>JAJSOF020000003.1:19383284-19723102 GCA_025594305.2 Periplaneta americana | reverse complement strand
TTCTACCAATCTTTTTCTCCTGTTCTATTAAAATTATAGTATATAGCCTATTAAGCTGTTGTATCCTATAGGATACATTGCCAATTTAAGGGTTAAGAGTATTCGGGTGATGTTGTGGGTCTTTCTGAATGATAGAATAACAGTGCGAGAAAGAAAAAGAACTTCTTAAATGATGCCCGGATCATTGGTCGTGATCTACTCGACACGTATGCGATTCGTTTTTTTAATTGGTTTATTTTACGACGCTTTGCCAACTGCGATCGTTACCTAGCGTCTGAGTGAGATGAAAGTGGTAATGCCAGATAAATTAATCCAGGGTCCAGCGCCGGAAATTACCCAGTATTTGCTGGGAAAACCACGTAACAAACATCAACCAGGTAACTCGTTTCTACCAGGATTTGAACCCGGGCCCGCTCGTTGCACGGTCAGACATGCTAACCGTTATTCTAAAGCGATGAACCCTATTTATTGGTGTTGTTATTATTTTATCCCTCTGTATGATAGTAATGATAAGCTTATATTAATGTTCCATATTATTTTTATTCTCGTTAGTAACCTAGAAAGCAGCCATGCTGAACTACTCTGAACCTGTTAAATTTGGAGGTCCCTATGAATATATTTATTTACACTGCAAATGGGGAAACACCCGGTGGCAGTGGTGACTTAATTACACGCAGTAATTACAATTAATAGGGCTAAATAGTTGAAATAACTTAATTAGTAAGTGAATCTAATTTTCCATTACAACCTACATATGTATGTATGCATAAATATGACATACACATCGATATTCTTTCACTACTTTTACTTCACTCTCACTGCACTGGTACTATGACACATTTCACTGACACTTTAGTACATATTTCACCGACACTATAGAGCACATTTCACCGACACTATAGAGCACATTTCACCGACACTAGAGAACACATTTCACCGACACTATAGGACACATTTCATCGACACTATAGAACACATTTCACCGACACTATAGATCACACTTCACCGACACTATAGAACACATTTCACCGACATTATAGAATACATTTCACCGACACTATAGAACATACTTCACCGACACTAGATCACACTTCACCGACACTATAGAGCACATTTCACCGACACTAAAGAACACATTTCACCGACACTATAGAATACATTTCACCGACACTATAGAACACATTTCACCGACACTATAGATCACACTTCACCGACACTATAGAATATATTTCACCGACACTATAAATCACACTTCACCGACACTATAGAACACATTTCACCGACATTATAGAATACATTTCACCGACACTATAGAACATACTTCACCGACACTAGATCACACTTCACCGACACTATAGAACACATTTCACCGACACTATAGGACACATTTCACCGACACTATAGAACACACTTCACCGACACTAGATCACACTTCACCGACACTATAGAACACATTTCATCGACACTCTAGAACACATTTCACTAACACTATAGATCACATTTCACTGACACTATAGAACACATTTCACCGACACTATAGATCACATTTCACCGACACTAAAGAACACATTTCACCGACACTATAGAATACATTTCACCGATACTATAGAATACATTTCACCGACACTATAAATCACACTTCACCGACACTATAGAATATATTTCACCGACACTATAGAATATATTTCACCGACACTATAGAATACATTTCACCGACACTATAAATCACACTTCACCAACACTATAGAACGCATTTCACCGACACTATAGAATACATTTCACCGACACTATAGAACACACTTCACCGACACTAGATCACACTTCACCGACACTATAGAACACATTTCACCGACACTATAGGACACATTTCACCGACACTATAGAACACATTTCACTAACACTATAGATCACATTTCACTGACACTATAGAACACATTTCACCGACACTATAGAACACATTTCACCGACACTATAGATCACACTTCACCGACACTATAGAACACATTTTACCGACACTATAAGAAACAGTTTACCGACACTATAGAACACATTTCACCGACATTATAAATTATCACTGATCGAATCGATTCACTGCCACTGTAAACAATAACATACGATTTACTGATACAATGCTTCATATAAAACAAACTATTACTCTACATCCTTATTGTTCCGTAGAATCATACTTCTAAATTATATTAACCTAAAATTGGTAGTCCAAGACCCTCTTATAAGCTACGCATGTATTGTGCACACGTATGTTTCGCATCCATGTCAAAGCACAACTGAATAACAGTATCTTTTAAAATATATTTTAACCCTTCATGGATTATAAGTAACTCTTCCAAGTGGGTTATATTAGGCCTATAAGCGAATTTCTCCTTGTCTATAGGAATGGACTCCTTCACACCGTTGAGTTTATCACGTATGACGTAGCCTAAGCATTTCCATGGTGACCGAAGAGTCAGTGTAATTTCCATTCTGCCAAATCCTTTCGTTTTTTCTATTAATTTAGGTTGAATATAGATGTTACACGTGAAAAAATTGTTACGAAGATGATTTAGCCTACGCTTTTACATTATCGTTATGAGTAACAGTTCAGGCCTTCTGTTATGTCCCGAATAATTTTATTGTCTATTGTTTATTTTGTTTAACTTTCATTCAAAATACGCCCATAATTTAATATGATATGAAATAAGATTAGCTCCTTCTTCGAACTGCTGTGTTTAATCCAGAAATTCATGTACCTTTATAATAACAAATGTAAGATAATCGATTGTGTTCATAAATTCAATAGTTTCAAAGAATGTAACTAATATCTAGGCATCGATTACTGAGAATAGAACAGAAAGCAATATATGAGTAGTAAATAGGATAGAGGGAATCATGAATGGAATTATATTGTGTAAGTGTAAAGAAGGAAGTACTGAGGCAAGCAAAGAAGGTAAGAAGGAAAGGATAAAAATAGAAGGAACGAAAACAAGAGAAGAAAATAAATAGAAAGAATATATGTAAATTAGGTAAAGAGAATAATGGAGTTCTGAAAATAGCAAGTACAGTACTGCATTTATCCTTGATGTGCAGACTGTCCCGTTACACACCTGAGCAGTAGAAGATGCCGCGGATGCATGGGGATCTTGTTTTTTTTTTTTTTCACGTGTACGTTTAACACGTGACTTTGAATATGAAGGCTGGTTTGTGTGGTCAAGCAATTGTGTGCAGAACAGGTAACTGGAAAAATAATCTTAGAAGCAGAACCCTCAGCCTCATCCGCACCAGCGATGATTATAACAATTGCAATAATAGACAGCTCAACCTTTACACAATTCACAATTCAACTGTTAGCGTGTACATGTTCATATAATCATTCACAGGGGAAATACACTACGGTTAGATGAGAGGGCAAACGGCTTATAGCTGGGTACCTCGATCTAAAGTTAGCGAATTGCATGTCGAGGAACCAATGGAGGCATGGGATGCTTACCCTGCCTGCCATTTTAAACATCATTCATTCTTTCTTCGTCCCCTTTCATTCGTTCGTACAGCTCAACCTGACATTTTCTTGCAAATTCTGACAATATTCGAAGTATTACAATCGATCCACTTTTGGCGTGAGATCACTAGAGAGATCAGTTTTATCTCAAAATTATTACAAATATTTTGTCGATATTAAGTCTCTGGGTGCCACTTTTTTTGTTTAATTTAATATATAACAATACGAGTTTACATTAAACCTTTCTGCCAATATTGTATAAAACGGTTATTTATTGTAAAATGACTATAATAATTAGACATCGGATTTTTAGGCTCGTTTAGCGTAAGCTTAAATATACATTCTTTAATGCGCTTAGTTTTACGCAATATCATCGCTCGAGAGTTTCTCGTGTTGCATACATTTAGTTATTTTTACATAAATTTGTTGCAACCTATCCTATTCGAGCCTAAAAATCCGAGGTTTAATTTTTTTTAGTTCTTACACTATATTTATTAAGGGGTTAGGTACAGCTTACAACAGTAAAATTTTGGAAATATTCCACATTTTTTTCCTCCATTACTATATCTCTATACAATAATGTAAATTAGTATGTGCAAAACACTGTCCTTCTACTATATGAAAAAAATATTTATACGATTTAAAAAATTATCTACATTTTTTTTTTTTTTCAAAATTCAGTTCACCGTGCAGTGATGAAGCTTTTCCCACATAACTCAAAAACTATCCAACATTCTGTGATGAAATATTTTGTGTGTATTTATGCATGTCATATCTACAATGTGATGCAAGGTCACTTCTCTATCCTTCATAGATTGTCTGATAAAAATTAAATTCATTTTTAAAAAATGGTCAAATGTCAGTACTTTCTTCTAACATAAAATAAAAGATATATTATTTATTGAGGAATGTAGTTGAAAGAGCTTGATATTGTAAACACGAGTTTCAGCAATAAAATAAAAGAGAGAGAATATGAAAAAGTTAACAAGTTTATGAGTTATGAGGGAAACACTTCATCACTGCACAGTAAACTGCCACCATTATGAATTTTGAAAAGAAAAAAAATATATATGTATATATATATAATTAATCTCAAACCATTAAATCACACAGTATAAACATATGCTCTAAGAGATGACTGGGGTCAGATTGATAATGATTTCCTCGTCCTACTTATTTTCCAATTATCATACTCTTTTAGTTTTATAAGGTCTCCTTATAATAAAAGGGTAGAAAATAATTTTAAAAGAAGTGAAGAAAGTTCCCAGCATGTTGCCAACTCCCTAAATTCCATATAAATTTATTACAAACAAAATTATTTATACCATTTGGTTGCCAATATTTCAAGTCCAAAACAGCTTCCACGATTTGAATTAACCACTACTCTTAGTGGAGAAGGTCTTAAGATAGCCTACAGGACTTCCATTTCGAAACTCTCTAGTCTAAATATCTCTTTATTTAATTAAATTTAATTCAAACAAAAGCATGTCAATTTAGATATTTGTGGGGAACTTTAAAACCACAGTTAATTGCATTTTAGGTTTCATACTCTATCCCACCCCCATTTCTCATTTGAAATTTCAAATGGCACCCATATATTTTGATACTTAAATTTGAAAGTGTAGACCTATTCAATTCTTTACACATCTCATTTTTTTCACATATTTTGTTTTCTATCGTCGTCTGGTAACCTGGATTGTTGTTATTGTTGGTTGTAGGATGAAAACACAATTTGCTTTTGGTAATTATCTATTTTTTTTAATTAAATTTACTAAATTAAATTTCAAAATGTGCTCCATTGTTTGCTAGACAATAATACAACTTATTTCGGAACTTATCTACATAGCATTGGCATAATATCAAAACCATACATAAATAACGTAAATCCATACTTCAGCTTTTATTATCCTCTATCCTCTATCAGAAATAGGTTTAAAGAATATCTTAATATATAAAATTGAATGTGGGTATGTATGTATGTATGTATGTATGTATGTATGTATGTATGTATGTATGTATGTATGTATGTATGTATGTATTTATGTATGTATGTATGTATGTATGTATGTTCTCTATACAAATCTACACGCTTTGACCAATATGTGCCAAAGTTTGCACATTTAACCTTCATAACTAGGAGAAGAACATAGGCTACATTAAAATTGTGCAAATGGAAGTTAAATTAATTAAATTATAAAAAATAAAAATAATTAGATGAAATCTTCATGTATAATATTAAAATACAAAATCATCTACAGTCAATTGTTTTTTATTATTGTCTGTTGTATTCAACATCGACTTTCACGAGGCCTTGGAAATTTTAACACGAAATTAAATTACATTGTTGTTACACATCATGAAGGCTAAAACAAGATAATTCATGCAATAAGTATCTTTACGCAGTCCAGGACCGTATTATGAATTTCTCGATGCAGTTTTGTAGATAGTAAGAAAACTGTTTTATACAACTGAATTCTAGAATTCTTTGAAACTACAAGGATTGCTACCACATAATTTACTTAATAATGAATAACCAATAGTACTATTGCGAAATATTGACCCACCAAAATTATGCACGAATAAGAATTGGTGTAAAAAAAAAACTCATACGAAACGTAATAGAATTGGTAGTATTAACTGCAAAAATAAAAGGAGATGTTTTTATTCCACGCATTGCTAGGATACTCATTCAATTTTAAGTAACTGCAATTTCAATGCCACTAGCATTTGTAATAGCCATATTAAAATGAAGCTCAAGGACAGTCGCTCAAAGTTGCAGACATTAACTTAAAAACTGAGTGTTTTCACATCCTCAACTATATTTTATTCAAAGAAGTGAAAAAAAAAAAAAGATTTTACACATATCAATAAGCAATTCAATGATACGTTTGTCATGTTGCTAATGTAGTATGTGAATATACATAATCCCACTGAAAATAACATTGTAATAATTCTAAAAATATTGTTGTTCACGTTGCAAATTTAGTATGTTAAGCGTTGTGGAAACAAAAATCTCTTAATTTCTAAAATACCGGTAGGCCTATACGTTTCTCAGAATATTAGTCTTTATGTAAAAAATGACTTATTGCGAGTATATATTGTATCTGTATTCTTTGTATAAAATTAGAACAAATATAATATGTTCTGAATTTATGGGATATAATTTCAAGTTATATTAAAAAAACTGCGTATGATATAAGTGGGTGTACAGCGGTCAAGAGGTAAAAAAATCTTCCAATATAAATTAAATTATATATGTATACTGCATATTGATTCGATGCTGAAACTGATCAGAAAGAGGAGAAGGAATTATATTTTCGTTGGGTTTTACTTTGTTTATAGTTTGATTTTTCTATTACTTTATTTGTATTTCTGGCGATGTGGAAGAGAAGGCCTAATGGCCTTAACTACACTAGAATAAATAAATAAATAAATAAATAAATAAATAAATAAATAAATAAATAAAAACAAGTAAATAAATAAATTTAAAACAACAGTTTAACGTCAGACACATGATATGTTTTCTTTTCGGTGCCTGATTTACAACTGTTTTAAATATAGTTAACCCTGGCAGGCATTTGGCTAAGGAGTTCATTAATTCATGTAGTGACGTTAAGTAAAGAATCATCTTTATGGGCGAGGAAAGCTTAGTAAAGACAATTCGTTTTGGTTGTGCATAGTTAGGTTTCCGAGATTTCCGAAAATTTATTAACCAGTTTAATTAAAAATAGAAGCAGAAAGGAAAACCCGGGCAACGCCTGGTACTTTCAGCTAGTGTTTAATACACATAAGTATAACATTTCTTAATATTAGTTTGTATTACTACCTCTAATAACCTGTAGCTAATCAACAGTAACAACAGTCCAGGATGCCAGGCGACGATAGAAAACAAATGGTGTGAAACAAATGAGTGAGATATATAAACAATTGAATACTCTTTCAAATTTAAGTATGAAAATATAGGGCTGCCATTTGAAACCTAAAATATAATTAACACTAATTTTAAACTTCCCCCTCGATATCTAAATTTACGTGTTTTGTTTAAATTAAATGTAATTAAAATAAATAGTTATTTAGGCTGAGAACTTTTGAAATGTAAACCCGGTACACTTCATGTTATAGAGCATTAGGATCTCTTTTCATAAACACATTTGTTATATACACATATACGTAACATTTTATTGGTTATTATTGGGTTATTTTACGACGCTGTATCAACATATCAGGTTATTTAGCGTCTGAATGAAATTAAGGTGATAATTCCGATGAAATGAATCCGGGGTTCAGCTCCGAAAGTTATCCAGCATTTGCTTGCCAGAAAAACCTAACCAGGTAACTTGCCCTACCGGGATTCGAATCCAGGCCACCTGGTGTCGCGGCCATACGCGCACAGATGTGGACTAACATTTTATTGTAAGACATTTAATCCTCTACTGAACTAATTGTAGTAGATATAAGAAATATTTATTAATTTTGAGTAATATATCATTTTAGATTATTTTTGGAGCCCATTTCATAGTTTTATTGAGCCTATTTTAGGCACTTATTTTCTAATGTCTAGTGCTTAGTTATAAAAGCTTAATAAGAAAACAGGGAAGTCCGCTTAATTCAGTCAGCGACAGAAAGTGTGGGTTGGTCCCTCGTAGTTTACACTCCATACCGCAAATCACGGCCGATGATGTCATCCGGAGAGAGAGAAACAAGCCCTGGGAAGGCCGGGGACTACCTCGAAGCTGTGAGGACAAGGACAGCGTGACGTCACTATTAGAGCAAAACAAAATGTAATTGGCGGTTGCAGCGTTGCAGTATCGCTGTGTTGCATCTCGCAAATGATGCTTAATTCGACATTATTAGGGCGGAAGGAGTGTTAGGGCAAACGCTTCGGGAATGGGATGGAGAGATGCTTGCGGCATTTACAAGAAAAGTCTGTGACTGGCTGATATCGTCTGTGCAATACAAATCATCTTACATTGTTTGTTGCCGTGGGTGTCAATCAATATTGTCAGATAATAAACTTCTTGGAAAATAAGTCTCTCAGAAGGTCAAACACGTAGCAGTCATTACCAAGTTAAATAAACAGTGTCATTAAAATGGCATTGCATTTTGTGCATTCTGACATAATTTCTAGTTTCTCGTGTTATCATTTACATTCCTGTCTCTTATGTAACCATTTTCTTACATTATAATTTGCGGTGCATATCCGATACCTCGCTCGACAGGCACACTCATGCTGCACACTTCCGAATACACGCACAGACTTGCAGATTCAAATGAAACATCTATTAATTTATGTATGTACTCATTTACCTTATTTATTTATATCTATTCATTTTATTTGTTCATTTGCATAATTGTTTATTTATTTAATTATTCATTTATTCTTAAATTCACTTGTATGTTTCTTTCTCTATTTGTTCATTTATTAATCTCTTTGTCTATTTTATTATTTATTCATTTGTTATGTTTGTTCATTTGTTTTGTTTACTTATTTCTTTGTCACTTTCTTTATTTATGTACTTATTTGTCTATTTCTTTATTCATCTGTTCGTTTGTTTGCCTTTCGTTTTTTCGTTTGTTCGCTTATTTGTTTATTTCTTTGTTTACTTATTTATCTATCTATTTATTTACTTATTTGTCTTGTGTCATTCTGTCTGTCCGTCCATCTATTTGTCTGTCTATGTTTTTCATTTGTTTGTTAGTTTAATTATTTATTTGTTTGTTTGTTATTTCTCTACGTATGTATTTTTTCTTTATTTATTTTGTAATTTGTTCTTTTATTTAATCTATCTATCTATCTATCTATCTATCTATCTATCTATCTATCTATCTATCTATCTAATCTAATCTAATGTATCTAATCTAATCTTATCTATCTAATCTATCTATCTAATCTAATCTATCTATCTATCTAATCTAATCTATCTAATCTATCTATGTAGCTAGCTACTTACCTAGGTACCTACCCTAGCTACCTACCTACTTATCTAGCTACGTAGCTACCTATCTACCTATGTACCTGTTTAAAGAGCAAGTGTAATGTAAAGCTCTTCCATACTAAATGATACATTTCACAGAGACATAATCATGAAGAAGGTAAATGAATGGCCTATTAGTTGAATGCATTGTTAGGAAAAAGCGAAGATAATATACCGCCAAGACGCTGAACATGTCCGAAGTATAACCATACGTCGCCTGTAAACGAGCATATTATATTTGTCTCTTCTGTAAATGACTCTGCGTTTAGTGTTCAAAAATATACAGCTGTGTAAATGACGCGTTTCCAGATAAGTTATATTGTTGTAACAAGCTTTAACGTAGCGTAATAATAGGCTGTCGCTCTGCCCCCTGCTGAGGACGCTATCTTCTTGTTGTCCTAACACCACACTTCTCTGTTATTACGCGTCCAATTATAATAACGCCCCGCTGCGAATCGTTACGTCACAGCACCACGTGGAGCCAACTATTCCGCGTTTTATTTTATTCCTGCAAAAACAGGCGGCAGAAACTAGAACCTTCAAGTAACATGAGATAACAAATTGATACATCACTAACATTACACAGGAAGCCTCAAGGAATCATACGATGGGTGTGAGACCTCATGCACATTGCCAGCTTAAATCCAAAATTAACATTGATATGTAAGATGCGTAGAAACCACCGCAGTAAACGACCATGCACAATACGTTTACAAACCTTGCTGATCTCAATGTAAACTGAGAAACTTCGTAGCTCCAAGCTTTTATTTTAAATTAACCAGCCGCCAGGGTGATGTAGTGGCTAGACCAGTGGTGACAAACTGGGTATCGTGATTACATCGTGTAGTCAAAGACATTCATACTGGTAAGGGGAGTTTCCTGTACATTGCTCTCTGTAAGCAGTGTCGGTACCATGTCGCTCTACAAACCCTCTGTCTCTACGAGCAGGAACAGAAAGTTTCGTACAGAATGGGAAGAGGAATTTATTCGCTGCTCTGTCGGAGAAAATGTAATATGTTGCTTTGCTCGACGGTTAATTAGTAGTAGTACATAGAAGCGACATTACAGGGCATTACGCTGAATACACAGGCATAGCAGGTATTATTATTATTATTATTATTATTATTATTATTATTATTTATCAGCAAGTGTTACCATAATTCTTTTATACGTGCCTCATCCTCCCTTGACTGATAAAATAATTACTACGCTCTATCTCCATTTTAATTTCTTCTTTTTAATATTTTGATGACTATTACCGGTTATTTACTAGTTATTGATTTAATAATAATAATAATAATAATAATAATAATAATAATAATAATAATAATAATATAGAGAAACTGATTGAATATTACGTGCTAGTGTAATAATGAAACGAGCTATTAAACTCCAAAAACTTAAATCAGCCTTCAATCATCGTCATGAGGAGAAAGATGACATAAATAAATGTAAGGAAGCAGCTATCTAGTGGCGAACGGAATAGCTCGTTCAAAGCATTCCAACGGAGGAGAGTTTTATAAAAGCGTAGTGATGAAGGTGGCTGAAATAATTTGTCCAATGAAAGTTGTTAATTAATTTTGAAAAACTGCGTATTTCTCGACTAAATATCCAGAAGAGAATTCAGGAAATTTCTGATTCTGTTCATGAGGAATATTTAAAAAAAGCAAGAAAATGTGTACATATATTTTTATTGGTTCTTGATGACAGTAGTGACATTACTGATACAGCAAAGCTTGCTATTTTTATTAGCGGGGTTGATGAAGAACTCAATGTCACTGCACGAACCACCACTGGTTGTAGTTTTCCTGCCAAATACCTTTCCTCCGTCTCCTTACTTCTTTAGACTGTCTCTCGCGTATAATCACTGCCGTTCAAGTTTTGGTCACCGCTGGGCTAGACACTAGAGCGTTGCATTTATAATCTTGTGGACCCGAGTTCGATCTCCGACGTACTCCCGATTTATAACTTATGTTGGGCAAGCCCGTGGTCCAGGTAACACAGAGGTTTTCTCCGAGAGTCACAGTTGCCCTGTGGCATCCCAATAGATCTCAATCATCACTTCATTTCAGCCCGGGTGTAGCCCCTGATCACATTATTATTATTATTATTATTATTATTATTATTATTATTATTATTATTATATACCTCCTCTGGTTGAGGTTCTGGCTGATATGTATGTCTATTATCAGGCAGTACATCTCACTTGACGATATGTTCGGAGGAAGAACAATTGTTTGCATGCATCTGAAGTCTGATTAGTGTAATATGTAGCTAATCGGCGATGTATGCAATGGTGGGGGAAAGGAACTGGCCATCCTACACCATTATCTCCTGGCCTCACAAGTGGTGCCTTGTTGGTATCACTTGTGAGGTTCAGACCTGTCTTCGGACAGTTGTCTAAACACAACATTATTATTATTATTATTATTATTATTATTATTATTATTATTATTATCATACATAGGTTGGATAAAAAGTAATGGCAACACTGCTGTCACGTGACGATGGTGCGTTCGAGAGTTCCCAGCTGTATGGACATGAACAAGGACTGTTAGATGAGTTAGTGTAGCCAGCGGCGACAGTACTCTGTCAATCTACTGCAGTGTGTAGGACGTTGACTTTCATAGGGATAGTGCGAGCGCCCTAAGATCATGTTTACAAAACTAGAGCAACGTTCCTGGATCAAAATTGAAGTGGCACGAGGTCGTAGTGCACAAGAATGTTTCCAGGGACTGCGTGAAGCATGTGACGATGCAGCGTTGCCATAGCGCATAGTGACACGATGGGTTAAAGCGTTTCGGGAAGGGCTTGTTGGAAGTGCTGTGAAGGTGATGTTCATTGTGGCGCATGACATTGATGGGGTAATACTGCACCACGTTGTACCCCCAAGGCAGACGGTAAACGCGGACTACTACTGCAGCACCACCTTCGTCCAGCCCTCAGGAGAAAACGACGACACTTGGGGGTACAGAACCCCATCATTCTTCATGATAATGCAAAGAGTCACACCGCTGCTGCTGTCAAGGACCTCTTGCGTCGCTGGCAATGGGAGATTCTGGAACATCCTCCGTACTCACCCGATATGATCCATGCGATTACGATCTTTTCACCAAAGTGAAAGAACCACTGCAAGGGACCCGGTACAATACCAGAGATGAACTTATTTGTGCTTTAGGGCGGTCAATACGGAACATCAACAAAGATGGACGCGCTGATGGTGTACGACGCCTTCCAAATATTTGGCAAAAGGTAATAAATAAGGGGGGGGGCGACTATATAGAAGGTACGTAAATGTTGTACCCCTGTGAATAAAACCATGTCAGAAATATCCAACCCAAAAGTATTCTGTTTTAATTCCTTACTGTTATTATTAGTATTATTATTATTATTATTATTATTATTATTATTATTATTATTATTACTCATTCCGTTCATTGGACACACTTAAACCTTACAGCAAATTGTATTTATCGTAATTTTATTACCCTAATTTCTCTAAAGACGTTGCAAGCTATAATAGGGATTTCCTATAATCACGTCACTTTTTTAAGACTCTCCTGGATTTACCTATATCAAAAACGGGACTTCACAGGGGAAAATTGGGGAAATGGTATGTACGAAGAAAATAATAACCGGACGCATATTGCCATACTAGACCGGTTTTAAGCCGCCAGCAATCTTGATAGAAATAAAAAGAAGTAAATCGAAACTGGCGTGTAGTTTGGCGATGCGAGCTTGTTCCTCGCCCCTCTCCACTACATTGCAGTCTCGCTTATTTCTTATTTTCCAAGCTCCGTGCTCGTATGTGCACGGTCGTTACAGAATTCAGACACACCGCAGTGATTGTCTATTAGCCACGGCTGTTCGTGAATCTTGATAGCATCCCCTGCCGGCTGTTGTCCTGGCAGCACCTAATGACGGGCTTTCCCTGTATTCTCCATACGATATTTCCTGAGAAGTAACAATGGGAAGGGCGTGTGGAAGGTGAACAGGCTCTTCGGAGAACGGTCGTGACTGCCCTCAAACAAATTATTAAACATAATTACTACGTCAAATAAAAAGTAGATTCGAAATATCAGAGGTCGACATTTTGTTATTTCATTTTGCCGAGATGTTCTTCAACTGTGTAAATGGTTACATTTGAAGAGCACACTGGAAACGAGTGAGATGTACTGTCTGATAATAGATATAAATATCAACAAGAATTTCCCAGTATCGGTCACATTCACTGGATGATCTTGTAGCCATGCAGCGTGCAATATAATATTTCCTGAAAGACCAGATTTGCATAATATATACGTCACTGTGTACGTTAACAGAAAACCACAATTCCAAGTCACACAGAGTTTGTGTGCACTCGATGTGGGTCTCTGGCGTTTCGTCAGCCCACGCGAGTTGTGTGGATATAAAGGGAAAAGTTGAGACGGTGTCGGGTGGAGTTCCCGGGTAGCTCAGTTGGGAGAGCGCTGGTACGTTCAATCAGAGGTCCCGGGATCGATACCCGGCCCCGGAACAATTTTTCCCTTGAAATTATTCAAATCTGCTTTATAGGGAGCCTTACCTGAAAGACCAGATTTGCATAATAATATTTCCTGTCCATCAGTAGCGATTCCTCCATGAAGGATGAGGATGATCCTACAGTTTAATTTCGTGCCTCTGAGGATAGAAAACATTTTAATTACATATTTTGATTTTCAATGCGTACCGACGTATTAATTTCCTTTAAGCTTCCACTTTCTGTCTTGAGTTGTCGCCACTGCACAGCTCAGAAATAAGTTCCGAGGAACTATCCAAATATCTTACAGCAAACAGTATTTGTAGCAGTGAACAGGGGAGGGTGCAGAGGGTGGGGTACGGCTTGAGTCTAGCCGCGTTTGAGGATATGACCGCGTATCCTAATACTACGACCCTTCTTTCTGGGTGATGGAGACCCTGTCAGAGACTACAATAAGAATTTTCAAGTACCCTTATAGCCTCCTTAAATGCAGTTCATTGGTCATTTTAAAAGAATAGAATAAACGAAATAATAATTTAAAATGATATAATATAAAAAATAAAATGAATAAAAACAAAATTACATAAAAATAAATAAAATAAGCTATAATAAATTAAAGAATTAACAGGATTATCAGATGACAGGACAGCCGAAAGAATATCTGAAGTTGTTAAAAAAAAGTTATGTTTTATTTAACGACGTCCGCAACTGCAGAGGTTATATCAGCGTCGCCGGATGTGCCGGAATTTTGTCCCGCAGGAGTTCTTTTACATGCCAGTAAATCTACTGACATGAGCCTGTCGCATTTAAGCACACTTAAATGCCATCGACCTGGCCCGGGATCGAACCCGCAACCTTGGGCATAGAAGGCCAGCGCTATACCAACTCGCCAACCAGGTCGACTCTGAAGTTGTATTTGATCGTTTAGAAGAATTTAACTGCAGCAACATCGGTAAATATCAGGCAGTACAATGACTTAGGAACCATCTTCGCAACTAAAATGGGGAGGAGAATCGAACTTCACTACTAATAAATTTCCAGTTCCAGAATAGTGAGTCAAAGACTAACATAGGCTTACTTGTATTTATTTTGCATGCTCTTCTATTATTATTATTATTATTATTATTATTACTAATATTAGTTTCTGTCTTGGTAATCAGTCGTCAATCTCATATCCTACATACAAAAAATATCACGAGTCGCCACTGCTGTCCATCTCTTCTTGTGAGCAGTGGATTTTGTTTCGTTCTTCTGGATATGGTTTGTCACTCTGTTTAGAATTCAATGGTGCTCACTTTGAGCACCTTATCTGTGCATAGGATGGACAGGCATCAGCTCTATCCAGCAAGGCGACATGTTTTATGTGATGCAGTACTCCCAACTCTAACACCATCTAGCGGTCTAAAGGCGCAATGTTGAACATAAGTTGTCTCACAAAAAAACTTTTGTATTAATATCTTCTACCATTCCTTAAATTTAATGCACAGACTTTTGGGACACCAAATATAATCATCAAATACTCTATGCTCTACGGCAGGAGTTCTCAATCATTTGAAGATTGTGAGCACTGCCCACATGTAATACTAAGTGAGAGGGCACCAGGAAATAGAATATGTTTTGATTGGGCTTTATGAATACATAATCTAAATAAACAAATACAATTTTAAAACACTCATACAAGGTAATGAATCCTTGAACTGAATGTTACTCAGAATTTTAGTGATGTTCAAGGAGAGGTTGCTTGTAGCTACAAGTAAATAGTCCTGCAGATGTGAATTAGTTAATCTTGATCGTGACTGAGGTATTTCATAAGTTAGAAAGTTTTTTTTTTTTTTGCATAGTTAGGTTGTCCCGAACCTAGCCAGAGATTTGAGAGAAAAATTCCGCACTATTTGGAGCGTGTTTATTTATTCTGCACCTCAAAGACTATACATTTTTCATTTTAAAACAAATATTTCAGCACTAAGGAAGACTGGAGATCTATCAATTGAAGTTTTGCACGAGCAACCAAATTATTCTCTTGAATAATCTTGATTTTTCTGATTAAATCCACATTGAATTGAAAGGGGTTCTACACCATGTGAAATACAAAAAGACCTATCAGGTCTCTAAGATATTATAATGGATGGATAGGAACACGATTTGTTTGCCTCGTACAACAAAGTTTTAATTAAAAAAAGAACTCCAGGAGCTTTCTATAGCACATGACCACTTTTTTACTCGCATGATGAGAGCACCAAATGTTATTGAAAGAGCACAGGTTGAGAACGTCTGCTCTATGGATTAGATCAGCATTTTTTCACCCTTCTGTGGTACACTAAAGGTGTAAATTAAAATCTCATGGCACACTCATATAATCTATACCAGTGATTCCCAACCAGGGAGAAATTTTGAGGGTTTTAGGAGGAATGTGTTTACTGAATGTTGATTTGTGCAGAGTTCAATGAATGTTGACTCTTGTGAGCTCACCTTTTTAGTACTTTTTCATCTTGTGATGGAGAAATATTAGTGATTCTAGAGATGTACTGATATTTATATTACAAAAGAAAGCAATTAGAATAAAATTATAACTTCGTATCTGCCTGTTGCCTCATATAGACAATTGTTTAGGAATGTCTCAATATTGACTCTCCCATCTATGTATATCTAGGAGTGAGTGAATTATGTTCATCTAAAGAAAACTGCATATGCATGGTTCATGCTATGTCAGACTCCACAGAAACAAATTTCCCTGCTGTGTCCTAAAGAATGTAACAAAACTGAAAAATTTATTCAAATTAAAATTTAAAGAAGATTACATACTGTTCAAAATTGCTCGTATTTCGCTGAAAAGACAATTTGGGTTTTCTATAGCACGCAACACTGAAGGTTTTTTTTTTTTTGACGAAAAAAAGTGAAGAAAAAGGTCTAATTTTTAGAGGGAAGGTAGTTTGGAATGTGAAGAATTCGTGTAGGATGTCAGTCGACTTGAAAACATATTGGAAAAAAATTGGAAAGAATTGATCGGTGTAGACAGAGTCGATGGCAATTCGGAAGGCGGTAGTCTGCTAGCGTTTGCGTCGAGAGAGACAGATAGAGAGAGCAAGGCAGCGTACAACATTGCCACATCGTACTTCACGAGCACGTGCAATACAAGTAGCGCAGGAGAGAATTTAAATTATCAAAAGACAATAATGACCTTAGCCGTTGATTACTGTAAGCATGACACCAAACAAACCCTTTTTCCTTCACTAACATTATTTTTTGCACGGTTTTCAATCCCACACCACATGCTTCTGCAGTCGTTTCTTGCACATTGGCAATGTTGCAGCCAGCATCAAGATGGCCGGCAGCATTCTGCTTGTTAATGTTTTTAAAATAATTATACACCTTAAGCACTATTTTCTGCGCTTGCCTGTGCAATACTTGTCTTTTTACAGTCTCTTCTTCCATTTATTTACCTTACACACACAGTAAATGTTAGTTTTACTTATTCAGTGTACTGAAACACTCACACGTGAACAAAATGAACTCGGGAAATACTTGTTATAGACCGATTCCGATTGGTGACGTCACATATCAGAAATGCTACGGCGCATATAGCAGCTGACTGCCTTCCGAAATGCCGTCTAGTCTAGTGATTATTAAACAAGGAAGAGGGGGAGGGAGAGAATCTCTTGCCTTTAGAACAACCACTAAATAATCCTATCTCGTACCCTGTTATTTTTGGACTGCTGTAGGTTTCTCAGAAGAGGACGGAATTTTGTTAGAAGTGTGTTATTTTCCAAAGAATCTTACTTCAGAAACATCATCATACCATCATCTGATTCTGAAGAATGAAAGCGAGATCACAAACTTTCCAAAAGACCTAATATTACACAAATATAAAAATTCTTTCAAAAATACATTGCCAGCTACTGTTAATTCAATATAAAAGAAGTGAAGATACGCATTATTATGTACAATATTTTCAGAGTATTTTGATTCAAATGGCAATCTAGCACCAAAATAGTAAATGAGACATGCAAATAAATTTACTTGCCACAAACCAAAGCACAGTTAATTTGCATCAAGAAGTAGTGTAATAGTATATCACAGGCTACATAGCATAAACAAATTTTTGTACAGTTAATAGAGAAATGATTCAGTACTGTTAAGTTTTCTAAATATCACTCAATTCTCATAGAAATGTAGGAACAAACGAAGCAGCAGTATCTGCCACAAATCAAATCAATTCCTTCTAGATGACAGTACTGCTGAAACTATTGTAGGGTTCTGAAATCACAACTGGTTTCTGTTTGTGTTAATTATACAACAGAGTGGGCCATGAAAGTTTAACTCTCTATGGCAACTAGTTGTTACTTTATGTGTACAATTCTTACTAGGAATAAAACCATTCTTCAAGTTTGATTATTTATTATATTGTATTTGCTGTTTACAGGGGTCACTAGTATTGTAGAGCAAATACAATATAATAAATAATCAAACTTGAAGAATGGTTTTATTCCTAGTAAGAATTGTACACATAAAGTAACAACAACTAGTTGCCATAGAGAGTTAAACTTTCATGGCCCACTCTGTTGTATAACTAACACAAACATATGCCAGTTGTGATTTCAGAAACCTACACTATAGAATGACTTTAAATTCATTATTTATTATATTTGAATCAAATTAACTTCAGAATATTTTGGACAACAAAAGAATACTCAAATCATTATTTTTACTGACTGTACAGATTAAAAAAATGAAATCTACATTTCTCGTCTTTTTCCATGCTATGTATTGTAACAGATAGTAAAGCAGAAATAATAAGCCACCAAAATTCTCCACAACTTCATTTATTTTTATTTTTTACAAATTGAGCAATTTGATTGCAGTCCCATGTAAAATCTAGAAACAAAAACTGAACTATACATGGTCTCTTACCATCTCAAATGTGAACACTGTACAACTCGTCAAAATGTAATGTAGCACAAATTACCTACACTCTATATTTATATAGTCAAACATGCACTCTAATTAGTTTTAAGGCCTGCAGAAAGTACCTCAATTAGTAGGAAAATATGTTAACATTTCAAGTAATTTTTTTAAGGTTGAAGGAAGAAAGCAACTATCTATAAAATTCAATACTATACAATGTGAAATGGCAGTGCCTGTTCTTTTAAATGCATGATAGGACAGAACTTGAAATTAGTAGAAAATTCAAGACTTAGTATTCCAAGGTTAGTGAATTCAAGTTACACCCATTTTCTGTGCTTATTCATAGTGTAATGTACAATAGAGTGTCTTCAAATTTAAACCCAAGTCAAAAAGATTTTATATAAAAATTCAAGCCCTGCCTTAAAAAATATCAAATGCAATTCAAAAAGTGGGGAAATGAACCTCACCATATCATTTTCTTACATAATTCACAGCACTACATATGTCGTGTATATTTTTGTTCTATTATCATCTAGTTTGAAAAAATAAGCTCTAAATGTTTACTTAAATACCTTCAAAGACCTTTCTTTCATTTTACACTTAAAATATGTGCATTAATACTGTTGTGTCGAGATATGTTTGAAATGTCATATGAAAGTATAAATACAAGAAAAATCGTACCTGAATCAGTATTTCTCAAATTACATGAAACACAAGTTACTTAAGCATGAAATAATAGTAATTGTGAGCTCAGTACAGATTGTCACGATTTAATAACACACAGCCTCTCTCCTACTTCAAAATTCTTCAAGCAGACTATAAAACACAGGAACTATGATACTGTCTAGAGAAATATTTAAGTTTTCAGACAAAAACTGTGTATGTGAGTTGTCAGATTGGTGAAGTAAGATGTGCTATACAGTTAGATATCAAAATATGGCAATGCCTCCGATATCCAAACAGTAAATGTAGGCTATCAGATTTTTCTACTGAAATGTTAGTTTTACATGAGAGTGCGAAACTGTGGATTTGATATGTTAATTTACAAGACTTTCCAACATCAACATGATGAAGTGCATAAATTATGTAAGAAAATCTATTTACATCACTAGAGTAAAAATTTCTGTACAATGAAATTCCCCACACCAATAAAGAGATGTAAAATATCTCTTAACTGTAATCTTAACATTTAGTCCCTACTTGTGCCAGAATTCCACTGAAAAGAAATTTCAATGTATTTACACCAACTGTAGGCTCCCTACTTTTTTTTTTTCCATAGAATCTCTTTTACTCAAGGATCATAATTTCAAGTCTCTCCTTAAATTCTCACCATAGTTATTCTGTAAGAGGGGTAGAGAATGAAAAATATAGGAAACTGGAAAACAAGTGTTAGGCAGAACAAACTTAAAATGGTGTGATGATGTTTTTTGTCAGTCATTTTGTTTATTTATCTCTGCTTTTGTGTTGTCCCTCCTGTCATTAAGAACACTTCACTTTGCTTTCCCTGCAGCAGCTCGAGATCGCAGGGACTTCTTAGTGTTCTGATCAACCTCTGGTAGTTCATCATCTTCTACATTTCGTTTGTCTGTTTGGGACAAAAAATAAAATAATTCATAAATCATAAGTTTGATAAGGTTGCATTTCATATATAGCAAAGAATGTAACATTCAACTAGATTTTATGCTCGTCCATGCCGAAATGTAGTAATTATACACCTGGTAGCAGTCCTTTAATGCATGTCATTAAAGTACACCTACTCATTAAAGTACAGGTGTTTTCAGCCAATGACAACTCAGCTTACAGGTGTTCAGCCAATGACAAGTCAGCTTTGTACTGTTATAAAACCGCAAGTCTCGATTATTCTCGGATATGCAATCGAAAGAGAATTAGCGAAAAGTCACAGAGGCTGGAAATCCAATACTGTCGCAGAAGGTTATGTTCTGTTACTATAATAATTAGCGGTAATTGTTGTTGTTGTTTTCTAATGCCAGGCGTTTGACAATAAAGTCATTTGACCTCTTGCACTCCAATATTTTTCAAAGATATCATGACCAGCCACTGAAGCACAGATTTTGAGGTGTTCCGAATCCATTTCTTGGTTTGAGTTGCACAATTGGCAGTTAGGGGACTGATATATTCCAATTCTATGCAGGTGTTTGGCCGAACAGTCATGGCCTGTTGCCAATCTAAATGCAGCTACAGACGATTTTCGTGGTAAATCGGGAATTAACTGTGGATTTTGATGCAGAGAGTTCCATTTTTCCCCTTGGGATTGAGTTATCAAATTTTGTTTGTTGAAGTCTAAATATGTAGATTTAATAAATCTCTTCACAGAGTAATACGTAGATTTAGTAACAGGTCTGTAAGTAGCAGTGCTGCCCTTCTTTGCTAAAGCATCCGCATTCTCTTTTCCCAGGATTCCACAATGGGATGGTATCCATTGGAATACAATTCTTTTATTGAGTGATAATAATTGAGAGAGCATTTTAGTTATTTCTGCTGTTTGAGATGTAGGTATGTGTTTAGAGACGATTGTAAATTGTAAATAATATTCAAATAAATTCAATTTGTCATCTCGTTTTTCAATGTCGAATACAATAATCAAGGTTATACCAAGTTTAACGGGATTACACAAGGTCAATGACATTATTGTTCCTCGGAAAAAATCAATACTTTCGCGTCTGCGCACATCTCACAATTCACGACCTAGAACAAAGTCACTTCCGATCTTGTCAGATACAAATAAAATGTATACATCTGAATAATTTCAAGTTAGAAATATGGTCGAGCATAAAAAGTCGTATGAAACTCGCCTATAATGGTAATTAAGAAGCTCGTATGAAAATTATGAAACTCGCTTGCGCTCGTTTCATAAACATCCATACTCGTTTCTTAATTACTATCATTATAGGCTCGTTGCATAATGTACTATTTTAAAATACATGCTAAAGTGATGTCTGGGATTTATTTTACGTAAAAATCCTTAATTTTTGTCAAGTAATCAGGGATGATAGAGTTTTTCAAATCTGGAAAAAAACTGCAAATTTTTCTCCCAAGGTTAGATAAGTACCTTACATGGTCCAACCGGTATTTGGGTACTCAAAATATGTAACGAAAACTTACGTTCTTCCTTCCTCTTTTTGGATGCAGCCTTCTTCTCTTGTTTTGGTTTGCGAGCAACAGGTTGTACAGGTGCCTGTTCCCTCATTCTCTTCAACTGGAATGTAATGAAGTTCCACATCATCCAGGCTTGAAGCAGACATACTGTTGTCAGGGCCCCTATTCTGTAACAAGACAATTTTAACATAAAATACGGGTTTCAGAGCAAAGAGAATAATGTTAAATCGAATATAAAAATTCATTAATCATATATAATAAATATTGCGACCATGAAATTTCAACGTGAAATGGAGGTCGCCTAAAATCGGGGTTCTACCACAGTCTAGTATATACAGTCACGAAGCTCAATACGTAGTAAATATGCAAACATTAGGTAGTTGCTCACCACTAGGATCGCTAATATCGCCTCATTACAGGCAATGCAAAATAGTACTGTCACAGTCTATTGTTTCTAGCACCCTCAAAACTCAAGCTTCGTGACTGTATATAGTAGACTGTGGTTCTACTGTATATATGCATTGATTAGTGGTAAAATATGCTCCTTAGCCATTTTTCATAAACCGTTGGCAACACTGCATAATGCATATTTTCATTACTGGTAGTAAATTTAACTGATTTTGTGAAACATGTCAAACTTTACAAATTATAGTAATGAGATTTCATTTCTTAACAGAGTTTAGAAGCATTTGTACTCTTTTATTGTGATTTGTAATTAGTTAACATTATGAAACAGGCTCCTGGTCACACATCCTTGTGATGTATTAAAAGGCCTTACATTTGTTATGTTATACTTCATACAGATATAAAGATGATAAGTGTTTAGTGGGAAAACAAATCTTACAAATAAGGCACTCACTCTTATCTTATCATGGTTATATCACTTCCGTAAGTATGTTAAAACTATAAATAAAACAAAACTAAACCATAACAGGGATAACATTTCTTGAATAAAGAGCAAACACAACCAGGGCTCTATCCAATAATCCTGTATTCAGCCCCGTATTTAGTTAGTGCTATGCCCCCCCCCCCCACAAAAAAGTTAAATATAACAATAATGTAACACATGCTACTGCCTAAAGTAGGCATCTGAAAAATAGGAAAATATCGAAAATTTATTTTCAGCTAGGTTTTTGTTTATTTTCTCAAAATTTTGCCACCCCTACAAATTTGCCCATTCGTAAATATGGGCGTGCCTATATTTAACATGTGCTTAACAAGTGATTGTTAACTTAGCAACTAACAAAATTTATAAATTAAAATGTTCTGTTATAATAAGTAATATTACTTGACTTGCCAAACAAAAATCGATTTTGAATCTCTTAATGGAAATACAAGTTTTCTGTATTCCTGAAACAGAAAAAAGTTATTTTTAGCATGTCATCTGTGTATTGCTTTTACTACTCAACTAAAAGATTTTGTTCAGAGCTAATATCTGAGAATCTATTCACGCAGGAAGTATAAGCACATAATACTTTCCACCTCAGAAACTGCATAGAACTGTGATTTAGTGAAAAGTTTCTTTAATCCATTATCTGATGTAGTATAAACTGCGTGGTTATTTAATCAGACGAGTCCATTAATTTCTCATAGCGTTACCTGATATTCGTCTTTCAGTTGAGGATCAGTAGTTCTGTAAAGACTTTTACAATTGCCGAAGTTAATTCAACATGGACGAGAAATTTTTCCTGCAGTCCTCTTATCTGGGATTTTCAGTTTGGATCTCTGTGTCAAGTGCCAGCAGATTTAGTAATTTAAGAATGTTTTCCTATATACAGTATATAATATTAAACTGCACAGCTATTTCAAAAGGGAAGCAGAAGCTAGCCAACTTTTTGAGATATTGCCAAAGCTAAAAAATGCACAATTAAAACTTGTTATGAGATAAGTGTGACTGTGGGGAGTCTCATAGGTGAGGCTACAACATCGTTAAATACAAGTGGGAATACAAAATTTAGGTTTCTGCTGCTTTCTCAGAATTTCGTAGAAGTAAAAGTCTGACAAAATTCCATATCCCATACTACTAGAGCAGAAGAGTTCTGGAAGGTTTTTCCTGATCAAACACGGAAGCACTATAGAAAGTAACAAGCCATGGCTTTCTAATTAACATACCTAGTAACTTGAGTGTTGAAATTTCCGCTATCAATGTCAAATCCTTGATTTTCGCTTAGAGACAAGCCATACCAGAAGGTAAGAACTGACAGAATAATGGATCCCAGACGAACCAAGACGAAAAACACGTTTGCTATCAGGTATCCAGCTAGAACAAACAAACAATATATTTTAGTTACACATCTAAATTATCATTACTATTGTAACTTAGAATGTACTGGTAATTTTTATGAAGTTCATGTTATGAGTGTGACAATTGGATGGTGAATTTCCAATTTATAAACTACTTAACAAATTAAAATCAAAAGATACAGCACAGCATGACAAAGGAACTTATGTGATACCATATAGAGATGACTGTGAGACCCAACTCCTTTATTCAGGGCTGGTTTCCTTGCCAACCTATTTTAATCTGTTTATAAAATTTCTTCCATGCTTTCAATATTAGAATCTCTCAAAATTTTATTCATTTCCATCTTGTTTTCCTTAACATAACAGCTAAATGGAGTAAGGCCGAGCTATTGTCACTATAGATATCTATGGCCTTGGCAGTTGGAGAAAGTTAAGGATGGCATCAACCACTCTTCTGGGTGGAACTAGTGAAAGTGTTACTTTTATTGACCATCAGACTAAGTTATCATTTGAGTGATTCTTCACTACTGAATAGCCAATAACAATGCTGGTCAGTTTTTTTTTTATTATTAAAAGAATAATAGACTAGCAGAAGTAACCACCACAGCAGCTCAGTGTTAGCATGCTGGGCTTATAAACCAGGGGGTCCGGGTTCAAATCTCGGTCTATCTACCCTGAATTTATAACTTGTACTGAACAAACCCATAGTCCAGGCAAACAGGATTTTCTCTAGTTTTCCTATGACATCCCAACAATTCTACATCATCATCATTGATTATATTATGAGTGTAATATAGACCCACCACATGTGGTACACTCTGGACAGTCTCTGACGAACTAAGTGGTCTATATTTTTTGGCACTAGCAACACTTATGAGCCACACACACTCGTAGAGTTGGGAAGAATTACAGCAAGTTAAAGTCTCTGCCATTGCAATAAAAAAAAAAAACTTTTCCAGCTGCAGTAACAGTAAAGTCTACGACATGGTGCATCCTCAGGTTGCAGATGGAGGAGAGGCCTCCAGATATGGAACATAGCTGCGAATATATTGACTGATTCTCTGCCCCGATCACAGCAAAGAAATAATCTTGTTCAGGATAGGGACCGATGGCGGGCTTATGTGAGGGCAGCAATAAACCTCTGGGTTCCTTGTCATAAGTAACAGTAATGTGAGTAAGTTCTCAGTACTGCACTCCAAATTTTTTCAAGGGCCACAGAATATGCAGGCCTAGAATACTACAGACGTGGACAAATTATTAGACTAAAACGTTTTTCTTGGAAACATAATATACATCGTCATATCAAATATCAGTATAATTCACAAAGTCTCTGTTGTTGTAAATATGATTGTTTACATCTTCTGGTATATTTTTCCAATGGTTAAGTATATTTTTCTGGCTTTGTTGGTACTACTGGTGTTTTAATTATAAACTGCAGAAAGTCTTTTCTCCCATGGCCTGCAAGAAGACCGCACATGAACGAAATTGAAAATATGTGATCTATACTGAAGAAGAAAGTGAACAAAAAGGGGCTTACAACAAAATATGGACTCATTTAAGCACTGTCTGATATCTGGCTAAATGATGCTGATATTCAAAGAAAGTGTCAAACTTTGGTTTCCAGCATCCCTGACAAAATCAACGTGTTAATAAAGAATAAGGGTATGTTCACAAAATATTAGTAACCTCAAGACTCAATTTTCTATTCATTATATCTGTGCGAAATACATTTTTGTTCATTATTTCTACCGATAAATACAGCTTCGTTACACATATAATTAATTTAGTCTAATAATTTGTCCACGTCTGTAGTAGTGAATATTAGTACTGCTTCAAAAGCATTGCCTAATATAGAGTCTACCGACAATGATTTGTACAGCTCTCCGCTGCTTGTGCGGGAGTGCTCTGCAGTAGGGTACATTCCCTCACCAGTGAAATTCATGTGTGTTTCACCTCAGTTTTCCAAGTGTTGTCACTAGGAACGAATTATTGGCGGCAACTTCTCGAACACAAATACTTAGCAAATGTATTATTTATAAATACTCTTTACTCGATTGTAAACAGACATTTATGGTTGGTGAAGGGTGGGTGGTAAGTGAAAGTGACAAGACAGCAGTCGAGGTAGATATTTATGGTTGGTGGTGAGAGGTAATCCACTGACATGACATTTCCTAGACTGTACAGCCACGGAAAAAGAACATGGTGTATGTCGTGTTAATGCTTTGGATATGGCTGAGACTTGGATACTGTTCAGACAATTTATCTACAAATATAATTAATCTAATTGACGTCTTCACCTTTACTTCCATTTTCGGCCTTGTCAAGGAAATAGATGAGTCTTGCAGCATGGAATAAAGCTTCTGATATGTAATGTAGAACCAGAAGACAAATACCAACTCGGGAGAAGCTGAAAGCATAAAACAGTGATTCAATGTGAATAAAAAAACACTTACTTAACAGTGATATTCACAATGTTATGGGCGCGCTTCCATACAGGGGCAGTGGCATTTCCTCTAAGGTTAGAGCCCAGTTTAGGTGTGTGTGTATTAATCGAATATTAGAGGCTATAAAATATTGAGAATAGGACGCATGTTTATGTGACATTTTTTTCGATGAATACACACACACACCTATACTGGGCTCTAACCTTAAAGAAATGCCACTGCCCCTGTACGGAAGTGCGCCCATTTTGAACTGAATAACACTTGAAGGTAGATGGACAAGATCTGGTTTGAAAACGGCAACATTGGTCCAGAGTTACACATTTTATCATGGAGAGTTTACTTGATAGCAGCAGTGCAAGGTAATGGGAGAGCTCATCTGAAGGACATAATTTTTAGAACGTAACTTTGTGTAAATGAAGCAAATTCTTAAGTTTAAATAAATTGTTGAGTCGTTATATAGTGAATCAAATCTGTAATTAGATAATAGTTAAGACACAATCTTAACAGTTTATGGAAGTGATGGCCATGAGTTCAAATTCTATTTGCAATATAAATGTTTTTATCGATTGTCATTTGATGGCCCATATTGTTTCAAGAGCAGGCCTGTTGTCAAGTTCATGCCACATCATGAGGTTATCCAGTGTTGATTGATAAAAAGTCCTAGGCAATTATCTAGATTATGTAACTCAACGTGATCGACGTATGGCTTGTCCTTGCATGGAATTGTTAAATAACATCATAGTGATTAGAGTAGGTTTTTCTGTAAATAGTTAAAGTGGGAGTGAAGCCCTCAAATTTTTTCTGTAACAGCTTTTTTTTTAGCTGGTTATTTAACGACGCTGTATCAACTACTAGGTTATTTAGCGTCGATGAGATTGGTGATAGTGAGAAGGTATTTGGCGAGGTGAAGCCGAGGATTCGCCATAGATTACCTGGCATTCACCTTACGGTTGGGGAAAACCTCGGAAAAAACCCAACCATGTAATCAGCCCAAGCGGGGATCGAACCCGCGCCCGAGCCCAATTTCAGACAGGCAGGCAAGTGCCTTAACCGACTGAGCCGCGCTGGTGGCTTCTGTAATAGCTATACATAATATGAAAGTACTTAATTTAGATATAATTAACTTGGGTAATGTTCACCAAGCCGATAACTAATTATGACCTGCAAAATCGGCTTCTAACAATTGCGCCTATTTTCCATTTGTACATTCCTAGCCCCATGCACTTAAATTTATCCATTACTTTTCATTGCCAAATTGTTCATAATGTTCGCTGCTGTAAGCCACCACAGTGGTTTAGTGGCTAGAGAGGTAGACTTATGAACTTATAATCCTGTGAACCTGGGTTCGATCCCAGCATACTCCTAATTTATGAATTATGTTGGGCCTGCTCGCACAGGGATTTTCTCCAGCAGTTCCAGTTCCCCTGTGGCATCCCAACAAATTTCCATAATCATCTCATCTCACCGTAGGTGTAGCATAGATCAGCATCCTATGGCACATCCTGAGCAACTCTGTCGGTAAATTGGTCTACACAACTGGCTTCATATGGGTGAATGATGACAAATAATCAAGTACCCGCCAATAGCAAGAAAAAAAGTTTCCTAGCTTGACATTTTTTTTTATTACAGAGGAAAGAGGGGCGCAAAGGTTTCCCTTTCTTTGCCTTCACTTGTCATGGTGTCTATGATAGCTCCGAAACCATGGTAGGCCTATAAAAGCCCACAAATCAGCACATCCTCAAAGTCTTAAATAACACTTAAAACTTATATGACGTAACCCTACTGCACTTACTTGAGGAGATAAGCACCGAGGACGTATATTAATCCAAGAGTTGCGTAAGTTATGCGTGCCCCCATTTCTTCACGCTTGGTCTTTTGAAAGTACAGTTCTGGATAGCAATGCAGCCAATATGAGAGTTGGACAATAAAAAAGAATTTGAACATGAATACCATCTCATCGTGTGGATAGCCTTCCCATAATGATGAAATATTCAACACGTAGTTTTCCCTAGAAGAAAACAATAAGATAACAATGAAATTTCCATGCTCATTCACAAGGACATATTGAACAAGAAGGTGTATATTAATAAAAGGTATGTTACCAGTACCTGAATATGACATCTCCACCCCACAGAACTGACATTAAATAAAAGATGAGAAGTTGTCCGGACTCATTAAACTTGCTGTGCTTCACCTTGGACAGATGCAGCTTACGACTGATTTTCTAAAAATGTAAATGCCATAAAATGAGTGCGTAATTAAGTACCGGTTATGTTATTACCACAAAAATATTTTGGGTATACTTACATCAAGAACATATTCCTGGATGATGGCATGCATAACAATGCAAATAAGGAAGTAAAAGAATACAGCACACACATCTTTCCAGCCATATGTGTAACGTATTGTTTCTGGTGCTTCACTAGTTGAAAGATCCTGCTGCTCACTAGTCACGTTGTGATGAACAGCAATGAACATATAAGCAAACGGTGATGTTACCTACAAAGACATGAAACAGATGTGTTAGTTGTTCACCGGCTTACAATTACTGGGTAGACCTAGAAAAGTTTCTCAATTCAAACAATATTTCTGACAATTTAGTGGTCTTAGAAACATATTAATTCTGAGAAAAGCACGATTTTACATTTGAAATTAGTTCATTCTGTTTTCTTTCTTAACGGCTTATCCGTATAGAAACACATGCATTAAACTCGAGCGACATATGGTAAAATGATCTATTTTTAGGTGTAGCCTTACCTGGACCATAAGTCCAATCACAAATACCATGGCAATACATGAGACAATATCTGCATGGTTTTGAATAACAAATTCGTGACTGAATATGGGCGGATTTTTGCTGGAAGATTTTCTGCCTTTCAATGCCATGGTCTTCTATAAAAACGATTCCCACACACGCAAATCCGATGACCGCTGTCCACTTAATTGAGGCCGACAACACGAAGGCAGAGCACGTCTGGAACAAACGTCAACTGTCAATACCGGAAGAACGTTGCCAATGTGTTGGCAATGTTGGCACAATATTAGTCATGTTGAGGTCTTGTGCATAAAATATAAGAAAGTACTCTATATATAATACAAATTAATATTGCTAAAATGTATAATTTAATTAATACGTTAGACCTCTCTGCATATTTGAGTATTTTTATAAATTGCAAATGAACTGACTTCAACGGTATTGACCCGGTCTTCGCACAGGTTCTGGCCGCTAGGGGGCTTGAAGTGAAATGATTTTGCCGCCAAATAAGATATTAAATTAAACATGAAAATAATTTAGGAACATTATTTAGAATATTATTCATATCAATAAATATTCCCATACTGTGAAATATATATTACATCGCACATACCTTATTATTAACTATTCATTAAATTTGATTGATTTCGTTTCCGTTGAATTGTGGGATATAGATGGCAGTAGTTAGACTTTATAACGCGTTGTGTAGTAAATAGTGTGATTGCTATTTTGTTATGTAAGTATATGTTTATTTCTATATTTTAATGAAGTCTTATTTTCTGTGACTGTTATTCTAATCTACTTGTAATGAATGCATTTCTTAAATGTAATCAGCTATATATCTTTCAAGGTACCGAATCTGGAGTAGGTACGCCTAACCCAAGACTTCATGACTGCAAACAAAATTAAGGTGTATTTTTTTTACACACATAAATATAAAAATTACAGTTCGTTCGGACAGATTAGTTACTGAGTTAGATTATAAAGTTACATAGCCTATCCACGATAGTATGCGTGGCAGATAAATGTGTATTGCAAATATCAAGGATGCGGTTTATTTGTTTTATTAGTCTACGAGAGTAGCATGTGCGATTGGGTTCTGAAGCATCGAGAAGATAAAAACATTGTAACTGTTAAAAAGCAAATTTGGTTTATTGATAAATGACGTGAAATTTTGGAAAAATCCTGGAATTTCTGTAGGAGAATCAGTTAGGCCTAATATAAAGCTAAAATATCATTTTATGAATACGCCTATATTTTTATATCCTATGTAGTAGATACAGTCGCTCCATTTTTTCCCATAACCTAATCTAATCTAAGTTGATGCGAATATCGGAAAAAAGAATTTACGACGTAACAATTATGAGCAAATCTAACCTAAGTTGGAATAATCTGAAGGAACGGTGTCGCAGTAGGGGGAGTTATCCTCACTGTAGCCGCTTCTCCTTACGCGGCAGCTGCTATCTCTGACTACTAGCGTGCTGTCTTTCTCTACCCCACGCCCTGGCGGCTTACTCCCTAGCCCGCCAAGCTCACCAACATTGACACGATAAAATTACACTGTATCACACTCATTAATAGACCTATGTACATTCGACACCTACAACAAATCCACGTCTACCAAAATTATAAATTAAGTACGTAACTATAACGTCATGATCATTCATTGATGGAATAGTCTGATGAATTAGTGCTGAAGTAAAGTAAATAACTCAGTCAGGACGTCTTTCTTGATGCTAGAAATCTGGACAATTCTTTTCAGGATGTTTTGCAGCCTTAATACCATGATGGCATTTGAATTAGTATATTGTATTATGAGACAATTATGCAATTTTCATTTTATAATTTAACATAGTCCTAACAAAAAATATTTCAATAATTTCAGTGGATCACTTCAATCATGGGTGACAGTGAAGATGAGTATGACAGGAAGCGTCGTGATAAGTTTCGAGGAGAAAGGACAGAATCGTACCAAAGAGGTGAAGGTCGTCGAGGGGGTGGTGGTGAAGATAGAAGGCGTGATGAATGGATAGAAAGGTAAGTCCTTTTGATCTTATTTACTTCATGGCCTGCATTGGAATGTTTTATTGAATTTATGGAATGGGGACAGACTACTGTTTTGATGTACAAAACTGCAGCTTCTCCAGCTGAAGGACATAACAATCTGTTACCAAACAAAGTTGTGCGTTAGAAAATTAATAAAATCCTATTATTTTAATTTCATTGTGCACATTGTGTATGAAATAGACACTCAGTAGAAGTCTAGAATATGGATAACAACGTGAACTGTTGTTGCCCAAGTGAGGCATTGTGCATACAACACTTACAAGAACAAAAATTTAAAATATTCGTTACAGATGGCTCTGTATGTCAGCCATCACTCCTATTTCCCTTCTCTCTCAATTTCTTCTCTCCCTTTTCTCTGTCTTGTTTCTGTCAACTGTTACATTACAGACATACATTACAGACATACCTATTATTAAATTGTATATGAATTTCTTACAATTGAAGTTGATAGCATTCAAACCAGCAACATTGTGTGTACTCCAAAACAGTAGTTCAACACTTGCACCATAGAGCCTCGGGGGTAGTTGACAAAATCAGAATGAAATCTTCTTTATGAAGTATCTTACATTGTTGCCTGAATGCATCATAATCAACCACCACCATCATCATCAGCAGCAGCACAACAGCCCTCATTGGACCATATCCTTTCTCTGAAGCTTTTAGTACATATAAATAGGATGTTTAAATATTACAAACGTATTTAGACCACAATGAAGGTTCCTATTGACATCCAGACTTCAGAATTTGTGAGAACAGTCTTAAAATATCAAAAAACAAACATGACTTTTTATCTTCTGTCTGTATTATTTGGAAATTGGTTTTGAATTTTTGTTTTATTTGTAGCCTCGATTCAAACTTAGTTGTGTTACATATGAAATGAAAATCTATTAAAATCTTAGCAAAATGGTTTTTATATCCTTCAAATATCAATATTCTGGCCTGAGAAAATGTCATTGTTTATTTGTATATGACCAAAATCGCTAACTTTTCTAAATTTCAAACCATTATAAATACAAAATCAAATGAAGTTAAAGTAAAGTTGTGAAGTTAAAGATTTACACTTAATTCTGATCATCTTCTAAGGGCATCAAATTTAATCGAAATAGAAACTAGGTAAAAAAAGTTATTAAATATTTGTTCACTTGACATGGAATGGCTCTCTTACATTTTGTATTGGCAGTTACATTTTAGTGTACAGGTCACTCATATCTTTACAGTATTAACTTTCAGACAGACTTTCAAAGGGAGTTCTGTCGACTGTTGCAGAAGGTTCATTTGTAAATAAAACAGGAAAATCACATCATAGTTTCAGTGTACACTAACAGAAAGGTTTTATTTTATTTTAAACATGATATATGGTCTGCACTTCACTAACTTCGCAATTCTGAAGAGAGAGACTGAATTAGGTGACGTACAAAACAGCCATTGTTCACAATTGCATTTTTAAATAGTGACTTCTTGGATGATACCCTTCAGTGACCATCTCCTAAGTGAAATATGCATTGTGAAGAGAATTGTTCGTTTATAATAACTATATTGTAAGACAGTTCTGGACACTATTACCTTAACCTAGTGAAATAATTTATATTTGGACTGTAATAGTCGCTTCAAATGGTTTAATACTACCTATATTGTATAATGAGGAGCATTTATCGTGATTAGAGATAAGTGATGCTAGTTCCCGCCAACATATATTTTTGTTACTGCGAAGCGTGTGCCCAGATCCCTGCACTGGTACAACACTTACAATAAGAGCTGTAGAATTTGTACTTACCTAGCTTATATTCATTACTCAAAATGTTCTCACATTCACATCAAAACAATTTTACATTTTTTTTTTTTTTTTTTTTTTAAGAAATACTGAAATGAGAAGTAAACACTGAAATAATGAAACAATTGTCTTTAGAGACAATTAATATTAGGTACCGTCCACAAAACTGGCGGATCCTTGATCTCCAGAGAACAAGGTGCTGGTGCAGGTGTTACGTGCCGTCTCTTCTCACTTTATAGATCTCTTGGATATGGAACAACAAGTTTTGATGGAGAAATCATTGTAATAAATGAAAGTCTCAGGAATCTTCTATGCCACATCAATAAATTTAAGAATGCAGTTATATTGTCAGACTCCAAAACAAATACTGTATTCTATCAATAGTCTCTAAACACACACCTTCATCTCAAACAGCAGAAATAACTAAAATGCTCTCTCAATATCACTCAATAAAAGAATTGTATTCCAATGGATACCATTCCATTGTGGAATCCTGGGAAACAAGAATGCGGATGCTTTAGCAAAGAAGGGCAGCACTGCTACTTACAGACCTGTTACTAAATCTACATATTACTGTGTGAAAAGATTTATTAAATCTACATACTTAGACTTCAACAAACAAAATTTGGTAACACAATCTCAAGGGGAAAAAATGGAACTCTCTGCATCATAATTCACAGTTAATTCCCGATTTACCACGAAAATCGTCTGTAGCTGCATTTAGATTGGCAACAGGCCATGATTGTTTGGCCAAACACCTGCATAGAATTGGAATATATCAGTCCCCTAACTGCCCATTGTGCAACTCAAACCAAGAAATGGATTCGGAACACCTCAAAATCTGTGCTTCAGTGGCTGACCATGATAATATCTTTGAAAAATATTGGAGTGCAAGAGGTCAAATGACTTTATTGTCAAACGCCTGGCATTAGAAAACAACAATATTTTTTTATGAAATTGTTCTTCACTTCCACAAGACCGTCACTTTTTTTTTATCTATGAATTGGTTCAGATGCCATAGCACTGAAAAACCTGATTTTTCTTCAACACACTAGCCCACTAAATCGTGTAATGTACATTTAAACGACACTACCAGTATGTCACAGTAATAGCAAAGATGGGATGTAATGTACCTGTGTTTGAGCACTTATGCCTTACACTAATGCCTAGCTGCCCCTCAGCCAGCTAACGTCACTACCTAGGGTCTCGATAAATGCTCCTCTCTCTGTGTCTGTTGTTTGGTCTAACCCATAATGATATTGATTTCAGTCATAATTCATGAAAGGTAAATGAAAATTATAATAAACAGATGCCTAGAGTTTGTAGGCCTGTATTCACAGAATATGTTCACATATAATACAGTAGAACCTCTGTTATCCGTGGTAATGAAGGGGATGGACTGAACGGTTGATCGAAAAAATCGGATAATCCGTACCATGAAAGATTTTGTAATTTCCTCCATTGTCTCGTATTTAACTCACTAGGTAGTGGATCAGAAGTTCACTAATTTAAGTCTGGTTGTCAACGATGGGTTTTTAAGGGGCAAGGAAGCCCTTTGTAATGACTGTCTCAGGAAAGATAGGAGTAAAGGAGGTCTCATGTTGTAGATTTACATTTTTTTTTTTACACTTTATCCTTGTTTTCTTTCATTAAATCGCGCAGTTGTAACTCCAATCTCGTATTCCGATGCGAGATGAGCCACAGTTTCTCTTTCTCAAACCATTCAATTGTTTCCATTTTTTTTTCGATACTTAGCACAACACATTTTCTGTTAACACCCGTGGAAGACATATCATACAAGTTATATTATAGAACGGCAATTCGAACAGTAGACAATGCTGTGTAATAACACTCTCTAACGAAACATATGTAGAACCTACTAATATGATGTACAAAATAGTAGCCTACTTCAAATAAGTTATTTATTTCTGAAGAAAAAAAAAGAGCGAGAAATAGATAGTCGGATAATCCGTCAATCGGTTAATAGGGTGACGGATAATCGGGGTTCTACTGTAATTACAACTTGAAAATCACAGAAAAGTCCACTTAATATAACACAAAAAAGGATGTTCAAAGAGCATGTTGAATGCAGTTAAAACAACTAACAAATATGTAGGCCTATCTGGTAATGTTGCATGGCATACTATCATATTGGTTGATATGTGTGTTGGCCATCCTCTCGATTTCAAAGTAAGCCCCTACTATTTTTAATGAGAATACTTTTTCCGTAAGATATAAAACAGCACAGTCAAAAGCTAATGTTATCTATTCCAGTGTACCACAACGAAGTGTCTTGAGTCCCATTCTATGTTTTGTTATTTACACAGCTGATTTTCCAGCACAGAATGAATTAGCCATTGCCCAATTTGCTGATGAGATTACATTGCAATGTTAAGTAAAGAAACTTTTGAAACAATAGCGAAACAACTTAAACTCTTCTGTGAAATTTTTGGCACATGGTGTGAAAATTTAAGAGTGATCATGAATCCTCTAAAATAGAAAATTGTTAAATTCACATGTAAGAAGAATGTCATTAATTATCCCATTATAATGACTATAGTGATAATACCCCCTTCAGAAACAGTAAGTTAAAATACCTTGGCTTAACACTTAAAATTAGGTGTACTTCACACTTTCACATAAGTAATTTAGTGAAGAAAATCAGGTATAGGATTCATCAGCTGAAATACCTAATATGAACCAAATCACCAGAACATTTAAAACACGAAATTAAGAAAATTGCATTGTAAGCATAACACTTCAGCCATATTGCTGATAGTTTTGTGCGGCATCTCTCTCGTACGTGATATGTATTAAGTTACATCCATTTTCGGCTTTTCCTTCCAAATTTCTGTAGGTTTCTTCATTGTAATAGTGAAAAACGGAGTGAGACAAGTGGCCAACTGTTTTGGAGCTCACATAGATTGCTCCTACAGCTCCAGATTCCCTTGCAGGAATGTGCACTTGCATACCTTTTAATTGTTTTTCCTCATTTGATTTGTGATTTGACGTAACACTTAAATTTCAAAGGTCGTATTTCTATATACTGTACTGATATATTTTTACTAGTACTGAATAATTAGTTTACATGTGTGTGTTCCTCTCTCAGAAATTTAAAATATGTTAACATTACACAGAATTAATGGCAACTATTCTATTTAAAAACATATGTTTGTCTTAGTTTAAATATCTTACTTTGTGTGAACGAAATCTGCAGTAACTGTCTTTGGGTAAAGTTACGTTCTCACTTTAGACTATACATTATTTAGGCTACCTGTCCACCTGCTTATTGCATTTTCCTGTAACCAGCTCTACAGAGCTCAAGAACGGAGATGAGAACAATATTCTAGTGCATTGAAGTTAAAGTTTTCATGTCCCTAATATTCTTTAAATGTATATAGGCAAATAAGACGTCATTACTGATGGAAGGAATGCAAATCTCTTTCATTGTAGTACTCTTTACACATTCAAACCTCTACTAGATCAGTGCTTCTCAAAGTGGGATCCTCGAATTTCATTCGGAGTGTTCGCGAATATTTTGAATAAGAATATTTTTCCTTCCTTCAGTATGATGTTTATATGTTTTTTATGTGGCAGTGTCAGAAGCACAATCACCTCCGTTGGTGCAACTTATAAATTCGTTTAATTGTTGTCAGCAGTTGTCGTGTGTAAGAATGTATGAAGGATTTTTTTTGTAAGTTTTCTCTATAATAGATCGTTGGCATAAACGTCATCTTAATAAGAATGAAGATGAACTCTAATATTATTTTCGGTTCCTAATTCTAACAATATGTGGATTCAAATTCGTTTTATCAGCATGGAGGCTCACAATCTGACTGAGAAGGAGGAAGATCAGTTTGTTGAGTTATTGTGTGTCACTGCGTGGAAAAACCTTTAAGTGAATTACATACAGCTTTTTGAGATTTGGCTGAAAGTTTATGTGGAACATCAAGAAATCTCAGGAAGAACTTTGAAACATTTGTCATTTCTCACGACTTGTGTGAGGAGACATTTTCTGCTTATTCGTGTATCAAAACTGTTAAAAGAAAGCGACAGACTTGAGATTAAAATTAGAGAACATTTATCCTAAATATAGGCCTAAAGACATTTTAAGCACAAAAAACAGTTCCATCATTCTCATTAAAATAGGGAAACGTGTAAAAATATACTTGATTTGACTACTCATATTACTTAATATTAACTCTAAAATCTAACGACTTACCCATCATTCCATTGACGACTTTGAAGGGGTCCGCAAAAATACTAATCTATGGAAAGGGATCCGCAGTTCTAGTAAATTTGAGAACCATTGTACTATTAATTATCATTGCTGGTAGCAATATTAGCTGCAGTTGTTAATCTAAGATCTTAAGAATAATGAAAGGAAATTCAGGACATGATTTAATATTATTGGTCTGATAATACAATAGTGAGATGGTGTGAACCAAGTTTTGAAGAATTATCTATATTTGAAGCCTTTACTGAGTACACAAAGTACAGAATGTTCATAAACTCCCTATACTAGGAAGTTCGAATATTCATTGCATGGAATACATTACATACAGTAGAACCTCTATTAACTGTGGTAATGAAGGGGGTTGGGTGAACGGTTAATACAAAAAGTCGGATAATCCGTACCATAGAAGACTTTCGTAAGTTAAGTGTTGCATAATGCAGTTTCGTAATTTTCTCAGTGGTCATGTGTTTTAACACATTAGGTAGTAGTTCAGAAGTTTCAAGTATAATAGCTCTGTTGGAAAGAGTGGCTGAAGAAAGGATAGTGCTGAAACTGATCACGAAGAGAAAAAGGAATTGGCTGGGTCACTGACTGAGAAGAAACTGCCTACTGAAGGATGCACTGGAAGGAAGAGTGAACGGGAGAAGATTTCGGGGCAAAAGAAGAGATCAAATAATAGACGGCATTGAGATATATGGATCATAAACGGAGACTAAGAGGAAGGCAGAAAATAGGAAAGACTGGAGAATGCTGGGTTTGCAGTGACAGAACACTATGAATGAATGAATGAATGTCAATGACGGGTTTCTAAGGGTCAAGAAAACTTCCTATGATGGATGTCTGTGGAAAGATAGGAAAAATATAGGTCTCAGTTTGTAGATTTAAGTAATTTATACACTTTATCCTTGTTTTTTATTAAATCTCGCACAGTTGTAACTCAAATCTCGTATTCCAATGTGAGATGAACCACAGTTTCTCTTTTCCAAAACCACTCAATTATGCACTTCTCTTCTATACTTAGCACAACATGTATCCTTTTGGCACTTCTGGAAGACGTTCTGCAGAGAAATTAAACAGGTCACTCGAACAGTAGATCATAATGTGTAAGGGCAAAGGCTTGTAATATAACTCTCTCTATAAAAAAAATAGTATGTACTAATGTGTTGTGCAGTACTCAATTTTTTTTTCTGCAACAAAAATAGGAGAGAATGACAGATGGATAATCCAACAATTGGTTAATAGGGTGACGGATAATCGGGGTTCTACTGTACATACATTCTAGTTGTTATACAGACCTGTATATACAAGTCAGGAGTCTACTACAGTTTCACATCATGGGAAATTTAGAGGCCCTAGCTTACCCCCTCCCCAAATTTGCTAGAATTCCAGTGCCATTGTGATGCCACTGAGGGTTGCCCACCTTAATTGAGTTATACCACACAGATGATACCCAAAATTCGAGATGCTGATGTCATCACTACCTCTGTGTGAAATAAAAAGATTGGTGACTTCTGTTCTTATACCACCTGCACTTGATACCCACAGAACTTCACATGTTCTACAGCTTTATCGATTGATCCAAGTGGTGCTCCAGTTTTATGTGACAAAGATTTCTACATGGAGATCATAACACACACTGTTGAAGAACACAAAAAAGATTATGGAGTAATTTGGGCCGCTCATTTGCCAATCTATTTTCCAGAAACCTGTCATGAAATTGGTGTACTGAATGGTACAGCATGTCGTTACTTGGTGCTGAAAAATATAAGGACAATATTTACAGTTGAAATATGCATCAGCAAAGCGGTACTTTAATTGTATGGAGGACTCGGTTTCATATGAAAATTATGTATATCAATAAATAATCATTCAAAAAGTCATTATTATAATCCACCAAGGTCTACAGAGATGCCACAGATTTGATGCAAAATCTACATAATAGGTATAGTGGATTTGTAATAAACTTTTAAACTTTGAACATGGAAGACTTCATATACCAAAGAAAAAGTCTTTGTGCTGCTGCAGAAAATTGATTTCGAAATGTGCATGAAAACACATTGTCAAAAATTCCTGATACAGAAGGATTGGCTTTTGGCATCTGCCTGTTTGTGTATACCAATTTCTCATTAACTGTTGGATGGATTTTTTCGTTTTTTTCCGTATTCAGTCCAACTGGGGACAATACACATGAGGTACAATAATTTTTACTAAGGGTGTTTATTTGAGTAGATAAAGTGGTGCATGAAATAAGGCAGGCAGTATGTTCCTAAATTCGCGCGCGCGTGGGGAGGTGCGTGTGTGTGCGTGCATGCGTGCTCTGAGTTAATATAGTTAATATAACCTATATCCCATTGTTTCAATGTCCAAAATTTGCTGCCATCACTTATTATAATTATACTGCCAGTTGAACACTTTTTTGGACAATGGATTTAGAATTCAAGAATTTGTATAGGAATTGTTTTCTATATTAAACTAAACTGACTATTACAGGAATTGAGTAAAAGAAATTCCTTTAAAAAGTTTGCTTTCCTGCTGTAGGCTATTCCGGTACAGAATGTATGAAAAATACATGGTCAGAATTTCGTAAGGTCCACCACTGTGAAGTAATGGTTATACTTCGCACGAAAACATGACGACCTTCCCTCATCCCCCTCACCAGTTAACTGCAGGCACGCGCAAGGGATAAACCCTTAGCCGAGTTGCCAATTCTTGAAGTCATTGTGATTTGCGAACGTTTTTCAAACTGTGTTCCATGAAACCGCGATTTTCAGCGAGACTATATTATCTTTGTAAATATACCTTAATTTATAATTACTAAAACAAAATTGGTATAAAAATGAACAAACTTATTTTAAAAACACTTTATATTTATATTTTCACTAACATGTTTTGCCTAAATAAACAAAAAAATGCAGACTTCTATAATAAGTGTTAAATTCTCATGTTATTGAAGTTCCAGAATTTTATACTTAATTAAGAATGTTGCGCTGGTAAAATTTCTGAAATTGTGATCATTGAATAGTTATAGAATTTATAGTACAAAAGAGTAAAGTTACATTTTATCAGCTTCGCCTTGGGTGATAATTTCCACGAACGCATAAACTTTGTTTACTCTAGTGTGCTATACAATATTTTATTCATTACTGGTATGTAAATTTAATTTTAAATTGTAGGGCTTTTCTTTGTAATGTGTTGTTGGCGAAGAAGTTCATTTACATTCATTTTAATTAATGCTAATATGTTGGTTGTCATGTAGAGAGTGATTTAAAAACATTTAATTCACTGCTGTAAGTTAGAAAACTTTTAAGCACTGTTGTGAATAATGTCATATTTAGGTTGCTAAGGACGGTGTTGTTGTTGGCCATATCTCTTTCGTGTACTGTTCACATACTGTTCGGCGAAGTAAATCACGTATAAAATCGTCTATCTTACCGAGTTCTGTTTTAATTTGTTTATTTTCTCTTTAGTTGGTGAACCGTAATTCTTAATTTCTAGGCCCATATATCCAACTCCACCGGTTGCGTCCAATGTTAAGTGATTAAGATTTATACTTATTAAACTGCCTGAACTTTCGATTACTTTATGGATAGAATTTCTAACGTTAGACACAATTTTAACACTTTGTTTTCTTAGCTACGCTCCTCTGCAAATAAGATATTCTGTTTTCTTCGACGGTGTTATTTGTTGTTCTTGTCGTGATCTTCAGGTGTATCAGGAGGCCTAGCTGTGGATCATCTGCTCCAACACTCATTAATCATGGCCGGAATAAATTAGACATATTGAGGCGCACAACGGTATAAAACAACACGTCGACAAAGACACTGAGAACGGGTGAAAGCCATCAGGTAGAGGCAATGACTGTTATATTTGGCAATGCTGGGATCTATTGTATTTCTGCCACGCGGCTAGGGGTTGAGTAGAGGATGGGGGTTTATGAGGGATTACCAATTCCAAGAAGAGAGGCCGTCATGTTTCCAAGCCAAGTATACCATGAATAATTTCGAGGGAAAAATTGTTCCTGGGCCGGGCATCGAACCCGGGACCTTTGGTTTAACGTACCAACTCTCTACCAACTGAGCTACCCGGGAACTCTACCCGACACCGATCCAATTTTTCCCTCTATATCCACAGACCTCAAAGTGGGCTGACAACCGTCAAGCAACCAACTTCGAGTGCACACTAACTCCGTGTGACTTAAATTGTGGTTTTCTGTTAATGAACAGTGACGTGTATTATGCAAATCAAGATTTTCAGGTATAACTCCCTGTAAAGTTGATTTGAATAATTTCGAGGGTAGCTCAGTTGGTAGAGCGTTAGTACATTAAACCAAAGGTCCCGGGTTCGATGCCTGGCCCTGGAACAATTTTTCCCTCGAAATTATTCAAATCAACTTTACAGGGAGTTATACCTGAAAATCTTGATTTGCCTAATGGTTAGCATGTTGGACTGTGAAATGATCAGGCTCAGGTTCAAATCCTGGTTTAGATTTTTTCTGGGGTTTTCCCCCCAACCTATTAAGAGCAAATGCTGGGTGAGTTTCAGCACTGGATCCTGGACTCATTTCACTGGCATTGTCACTTTCATTTCACTTATACATTAGATAACCATCTTAGTTGATAAAGCGTCATAAAAATTCAATTTAAGAGAATGAGAACATACTCTTTTACCTAAGGAGGAAGAAAATATGTTATATGAATGTATGGGGGAAAATACCTTCTTGCGTGTGTTCCTATTCTCTCCTCCCCCAAAAACGTCACAGAACTAGAAACTTCATTAAAATTTCATTAATACTTTCTTTCTTAACAGTATTGATATTTAAAGTTTTTTTTTTTTTTTTATCTTTAAAGTCCAAAGAATTATATATGAGGAAAATAAATATAAGAGATTGTACAAAGAAAAATGAAAGTATATTGACATGCAAGACCTGAGTCATACATGAAATTTTCAGAATTTCCACTTTTAACATGGATACAAGCTTCAACTTGCCTCGTTGAGAACATCAGTTTGGGGCAGGAGGGTGAGATTATAGCTACCACAGCATTCACATCGTGTTTTTAAGTAATCAGAATATTTTACAATGTGGTACAAAATGGTGATTGTGTGCTCACCATTTATCCTAGGTTTCAATGCTGATTTTCATGAGTACATAAACACTATTAAGAATAATTACAATTGTAATGTAAATTTGTGCAAATCTATTTAATGGGGAACGGAATTGGATTTTGGGTGAAAAGATTTATTTGATTTTTATTTTTCAAATCTATTATTTGGTTTTTCCTCTTTAAAATGGCATATCACATATGACTATCCTAGGTTTCAATGCTGATTTTCATGAGTACATAAACAGTATTAAGAATAATTACAATTGTAATGTAAATTTGTGCAAATCTATTTAATGGGGAACGGAATTGGATTTTGGGTGAAAAGATTTATTAGACTTTTATTTTTCAAATCTATTGTTTGGTTTTTCCCCTTTAAAATGGCATATCACATATGACTATACTGAAATTTTATCCATTTTTATTTTTCGATGTTCTAAGAAGGGGCATATAAGTTTTTTTTTTTTTTAATTTTAACACTTATTCTTCATAAATTTAAGTGGAAATTATCGTTTTTTTTATTTTTCCAGTTCTTTGATTTTTCCTCTCTAAAATGATACATTGTCACTGCACCTCCAAAATCCGTTATGTGCATTTAAACAGATTTTTCAGGAGAAAAAATCATTATTATTAATTGCCTTGATTTTCAAAGTTACTTTCGATATAATGACCTGGAAATGTACAAAAACTTGCCCAGACATGTTCAAACAATTTTAACAAGAGCCAAAACAGGTCACATTGTCACTCAATTGTACCTACACCGATATCACAATTCTAATAATCCTACTTGCCTGTGGTGTAATAATCATGACGAAGATCTGGTACACTTTCTTCTATACTGTCCATCCATAAACCACAAAAGAAGTAAATTAAAATCATCAGTACCAGTTGCAGAAGACACAGCCCTGCAGTATATATTGACTACACCCCAACTCTGGCTACTAGCAACAGGCATCTATAATGAACACCGATCAAAATACCTCTCATTTCTCGTGAAAAACAACTGAATAGACTACAGTGACTATAGTGGACTTTATGTTGTCAGCAAACAGCTGGATACATTACGAAGATTGATTGATGGGGGACATAGAGATTTTGAAGGTGCAGCGACGATATCACATATGATTACATTGCAATTATCTCTATGTTAACCTTTCGTTTTTCTGAGGAAGGGGCATAGTACGGTATATGTATTATTTTAATGCTTATTTTCCATAAGTTTAGTTTTTCCATACAAAGCAAATAATTTCTCAGCTTCTATTTAATTGAGAAAGCTGAAATTTTCAGGAGTTGTTCATTTGAGTGTTTTACATATGCTGGAATAATGTTTTTGAAATTTGTTAAATTTTGAAGATGTTATAGGGGGTAATGCACTGAAGATTGTTGAAAAAATATACGAATGGGGAAAAATTATCACAATAAGGAAATAACTTAAAGAAAAACTGCTGTTTCAATATAAAGTCAAGTTAACATCTTCGTGAGCTGTAAAAAAAAAAAGCTGTCTAGCTTCAGCAATTTTTTTTTTAAATTTAACGTTGTCAAGATAGGCAATTCCGTGTCCCACTAAGCTATGCAGTGTATAAAATAAGCCCCATATCTTAAATTTAAGATTATTTGTGTGTCTTTTAAATGATTGTTCACGAAAAGAAACTGTATAAACATTTACGACATGATAAGGAGCTGAATTGTTATGAAACATGTTGAGAAAGTGTGTTTCCTCTCATTACATTCATTTCTCTTGCTTTCCTTTTATCTATGTTCCTGATTTGATACCCTTCGTGATGGTGCTGATTGCCTGCTGGACCCTTCTACCTCCCAATCTCCTTCTTCATTTCTGCTACACAGCAGAGTGGAGTTTCCTTCCCGCAGAAGAAAGCTACTACAGTATGAACCAAAGAAACTGAGACTTAGTTCTTTGGTAGTGTATACGAATGGCAGGTATGTGTCAAGTGCTGTTACTTTATTGTACAGTAGAGCTCGATTATTATCGTTAGTTTGTCCCACAAAACTACGACGATTATTAAAGATATGATGATGGAATAATTTAATTACCCTTAGTACAGTGATAATTCGTTTTGGAAATGAAAACTAACAAGATATAAAAATTTAATTTTAGGTTTTACTTTTGAACAGAATTGTGTATTGCAATACATATCACTCTTTAACATGTCATAGTCATGTAATTTAATAAAACAATATTAAAATTTCTTACGGTTGTTATAGGACTTTGGCAGAAAACCTTGTACAGTGAAACTTCCAAATAGTGGACACCGCCGGGAAAAATTGAATGTTCATTATTGAGAAATGTCCGCTATTTAGAAAATCGTTAGTATGCACTGTATCCAGTACATTAAAATTTCTCATATATATATATTCAACACTGTATTTTACAGTACAATACAGTAGAGTAGAAAGTGAGATTGTTTGCAGTATTCATCCAGAGAGAAATCCCAGATAAAGGCATCTTATTTACTCTAGCACGGCAGAACCATTCATATATTAAATTGTCAATGGCAAGCCCCTCAGTTTTAGGAAAAGCTCTTTTTGTGTTCTCATTTGCATTCTCAGCGTATGATTTTAAAATAACATCTTTATTTTTCAAAATTTCCCTAACCTGAGTTTTTCCACATTAAACTTTGTGGTAAGCTCACGAACACTTAACACGTTCAAATGCACAATAATTATTGTTGCAAAGAATTCTGTTAGAATTCCGTTTAATTGCAACCGTCTTTTTTTTTTCCACGCTGTCCGTTAATTGTTGTTGGGAGATACATTTCAGTGTCCGCGTCCGTTATTGAGAATGTCCACTATTTGAAAGAATTTTATCATAAGGGCCAGTGTTATTTTGCAGGGGAATTTTAAAATGTCCGCTATTGGGAAGTGTCCGTTAAGGGAAGTTTCACTGTATATTTCTAGCTTCACTATGCTAAGACATTTTTCCGAAAGCTGCTGGCCATCTTTTTAAGAAGGGAAATAATATTTTACAAAACCCAATGCCAATGCCAACTTCACCATTCTCAACAGTTAAAAATTAATCATCTCAAAATATCAAGATATAATATATCCACTTAAGTGATGGAAGATGGGAGTATGTCAATGTACAACAAAATATAATTCCTAGGTATCCTAGGAAAAATACAGTTGCATCCTTTCGATTACCCATAGGGCACGACTGTTTATCAAATCACTTGACCAGAATTGGAATTATTTCTTCGCCACTTTGTCCATTGTACAATCTAAGAAAAGAAATAGTTCAGAATCATCTTCAGCAATATCCAGTCCTTTCTTCTAAATTCTCTGTGTGTGAGAAATATTGAAGAGCAAGAGAGTTGATGGCTTCATTGCCAAGAACTCAGCATTAGGTAACAACTTTTTTCTGAAACCCATGATTACATTTATACCTCATTTTTCATACTCTTATATAAATTTCCTAGTGATGTATTCTATTTGAGTAAAAAGGATCTGATCATCAAAATGTAATGTAAGTTGTGTTGTCATCAGTTATTGGAATTTCCATATTCTTAAATTTTTTCTTTAATTTCCAAGTCTCTAAAGTTCTCTCTGCATAAATTTTAAAAAGCTTAATAAGTGTTAATGAAACTTGGTAACACCAAATTTCATGTGTTGATGGGATGTCATGTGTTTACCGACTTTGACATTGAAATTATCTCTTGATGTGCTCCTAAATGCCTGTGTTACAACAGCGGACATATAGAATGCTACAGAATATTGTGGTGCAGAAAAAAATTGAAAGCTCTCACTTACATCGATAGATACAGCCTTTATAGTAGTTGGGAAGACAGATTCACATGTTAAAATGTTACATGTGCTGAGGAAATTAATTGGAAGATCAAGAGGGATTCCTATCCGAGACATGCGTACAGGCATGGGTTCCAATTCCTCTCAGGCTGTTTATTGGTTCTCACTCCCCCCCTGAGGTTTTTTCCAACTGTAAGTTGAACGTCAGATAATCCTATGGCGAATCCTTGGCCCCCATCTCACCAAATATGGAAAGGGGTATGTTCCTTGTGGCCTCAAGAAATTATTGGTAGGGGTTTCGAGTTTGCTGGATCATCTTGCTTCTTGAAGTAACTGTCAGAATATTGTTCTATAATAACCTTTCTCCTTTGATTGGACATGTGACTGAAAGTTCGATGATCCGGCAAAAAATTATGATTGGTAGAATTTTTACAGTAATCGAATTTAGTGGTGTTAAATATTGGACGACAGTTAGTAGAAATGATGAAGATAATGATTTAAGTTCGACTGAAAATATTTTTATAAGCAGGTATTCTGAAACAGCAATGATATTATATACAAATGTACAGTAAGTGATTTAAGAGAACATGTATGTGAACACATGGAAAAATCATCATAATTTAAACAGCAGATGTACAGGAATTTGCATCCATAATTTCATGTAATTTTTGCAATGCTGTAGTGAATAATTTAGAATATTTTATGGGCAAGACATAACTTTTAGGTTCACCGTATTTTCTTTACTCACTATTACATTCCATGTGGAAAAATATTTTTAGACTTATATACCAGTGTATGAGTGCAAAAATCAATTTATAGCTTGATTTGTTTACTGATAGATAAACTAATAGATAATGTCCAAACTAGACTATTATACTAGTGTTTCTGTGATAGTTATGATTAGAGACCGGATTTTAAAGGGAAAATTTTTAATCAGAAACGGACAAAAAAAAAAAAGGGAAGGTTATAGCCAAAAAAAAGGACTTGAGAAAGGATTATATTACTTCCCAAAACACTTCAGCACAATCATGGATACAATCTTACATTTATCTCTTCACACCATAAGGAAAGTGTTGTATTTGATATAGTCAAAAAAGGACTTCAAAAAGGACTATATTACTTCCATAAAAGGGTGCTATTTTAATTGAAAACACACTTCAGCACATTCCTGGATACACATACCACACACAAGCTTATATTTATCGCTTCACAACATAAGGAAAGTGTTCTATTTGATCACATTCAACATTTCAATATGTTTCAATGATTCTGCCTCTTTGAATGCAGAAACAGAAAATGACCGCTCAACATCAACTGAAACCAGAGGTGAAAGATTTTCTTTTTATCCTGAACTCTAAATCAGCACACTTCACTAGTTTTTCAATGTCTGGAATCAGAAGAAGAACAATATTTATTTTCGCTTGCTCGGGAAGTTATAGGCCTATCGGAAAAAATATAGGAAAATTATCTAAATGTTTGTGATATTCTGTCAAAAAGGGACTAAAATAAGAGATGTTTTTGAAGGGGGGGAATATGGACTAAAAAAGGGAAGTCAAAAGCACATAATTTGGTCGGTGGAAGATAGTTTTGAACATCATAATTAATTATTTAATGTTTCGTGTTGAAATAAATAAAAATCCGGTCTCTAGTTATGATGTTTTTGTAGAAAAAGAATTGATTATCAATAGTCACCCTAATTCATATTTTATGTAAACATACTTCAAATTTGTACATCAGTATTATAATAGTCTGCTTTTAATGTACTTTAGTTCTGAAAGTTTACACAAAATTTTAACTCTCTAACATACTTTTTTATTTATTTATTTATTTATTTATTTTTACCTAAAAAAACATTACAAATTTTACTTCTTATAAGAAATTAAAAGAAAAATACTTCTGTTGTAGATGTTTCAAAGATTGTAATTCATATTGTTCATTTGACATTTAAGAAAAAGTAGAAAAAAGAATGGCTCAGAAATATTCATATTTGTGCACATTATCATAAAAAGGCCACTTTTTTTCTTATGATAATTATTCATAATAGTGAAACCTTTAATAAATTTGAAAATAGCCTATAAATACTGAGGATGTCAAATTGCAAGTTGGAATAGTCATTAGTTGCTGAGAAAAAAATATCGAATTTCCCTAATTTTTTAGTGCTGAAACCTGTATATATCCCCTTAAGTATTCCAAATTCAAATGCACTTATTGAAAGGGTATTTCCTGAAATTCTTAGCAAGTATTTTGAATGAAACACCTTGTTGAAATTAATGTGTAAAATGAAATTCAAGCCATGACACGGATTGCTGGGGCTAATGCACAGCATTGTGAAGGAAATAGCCATTAGTGCCCTCAAAGGATCGGTTCAGATATTGAGAAATCATTTGTATGGGAGTGATAATGGAAATTTCAAGTTATCTTAATCGATGGCTGTTGATTGGTTTAGATATCAGTGCCAATAAATTTGTACTATTATTTTTCTCGTGGTATATGGCATTCAAATCATTCTAACCTATCTGATGATATTTTTTTTCTCCTTTAACTGTAAATGAGCACAAACGCTACTTAGGTGTACATTTTTCTGACATTTTGTATATTCGATTCCCTAACTGTTTCAAATGTATATCATTTTACCTTTTAGGTTTTCCAAATTATATGTAATACGCTAAATTTATATTATATTTATTTCTGTTAAATGATTTAATTTAATTACATAATTTTTGCCCCTTATTCTGATATGAGATATCATGCAACCCTTTAGTAGTTACACATGTGACTTAATTCCTCATCTATTAGTTCAACATGAGTAGAGATATTTGCACATCCAGTTGATAATCTGTGGTATTTGCAATGTCATTTGCGATAATTTTTGTCATCATAACACTTCATGGTTTGATATTTTCTTGAACAGAGTATTTTTGTATGTGATTATGTAAAGTATTTCTCAGGAGAGAATTTCACTGAAAGTTCCTTTGTATCCAAATTACAATTACACAAGCTATTCACAGTCTTATTAATAATGTTAGGCTTACTGCGTTTTAAGAAACAGATTAAGAAAAATTGGCATATACTAACTGAAGGGGAACTGAACAGAATACGGGCTAGGCTGAAAAAAGCACTCTGAAAGTCGCCAAAATTCCACCAGGATTACTGCAATTGCTCCTGCCATGGACAGCAGTATGTTACAATTAATAAATGAATTAGGGGACACAATTATCCGTTTTTGTGACGAGTATATTCACCTATTTTGAACCCATAGCACTTATAAATGGGGTATTTCGAAAGACAAAATCCACAAGCAATAGAATTCTAAGACAATGTTTACAAAGAAATTCTGGCAGTTACTCCAGAAGAACTACTTCTGGTAAAACGAAATCTTTTTGGCATGTTCAGGGAATGTTTGTGGATGGAGAAGCAGTATTTTCCAGCATCTCCTATAATACAGGTAAGCTGAATTTTGTTACCGGTGCATTCCTTTGGTTTCTGACCAACCAACAACCAATTGTGTGTATAACAGTGAAGCGGAAGTTACCATTGGAATGCCACCTGCAGATCTGGGGTCAAGTAGGCAGATAATCTCCCCATACATAAACAGAATTTATTAATTCTAGAGACTCCAGATATGAAAGCCTTCATGAAGATCTAATTCAGCAGCCTAAAATTGATTTAATCACATGTAAGTGATTTGGGTATTTAGTTTGGAATGTTTTGGGTGTGTGGTGTTTGGGTGCACACGTGCTATTGGGCTCCTATGTATAAGCCATTTGTATATAAAAATGGGCTCATTGCATGTGATTTACTGGTTGGAAAACAGGGAAGGAGTGCAAAATATTGGAGCTTCAGAAAGTGTTGTATTATTTTCTTGTTCTTTTAAAGTATCTAAGCTTTTAAGGGTACATCCATTACCAATGCAAAACACAAAACGAAGGTTTTAATGATTGGGCTGTTTGTTATATTTGGGTTTGTTTTACGTGTTCTGACTTTAAAGAATTTATAATCGTGGTTCACTTTTTCCCATTCCATAAACACTGTACAGCTTTTGAATGCCTATTGCGTCCAAATTTCTATACTTTGCTTTCTTCTTTATCAATCAGACGCCTCTGTGGTCTCATGATCTTTCATCTGCTCGAAACTTCTCATCAGTCTTGTACGCATATCTGACTTGCTAGCTTCATTGTAAGTTTCCATCCACTGTGAGAACCATCCCTGGACACTTCAGAGCATTAATAATGCTCCCAGGCTGTTCAGTTTGTTGGGTATGTGTACAAGACCAGTGAAAAGTTTAGAATATAATAAGTCTTGCTATCTTTGTTGTGAGTTTCCATCTTCAGTAAAAGATCGACTTTTGCTATAGAAGGGCTTCTTGGCTATCGAATTTGTTGTGCATGTGTAGAAAACCGATAAGTTTCAAGCAAGCTGTATCCATGAAATAGGAAACTTGTGGCAAGAAGAGCTTGCCTGTAATTTTGCCTAAGTCAAGGTTTCTTTACATACCGTAAAAACTATGATAGAGACCGCTGTTCTAACTTTCTTGTCTAAAGAAGTAATGTTAACAAGGGAACCTTCCACAATTTTAAAATTTGTACAGCATTAGACACAAAAATGGCCGATCTTCTGTAGTGTGAATTTGTCTAAGACCACTTCACACAGCACCTGGTTCACATGACTAATTTACCCTTTGAATATATCTTTGTTATAGATTATTTATAACACTTGACCTATAAACAGAAAAAGCAAGAAAGAAAACAAAGAAAAAACACAGCGAAGACATGCATAAGAAATTGACAGTAAGAATGAAGCAGGTGCCAGTGCTACATGTCCACTTTTTTCATTTTATAAATCATTGTGTTATGGAGCTACAAATTTTGATGGAGAAATTGAAGCCATATATTCGACACTTCAAAATTTGTTGTGCCGGATCTTTTATTTTTAGCAAGCTCTTATATTCAGTGGTTCTACTGTTATGACAACTATCTGTCACCTGAAAATAAAAAAATAACTGATTGTTGTGGAAAATTATACACCATCTGATGAAGCTTAATGAAAGGATTGTTTTTCACTGGTACCGGCACACTGTGAACTATCTGGAAATGAAGTTGCTGACCATCTTGCTAAGAAGGAAAGTAATATCTTTAAAAAACCGTGTCATTTTTATCACTTTAAAAGTTGAAAGATTAGTCAACTCAAAAGATCAAGATATGTCTTACCATTCCCAAAAAATTCCAAATGATAAAAGATCGGAGTGTGTCAGTGTACAACAAAATATAATTCACGAGTATTCAAGAAAAAGTGCATCTGCATCCTTTCGAATGGTGATGTGCCAAAACTTCTGACAACACGGAAAATATGCAAACCACTACTGCAGATCGACTGACATCATCCTCTAAATACACTTTGTGAGAAATATTGGAGAGAAAGAGAGTTAATGCCTTTATTGCCAAGAACTCACAAGCAAACATTCTCATGGGGGCAGATAAACAAGTTAATTTTTTTCCTTCCACCATGTTAGTAATGTTAAAACAAGTGCTTGTACAAATTTTGGCCACTTGAGCGCAACTACAAAGGCCATAAAAAATAAATTTCCCTTGGGCTGTTTACAGAAATAAAACACAATTTCATTGGAAAAATTTATTGGAACAGATAGAAGAATTCTTGAGCTCTTTTTCAACTTACTCTCCACTGGAATTGAAACATTTGTCATACCATGGGATCGACAGAGAGGTGCGGACGGCTGTCATACAGTGGTTCCGCTCCCTGGTGGCAGATTTCTACAACACGTTTGATCCCACAGTATGACAGATGTCTCATTTCTGGTGGGGAATATGTTGAAAAATAGCTCAACAATTGCTGTATCTATTCCAATAAATCTTTCTATATACGGCCCCAGGGAAACTTATTGTTTATGGCCCGTAATTGCGCTCGAGTGGCCAAAATTTGTATAAGCACTTGTTTTGACATTATTAACATGGTGGAAGAAAAAAAAAAACTTTTTTATCTGCCTCCATCAGAATGTTTGCTTGTCAGCATTAGCTAACAACATTTTGCTGATATTAAAAGCATAGGACTTTCAGCATTCCACTCATGAATCTATTTTACATATTACAGCTTTGTATAAAATGGAAATCATTATACACCATTTTCCAAATGTTGGCGACTGCATTTGTCTCATATCTCCTTCAATGCTACAAATATGTTGTAGATCCAAGCTCAGTTGCTTTGCTCTTACGTTCTGATTCTCGAAAATAATGCTGTTTCAGTGGATGAGAAGTGAAAGATCATAGAAAACATTATCTACATGTGCCTCATGGTTGCATCCGGAATCTTTCACCGTGGAAAGATTTATAATGCCATGTTTGAAACTTTTTCTTGGAAAAGATAAATACGGTAGCTTCCTATTGCTTTTTGTACACTGCTTTCCCTTTTGCATCTTAAAAGATACCAGAGGGCCTCAGTGTGGATGTGAGGAGAGTGGATTTAACTAATTAGTGTCTCCGGACTTCACCCAAAATCACTGCAAGGGTTTAATATCAATTCTATCAAGAGTTTTTGATCCAACAGACACCGGGAAATCTCAATTGCATACTGATCAGGAAGAAGGGAAAAAGGAATTGATTAGGTCACTGCCTGAGAAGAAACTGCCTACTGAAGGATGCAATGGAAAGATTAAGGAACAGGAGAAGAGTTGGAGGCAGTAGAAGATATCAGATGGTAGACGACATTAAGATATATGGATCATATGTAGAGACTAAGAGGAAAGATTGGAGAATGCTGGCTTTGCAATGATAGACCTACCCCTTGGGCAAAACTGTGAATGAAAGAATGAGTGGCATTTAATGTTTAACTTTATAGGGCCTACCTGTGTACGACTTTCGAGAAAGATGTTCGATTTGGTGATTTTGGAAGGCTCCCTTGAAATGTTTTCCTCTCTTCTACCCATTTTCAACCACTAAAAGTATTGTCCTTACAGAGGTTTGAGTCAGACCACTGTGGATGAAGTGTTTCACATGGTAACATGGTAATGGATGTCTCATAGATGGGAAATCTAAGAAAACGAATTTATAATGAAATTTGTGGATGGTTTTTCTTCTGTGCTTTTTCTCTGTTTTAGTTAAATGGAAGTTTCTTTATAAAAGTAATTAATGGTTCTTTTTTTAATATTGTAATGTTTGAAAATGTATTAATAGGACTACATTTCATATTTCCGTGTATTAATTCAACTTGATAATAAATATGAGTAGGTTCCATGGATTCAGGCTATACTACAGTGCTTATCTAAAGTATAAGAAGGCCCCTTACAAATATAGTATTGTGATGTGCTTTTGTTTGTATGTTAGATTGTGTAATCACTATTATACATAAGACGGACATTTGAAATGCTACATTGTTTGTAAAAAAAATAGTTGTTAAAAAATTGACAGAATCTGTGTTTTTGAACATGCTAAAACGCGTTTTTTAATTAAAAATTATAACTTTTGGATGGTTTTGGACACATATAAGGTAACTCCAATATCCTATTATTGTTCACAAAACTTCACACAAACATGACAATATTGTAACCACACAATCTCAAATTATTCACAAAGTGTACTCCTAAGGTAAATTGAGGTACCAGTATTACCAAATAAACAGTGTTGTCAGGAGGAAAAATCCAACTTACTGACATATTTGAAATTAAAATTTTAACCTCAAAATTGTGTTTTTAACACTTTTGCATTTTTTAAGAAAATTTATAAACTCAAAAAACCTATTCTTAATTTTTTATTGTGTTTTTAACACTTTTGCATTTTTTAAGAAAATTTATAAACTCAAAAAACCTATTTTTAATTTTTTTATATAAATTATTTTCATTTGTTATTGAGATCCAAATAAGCCTACCATGTTACCAAATTTCATTGACATAGGGCTCACATTTCAAAGCTTACAATTCAATTTAAAAACTTTTTATGCGTGTTTTAGAACATTAATTCTGTGATAACAATTTTAAGACATTTCAGTTTTTACGACCATGTAGCATTATAAGTATTCTTCCTATAGTCCCGTCGCTCTAATTTCCGGCAGCCAATCGCGTTGCAGATCGGCTACATTTTAACGTGTGCGTCTTGTGATTTGCTTATGAAGAAGTTTTTCATTTCTTAAGGCTCGATAAATACTTAATACAATTGCCCGCCATTTTGGCTCTTTCATGGCGTTCGCAGAAAGCACACAAAGACGCTATTTGCCGCTCAATTATTTGCTGAATTACAGTGCGTTTGATTTATTATCATAGGAGCTACGACATGATAATGTTTAACAGTGTGGCAAATAGATTCCTCATATGGTAGCTCAGGAACGAAAGAACAAAAATGGCGAACGATACTACCTACCTAGACTTATAGAGCCTTCACTTCCTAAGACGTAAGCAAAGAGGCGGAGTCACACCAGAAATAACAGCATCGCGACTATAGTATAATAGTGAATTATGAATTGTAATAGAAGGACAAGGTCAGATCACAGTAATATGTTTTTGAGGGATGCCCCATACATTTTTGCTAAGCACTGTTGTATTGAATTTGGATTCTTAATATTTTGTTGAAATGTCATCCAGGAAGTGTAATAGGTTTTCATCTAGGACGCAGGAGGACATTCATTTTTCTGGCTGACTTCTTTCCAGATGCCCAGACATAAAATAGTTTAAAATTTATGCTGGTGCTGTAATCTAAAATTTTAGACCCCCTTCATATCATCATCAGTTAATACAATTTTTTGTCCTGGACAGAGAATCGTGGGGTAGTCGCAATCGTGCAAGGGCAGATTACCGTGAATATCGAGGTGGTGGTGGCAGAGAGCGCTATAGCCCTGCCAGAACTCATGATATCTCACCACCAATGAAGAGGGTGCGGACAGAGTGGTAAGTTTGGTAGTAGTGGAGTTTGAATCCCAGTAGTTATCTGTAGTTTGAAATATTGCAGATTCAGAGATGCAGTCAAGTGGACAGCAATTCTCATTATAATACCCTCTACTACATTGAAAATTCAGCTTGAATTGTTGAAGTTGGAAGTTGAAGTTTTTATGTAGGTATTTTCTTCAAGGTAAATGAAAATGATGACCAAAAACTTCCATTTTACTATTGTAATATTTGTGTACATATCGGTGGTATTGTGCTCAGTTGTATTTTTATAAATAACAATAATATACCATGTTTATACGATTTCGTTTTAATGTGTAACAGATGCTCATCTGTTCGTTTTGTTTGTGACTTTATCTTGTATCCTTCACATCTAATTGGTTTTCATCTCTTGCTGCTCCCTGTAAATTTCTGGCTTAAGGTATTGTGCATGTTACGATTACGCAGTTGTGAGTAAATAAGTAATTTGAGGTTATTTATGGTCATATTTCGGTGAGTGGGTCTTTGTATTCCAAATAATTATATTCACAGGATGTTTCAGATTTACTGTTAAGTATTGGTTAATTTAACCCAAAATACCTATATCCAAAGTTAAATATAGTAGAAGCCCAATATAACATGGCTGTAAAGAGACATACTGGGTCATCCATATATCTTGGAATCGGAGCTGCGTGAAGTGCCTCAGCCGACAGCAGCAACGCGTTTGTGCGGGCTGGAGGGGAGTGATCTGCGGGGATAAAAAAAAAGTTATTAAAATTAGAGGTTGAAATGCTTCACCACAGTACTTAATATGCCCACATGCATTTTTCAACAAATTGGTTTATAATTCCTCTGACCACACCTGTGGAGTAACAGCGCGTCTAGCCGCAAAACCAGGTGGCCTAAGTTCGATTCCCAGTCGGGACAAGTTACCTGGTTGAGGTTTTTTCCGGGGTTTTCCCTCAACCCAATATGAGCAAATGCTGGGTAACTTTCGGTGTTGGATCCCGGACTCTTTTCACCGGCATTATCACCTTCATCTCATTCAGACGCTAAATAACCTTAGATGTTGATAAAGCGTCATAAAATAACCTAATAAAAAATAATAAATCCCGAATCCAGAAATGCATATAGAGTGTTAGTTGGGAGGCCGAGACGTAAATGGGAAGATAATATTAAAATGGATTTGAGGGAGGTGGGATATGATGGTAGAGACTGGATTAATCTTGCTCAGGATAGGGACCAATGGCGGGCTTATGTGAGGGCGGCAATGAACCTCCGGGTTCCTTAAAAGCCAGTAAGTAAGTAATAATAATTCCTCTGAAAATTTGCTTCTGGCATATTCGGGTGATGTTTAAATTGCGATGAAATCAATTTTTTTTAATTTATTCTATTTGTGACCCAAAAATATATTTCATTTCACGTAAATGAGAAATATTTTCCTGCAGATAGAGGATAAATCTTTATAGCCTTCACATAACATTTAATTTACCCCAGTTTTATTTGAGGAAGAATTTCAATGTTTGAGTAGTGCCAACTAATGGATTAACATTTCTTTCTCTTAGTGTAATTTCTGGCATTTTCCAATGTTTCGTTCTGTATTACATGTCCTTTGATTGTTTTGGAGAGCTGAATGTGTGTAGTAGGTTCGAGTATGTATTCTAACACACTGTAATTATTGTTATTGTAGGCTTACAGTATTAATTGGGCTGAATTAATTTAATTAACAATTAAATGTTTAATACCACTCGAATGTGATATAATTGAAGATATTTTATATTATTATAAGCATATTTACAAACATACAGAATTTTTATAGTTCATAAAATTGATATAAAAATTATTCTTAGATTTTGGGTTGTCAGCTACAGAGCATGTACTGAAAATAAATCATCACTGTATAAACATACTTGTAAATCATTGTAATCTATAGAAGAGGGCATACATGTGATTTACTTAGTTGTTACAGAAAGAATACAGTGTTCGAATCTTTAGGAAAAAGATATGACTGATTTTATGGCCCTTTTCATAAGTTTATTTTGTTTGAAGTTCCATATCATACTGTTGTCAGTAGCATATAAATATTGATATAGTTTCCTAAATTTAGAAATTAATTTAGGAATACAACATACAGCTACAGTATTTTTAGTGACAAATTATGGTAGCCTATTTACCATACAAATACATGCTGATTTTTTGTTCCTGCAGCAGCCCAAAAATGGGTTGCACTGAATATTCACAACCAGCAGCTTTCGCTCCATTTTTCTCTGCGAAGTCAGTCACATTGTATTTAAACAACACAGAATAACTCGCTCACTTGTTGCTCATTCTTACATTCACACATGACATTGATCTCTTTCTCTGAATGCCTGACTTTGGAGGTACGGTATGCAAAAACTGATACCATCAGTAGAAGAAGAAATGGAATTTTCTCTCTGTCTCTGCTGTGACAATGGAAGGGTAAGAAGACAAAGAGTACAATAGGTAGTTTTGAGGATAAGCAGACAGAGATGTTCCTCTTTGTCAGGACAGAGACAATTGGAGAAGTAACGGGACTCTGGGACGGAGAATGGTCTCAGAAGCAGGCTTTACCTTGCATACTTTCCATGAGCATTTGTGATTGTTAATGTGCACTGCTGTGCAAAAGTCGTAGGCAGGAATTCAGAACCTAGAACCTTTGAATTGAATTGAATTGAATTGAATTGAATTGAATTTACGGGAAGGAGGCACTATGGCCCAGTACTGCTACCTGTTAAGGTCTATTGTGCTGACCCTCAAGCTAGGCACATTCCCAACCCACACCGGCTGACTACACTAAGGTTCGCTGCATACCGAGGTGTCGAGCAGGCAACCCCCCCATCCCCGTCCCTAGGACAGCCCCCTCCGTGCGTTGCCAGCCAGTGATCTGGGAATGCTATGGAATGATGACGAAATGGAGAAATGGTGGCGGAATGATGTAAATGCCTAATATGGGGAAAAATGGGAGAACCCCGAGAAAAACCCCAACTGCGACCTTGTCTACCACAAGTGTCACTGTGATTTTTCAATGAAAAATCCCAGACCTGACTGGGATTGGAACCCGGCCCGCTTGCGTGACAGGTCAGAGGTCTGACCACTCAACCACCACAGGAGTCAACCTAGAGCCTTGCTATTGTACATATTATATTCGGAGGGGTCTAATATGCGAGTATATATGTCATCAGCAGCTGGAATTTAGTGCACCCTTTCTATGAAATTACCCATTAAGAGGACACTATGGTGAATTAATGGTGAAAAATTAAGAAAATCCACTTAAAAATTTGTGACTCTCTATTTATACAGAGCTCAAAAAGTTAATTAATTCATGTTCCCATGACTATTTTGAATCTTTTGAGTTTATCTGAACTAAAAATTGTGAAAATTGTGACCCAAGGAGCCTTTTGAGTGATGTCAATATAAAATACATTTAAAAATATCATTTCAATACCATTAGCCCTAGTGGCACCAAATTTTGTACAGTTGATAGTATTTTAGGCATGTTTATGTAGTTTAAAATTCATAAATTTTGGATGAAAATTGTAAAAGATTTAAAACTCATATAAGTGTCCCCTTAAATTAATACATTTTCAGTATTACACTTCTTTTTCTTCTCTCTCTTAGTATTATGCATAATGCTTCAACTATCTTTGAAGTGATCTTTTCTAAAGGCATGCATTATGTTTGAAACAACCAGAAATAATTGTATCTGGAGTCACTGGATATGGAGGATGCAAGATAAATTTAGTGTCATTTACATAAAGGAAAAAAAAAAGTTATATTATGCTATTAAAAGACAGGATGCATTATTCACTACGTCCTATTTATCCATACTAGGAGTGATTCTCTTCTGTTCTTATGAAGTCATGAAGTGCACATTTAATGTGACTGGGATATAATGATTTCTGACAGTGAAATGTTTTTAGTATGTGTGAGGCCAGCAGTCAGTCTTGGCCCTTTATGGGGTGTTTTATTATTATTATTATTATTATTATTATTGTTATTATTATTATTATTATTATTATTATTATTATTATTATTATTACGTCATTGCAAAATCTGTACTATGTAAATTTTAAATATCAAGATATTGTAGATTGACATGTGTTTGTTGAATCAAGAAGTGTGTATGGTGACCACTAACTGATGCACTGAGGATGACTAGGTAATACTGTGGCTATAATGAAATTGAATTTTTTCACAAACATCCATAAACAGACTGAAGAAAATTGTTTGAAATTAATGAATATAGAATATAGCCTATTATTTCTGTTGAGAATTTAATCAGTAAATTATTCTGATGAAAGAGCTGTTTGGCATATTTCTTTAAAGGGTGTAATGGGTGAAATTTCTATTTTCTACCATTTTTAAAGTAGAGGCTTCATATTAGTACACTTCATCCCCACCCTATAAATATTTTTGTCTATAAGTTTTATTATGATCACATAAATGACTTTGAGCTATTCAAACTATAAAAAAATGCATATTTTGAAAATCTATCTCCCCTTACAAAATTTTAAGTTTCATGCATGACTTTTTCCTTACGACATTTCTGATATGGTTAGGAAATAACTAAGTATCCAGAATTTTAAATTGATATCCATAAAGAAGAGAAGTTTGTTTTAAATATATGTAACTTCAAATTTTAAATTTTTAGTGTCAGCTAAATTTATTTTATTTCTTTAATTTCGAAAGTATTTAGTTTATCAACAGTAATCTCACTAGAGGTTTTGATTTATCTAGAGAAAATCAAAACTCGAGTGGGATTTAATTTTAACTTAATAAAATACTAAACTGTCTTGAAAATGTATTATTGTACCATCTCATCAGTACAAATATTCCGCTAGATGGCAGTAGTGTGTTATGATCAGCTGTTCTCTTGTTACCAGTTCTGCCAACTATACAATTTTCATTGAACTCTATGGGCGGTTACTAGTCAAGGCTTTGTTGATTCAATTTCATTTTTATTAAAACAGTTGCATTCCACTTCAGTTATCAGTATTAAACAATCTCTGATACGTGACTATGCATAATCTCATACAGCAGAAGCTATAACATAACCTAAATAATATAAACAAGATAAATGATAGAAAAGTTTTAATTATGGATGATGAAATAAACATGAATGATTTAAAAGGTACAATTATTGAAAGTACAATGTTGGCAAACAAAGAAACAAATGCTAGAGAGTGAAAAAAAATAGGACAAGCCGCCATGATTGGTTGAAACATGTCTTCCCATACCATTTTATTGGCCAAAATGACGTAGTAAAACTGTAATAGTTAAAAAAATACTACTGCATTTTGTTAACCAAAGTGTAAACATACAGTAAAAATTTCATGTTCTAGCGTCAAAATTGTTATAGCCTTTAACTTTCAGCATGACGAAATGAGCTGAAATAAAAGTGAGGAAAAATAGCTTGTACAGTTTACGTGGAATTCAAATTCAAGAGTGCAGCTGTTTAAATATGACGTAATTTTTATGTTTCAAAATATAGTAGAATCTGAAACTTCCTCAAAATATAAATAAGAGATTTCTGATTAATTTTTCGCAAAAAAAAAATGAAAATGCTATTTTTAGTTGAAAATGGCCAAAGTTTCACCCGTTCCCACTGCTTTAATACAATAAAATGAGATTTCTAACCATAATTTTTTTTATCTTCATCTCATTACCGTGCTGTCAGCAAATATCTAACCAACAATACTGTATAATGTATCATCTGGCGATAGGAGAATCATGTGTAACTAACTGCCTACAAGAGCTGATAATAGGTTCAGAGATAAATATTAATAAAACTTGTAATTTCAGTAAGCATGTGTAATTTCATATGGTAATAATTTTGTCCCAGTGATGAAAAGACAAGGACATTGATAAAACATGATGTTTTGATTAGTCTTTCTGAGGGCATCAGTATAAATACAGAGAGAGAATTTTGTGCTGTGCTATCAAATTTCTTCTATTTCATTTTAAAAAATTGTGCTTCACACCCCCACCTTTCAACTCTTACTGGTTCTTCATTGCTGAATAAGTACAAAATATGGTTCAACAAATAAAAGATTTGGGTGAAAATGTAATGTGATATAGATTTCAATCCTCTGTAGAGTACATGGGAATAAGAATGTTAGGTGGACAATAAGATTGACAGAGTATTTAACCTAATCGCCTCATTTTACAAGCTCTGGTCACACGACATATACCACACCAAAATATCTTAGTGAGACATCTTAATCAGTAATTACGTAGTTTCGACATAGCCTCTGATAAATTTTGCATCAGATATGTTGTATAGTTATTTTATCAATTTTTTACAGCACATTGTAAATTCAGCAAACTGGATATTAAATCAGAGTGCAGGGAAATTAAATAGTTTAAATACAAGGCCATTGGGTTAAGGAAATTCCCATGATTGAGTAGAGTGTCTGTCCTCGATTTAAAGTAATAACATACAATATGTAGGCCTACTTCCTTTAACACTGTAGTGTAGTGTATTTTATTTAATATTCTTGTACATACATAACCCAGTATACCCAACTGTTGTGTGGAAACCTCGAGGCACATTAAATAGAGAATGGAGTGAGACAGACTGCATGGAAAGCCATGAGGTGTGAAGTTCATCTTACAGTTTTCTTTTCATGGTACCACAAGTGATGTTAGGGTAAGCTTTCATGTCATAGCATTATAATTTTTTATTATGCCTCGAACATAGATGTTTCACATGAAAATAAAATGTATACTACCTTTCACCTATTGCTTATGACAGAGGCCAGTATTAAATATTCTTCTAAAATTCTACAAGAAAATTAAATGTTTAAATATAATGGCATTATTCGTAACACTAAATAAATCCCTGAACCACCATGTAAACTTTCACCTGTAGTGAATGACAAACATATTTCCGAGATTCACCAGTGGTTTCTTGCACTTACCCAAATGTTTGTTGTTATCAGTGCATTATCCTGTGATGCTTTTCTCCAGAGTTATGGAATTTCAAGGATATAAATTTGTATCATGTGATGTGTTAGAAGTAAAGTTGCTTGTCACCTTAATGGGAAGCCTTCCGCAAAATTCACCAGTCATTTCTTGACCTCTTCAAATTTGCATTGTTATTGTCAGTGTGATCGAGAAGGATGGAGGTCGGAATGTGCTTTGTTGCTATTTCAGGTAACATATTGAAGGGGGGAGAGGGAGGGAAAGAGCAGAGAGAGCAAAACTTAGACTATAATCTATAACAGCATTTTCCAGCATTTTGGCAATGGTATTTTCAGTAGAAGACAGAGGTAGGCATCTGTCAGTGGCATCACGATCATCTGGCATCCTCTGTAGTTGAGGCCTATTAGCAGTGGCGGCTCGTGATAAAATATTATGTGCGTTCACAATTTTGTGTTCCAAAATCGAAGAGAATTTGAAATCGTACGTTTTTAGCCTAATATGAAATGTCATGATTCCAATGTTTCACTGTCGAAAAAACCGTATATAAATTCAAAACAACATATAATAATAATAATAATAATAATAATAATAATGAAACCTAGTCTTTTTATTTCCAATTTTTCCTGGAAAGCCAGTTTACCCAGTTATTTACTCTTCAAAATTACTTGAACAGAGTTCATTGTTTACGTCTGTTAAAAATTAATACATAAAACAATTTACAAAAGCGTGTGTTCAGTAATATATTTTGATTCACAACACACTGATACACTATAGCCTATACCAGTACTGTAATCCCATTCGCATAGATTGATTACTATAAATACATGCCAGTAAATATTATTCTTAAATAATATACACCACCATACAGATATTTAAATTCGTACCACCATCACATTCAGCCAGCACGTGTTTGAAAGCCAAACCATGGATAAATATATTTATCCATGGCCAAACTATGCTATATGCCGAAACTGAAGTATAGTAATTCACAAACTACACTCTTGTAGCAGCACTGTACACACATCGACATAAAGTAAACGTTCCGACAGTGAGATGCTGACACCTGCAGGCTAAAATACAGACTTTTCTCCTCGATATATAGCACGTAAACAATAGGCATCGATGCACCTGCCATCTGTAGGATAGATTCACTGTTCACTTAATGCTTTGTGCTCTTGATGAGTCATAAGCGGCCAGCGAAAGACAATTTTCTCCCGCGCATGCGTGAAATTTCTGTAACCTTCTTGAAAAGAGCACGGCTTGTACGTGAACAGATGTTGCCAAGTTTACATAAGAAGTTTATGCAAGATGCGGGAAGTTTAAAATACTCGATCCTGATGTTATACATCCCCACTACGCCAATACGGTATTAAATAGTAAAACTAGTCGTGCATTAATGGAAACAAGGTGTTCACGTGCTCTTGTGCTCTTATTGACGCACCGCCACTGCCTATTAGAAAGATTACTAAATTTCCGTAATTTCTTAACGTCTTTATATATTCTAATGACCCGCGCTTTTTGTATTCTAAAACTAATATTACATAGCCTACTTTGCTTGAAATAGAGAAGATGCGACTTATAAGGAACGAAAACTCTGAGATCTTAATGAAAAAGTGCGTTTCAACCCATACTAAATCCCTCATAAAAAATGTTCTGTCTACATGACAAGTACTTCAGGCTGGCTGCAGAGCAATACATGTTAGCAAAAATTATGAGGACATCCTTTCAAAACTGATGTTTGGCTGTCTTCATATTTACTGTCAATCTTCACTTTTTAGCATTCACCATAAAACCACAAAGATGCTATTTTTTATGTAAACCTGGTTTTTCTCAATATATTCGAAAAATTTTGTTTTTTCTTTCCTTCATTCAGATTGTGGCATGAAAGTGCCTCTTGGTAAGAGGGAGAAAAATTCTAGCTCAAAAATAGTTTGATTTAGAGCTCTGAAATTTGGTATGTTTGCTGAACGATTTTCCTTCTATCATAACTTTAAAACAATTACGAAAAATCACTGCCCAAAATATAGAGTTATGAAAGTCTGTAAGAATCAGCATGTGTGAAAATGTATAATTATTTATTTGCATTTCAAAAATGCACTCCCTCACAATGCAGGCTTGCCACAGCTGAGCAAGCGAACTGTCAAACTTATGTCAGAGTTGTGACGGTATACTCATGGAAGAAAAAAAAAGTGGTAGTTTTTTTAGGTTAGGAGTTATTGTATTTGTCTTGTGTTGCATTGGGTTACTCCAGGAATTGCGATGTGATAAAAAAAATTCGAAATTTCACGAGATTATCATGTGATATTTTTCATTTTATTGTAATGAGTTGTTATCTAATGCCGGGCTTTGGCAACGAAGCCATTAGCATTCTTGCTCTCCAATATTTCTCTGTGGTGGATCCATCAGGTAGAACTTCACAGGTTAGGAGATGATCTTCAGTCATTTCTTCTTCTTTGTTGCATAGAGGGCAATTTGGATTTGTGTAAATTCCTATTTTATTCAAGTGTTTGGCCAAATAATCGTGTTCTGTAAGCAGTCTGAATTTTGCTACTGCAGATTTACGTGGGATTTCTGGAATAATTTCTGGTTTTTTTATTGTAATGATGATCAGTGAGAAAATAAGAAATGAATTACGGTGTCCACACCTGTGGAGTAACGGTTAGCACGTCTAGCCGCGAAACCAGGTGGCCCGGGTTCGATTCCTGGTTGGGGCAAGTTATCTGGTTGAGGTTTTTCCGGAGTTTTCCCTCAACCCAATATGAGCAAATGCTGGGTAACTTTCGGTGTTGGACCCTGGACTCATTTCACCGGCATTATCACCTTCATCTCATTCAGACGCTAAATAACCTAAGTTGTTGATAAAGCATCGTAAAAATAACCTACAAAAAAAATTAATTACGGTTGAGGGGGGGGGGACAACAAATATTTTAGTTACACAATGTTATGCCAGAACAATTAGTTTTTCTGCATCTGTTTTCATGTTAGTCCTGACTGGTAAATGAATCATAGTCTCAAATTCGGTAATGTATTAAACTAGGAAGCAAATCATTGTAAAAGTGTAATTAATAAAATAATAAGTAAGAAACCATTTATTTTATGAGTTAATTGGAGTAATGAAGAAATGTTTCGGAAAGCAAATGACTACAAATACAAAATTGCATTTATATAACATTACTTCAATTTCACTCTTAAATATAGCAGCGAAATTTGAGGACTCAGTGAAGGATTTAAAAAGAAAACTAGCAGCTGCATAGATACAGAAATAAAATTTGGAGCTCTCGTATTGTATAAGTTTCGCTTACAACACACTTCACATGTGCAGTAAACAAGATCCCCTGTATATATGCTGCTTGTGGACAGTCGTGCGGAATTGTTGTCTACATACAGGTGGACTCCCATCAAGACTTGCTCCAAATTTTAATTCCGTGTCGGTGCAAATGAGATTTTCACAGTTATTGAGATACTGGTACACTAAGTTATGTGACAACAAAATAAAATATTCGTGAAAGATTGCACTTTTCGAACACATTGGCTGGAATTATACAATATCGACAAAATTAGGTACCCATGTTCACAGGATAAACAGTGATAGTCTTCCATATTTACGTATATCCTTTTCTTATCAACCAAGAGGCCCGTAAGATCTGGGTAGGCTGAGGCAGCTTTGGAAAGATCGCACACATTTTGTTACAAATAGGAATAGGGGTTGATGGTTCTGAATTTTTTCATGGTGATAATATTTTGTGTTTGTCTTACATTTAAACAATTTTCTAAGAAAATGTTCTCATGTATACGAATTTTTTTGCTGTGTATTGGGATTGGAAAACTACCAGAGTTAGCGTAACATCTTAACTATAGCAACTATCATTACGAAGAATGGTTTTTATCTGTATTAAACAAAATTTAATTTTATAATGACACATTTTGATGTAAGACTACATTTTTCTTTTCTTGCTGCTACAAGGTGAACAAGGGGAAGACAAGTTGGATACAAGGAAAATAGGGGGAAGATAAGAGGGGAGGAATGTGAGGAGAACAAGGGGAATACAAGAAAAACAAGGGGAAGTCGCTTTTTTGTATCTGATTCTTGAAAATTAGTTTAATAAATTGCTGAACTTGGACGTATTTTTGTATTTCACAGGGATGACAGAAGAGGTGCAGGCTACGGTCATGATAGTGGTGCCGGGGGCTATGGTGGCAGCTATGCCAGTTCATGGGCCCATGACAGCTACAGCTCTCAACACACATATGGGAATCATGGAAATAATCAAAGGTAAGTCGCCATTTATTGTCATTTATGATGACTTCTCAAAGCAGGCTGTTGCTTATCAACAAGTATGATCACGAAGTTGCTTCTGCTCTCACTTTCAGTTGCTCTCACACAGTAGTTTCGTGAATGCACATTATTATATGTGTGCAGAAGCCAGATATAGTCTCGAACTATGTATTTTGGTCAGACATTTTAGTGATAGTAGGAGGAAGAAGAATTAAGTGCGTAAGATTTGTTGAAGATATGGCGTTGTTAGAAGAGGAAATGATGCTAAAGGATATGCTGCTGGAGCTAAATGACAACTATGAACAGTATGGGATGAAGATAAATGCAGATAAGACGACCATGGTCATGGGAAGAAAAATACAGAGATAAACTTGCGAATTCTAAATGAGGCAGTAGAGCAAGTGAACAGCTTCAAATACTTGGGGTGTACTATAAGCAGTAACATGAGCTGCAGCCAGGAAGTCAAAAGGAGGATAGCAATGGCCAAGGAAGCTTTTAATAGAAAAAGGAGCGTCTTATGTGGACCACTGGAAAAAGAACTAAGGAAGAGACTAGTGAAGTGCTTTGTATGGAACAGAAACATGGACATTACGACGAAGTGAAGAGGAGCGAATAGAAGTGTTTGAAATGTGGATATGGAGAAGAATGGAATGTGTGAAGTGGACAGACATAATAAGAAATGAAGCTGTGTTGAAAAGGGTGGGTGAAGAAAGAATGATGCTGAAACTGATCAGGAAGAGGGAAAGGAATTGATTGAGTCACTGGCTGAGAAAAAACTGCCTACTGAAGGATGCATTTCTTATTCTCTCTGTCCACTTCACATGTTCCATTCTTTTCCCTATCCACATTTCAGATGCTTCTCTTCACTTCATCGTAATGTCCATATTTCTGCCATAAACAAATACCACACTCCATATAAAGCACTTCACTAGACTCTTCCTTAGTTCTTTTTCCAGAGGTCCGCAGAAGATGCTCATTTTCTTATTGAAAGCTTCCTTTGCCATTGCTATCCCCTTTTGACTTCCTGGCAGCAGCTCATGTTACTGCTTATAGTATATCCCAAGTATTTGAAGCTGTTCAGTTGTTCTACTGCCTCCTTTCGAATTTGCACGTTTACTGTCTTTATTTTTCATTAGATAACTATGGTCTTCGTTTTATTTGCATTTATTTTCATCCTATACTGTTCACAGCTGTCATTTAGCTCCAGTATCATTTCCCTTAGTATCGTCTTCTCTTCTTCTAACAACGCCATATCATCAGCAAATCTTACGCACTTTATTCTTCTTCCTTCTACTATTACCTCTCCTATGTTCTGAAAAACTGTTCTTCACTAAATCTTCCAAGTAGATGATAAAGGGTATTCTTGTCGTACTCCTGTCCCTATTTCACTTCCTTCTGATATTTCTTCTATCCTGACTTTCATTGTTTTATATAAAGATTACTGAACATGCTCATCTCTTTCCAATTCACACTAATTTTCTTCAGAGTCTCCATCAGTTTATTCCAATGTACTCTGTCAAATTATTTGCTGTATTTCGTTTGCGTAAGTTACATTGTATATGCTTTCATTTGCTGCAGGGAAATGCAGACTATAGAAACACAGCCTCCTATGATGTCATTCAAGGCATACCTTCAGACTCAAGATGACAACATAACAGATGAGGAGGCAATCAAGAAATACAACGAATATAAGCTGGAGTTCAAGAGGCAACAGCTCAATGAGTTTTTTGTAACTCACAAGGAAGAGGAGTGGTAAGTGCCAATCACATGGTCTGCCAGATTTACATATCGAGTAGGTTTGAGATTTTATTTTGTAAGAAGCTTAATGCTAGTATCTAACAAGTAAGCAGTCCTGATCTTAAAACTTATTTCTGGCTATACCTGTTTTCAAAGAATTTGCCCTCACAGAATATTTACAGTTCACAGAAATCTGCTGTAAGTTCTTCAGATCTGTATAGAACCTTCATATATATTAATGTTACATGTAGTTGTGTTCCCTTTCCAAGATGAGGTAAGAGCTGTTGTGAACAGATCTCTAAAATAAACGCGATTTTCAAATTTAACTGTAACTATTTCTTGAACTACTTTTAACATATTCTTTTTTAGTATACATCCTCTTAAAATGCTTGCATTGGTTTAATAGATAGACACAAAGGCTGTACTTCTTTGGCTGATGAAAGCTACTGCTCCTTTCTTTTTTTCTATATAATAAATAATCCATGGCCCATGGCCAGATTTATATCTTGGGTTCAGAAGCATTTACAGCAATCTTAGATCTAACCCAAAGATCATACATGGAGGTATTCAAATCCAACTACAGTAGAACTTGGTTATAACGGCATTCAAGGGACCTTAAACATTATGTTGTTATAAATGAGTGTCGTAGTAACCAAGATTCACATTATCAATCTAGTGAGGTGGAAAATGAAAAACAACAAATTTAATTAGACTTATTTTAGATTTATGTATTGACTTTTAAGTCTACAATGAACATAATAAAGTACACGTTGGCCTACAATTATAAATGCAGTATTCTGTAATAAAACAGTTTTTTCATTACTCACCAAACTACTTTACTTAGAAGTGAAGTAATGAGTCATTTTACTCTGTTGTCTTCTACTTGCCCAATACGCACTTTCTAGGGCTAAATTACATTCTATGTTCATAATTTCAGTTGCAATTTCAGTGCTCCCGTCCCTAGCTTCATAGAACATGTTCATAATTGTAATGACTTCTAAAGCGTCACTCACTTCTTTTAGTGGCCATACTGCATTAAAATGCATGCACTTAGTGAAAACTTTGTCGAAACTGATCTAATACCGCATGAATTCGGGCAGGTTACAATGGGGTGGGGAATCCGCCTGCATTCCAGAGGTCTATGACAGAAGGAGACTGTAAAGAATTTGTCAGAGTCAGATTTCAACAAAATATTTCTTAAAAACTTTGGTTCTTAGAAAATCTTATTCCAAACTGAGGTTGAAAATGACGTTATATGCGAGGCAGACGCATATGCGTTTGTCGTATTAAGCAAGGTAGGAAAGCATATGTCTTATGGGGAATTAGTTGGGACCACAGAATATTTGACGTTATAAGTGAGGTGTCACACAAAACGAGGTCGCTATAACCAAGTTCTACTCTACCTGTAATATTTTCTCTTTTGAAAATGCATGCTCTCCTTGAATGCTGTATATTTTGAACTAAGGAATCGTCAAGCTGTTCTTTAATTTATTGTTTGTTGATGAGTTAGTTCTTAATATAATGAGATGTTAGAAAATTGACATTTCTTAATTGGGCATTAGTTAAAATCTGTTATGTTGGTCAATCCACTCATTAACTTTATAAAGTTCCGTGAAGATTAGTCACATGCTGGGCTGCAAGAAAACAAACCAGTGATTAAGTTCCATTAAATTAGAGCATTTTTAAGTGACATTTAATGGGCTGTTATCATTTATTCTTTATTTCAGGCAAGGTAGTGCTGCAGACTATAGTCATACGATTTAATTGATAAATGTCAAATTGAGTGCAAAATATTGTCATAAATTTATCCTTTATTAACCTAAAATGACATAACAAATCAATATTGTCATAATTTCTATCCTGCAGTTTAGCCCTGAAAAATGGCCTGTTGTCCTGGAGCATATAATTATTGTAACATAGTGCTTTGGACACTGTGACACAGTACATGAGGGTTGACCACCAAAGGGAAAACTGAGAGGTAGAACTTAAACTGAGGGGATTCGATCCAGCATCGGAACTGGAATCCGGTGTGGCTTAGTGGATAAAGCGTCAGCACATAGAGCTGAAAACCTGGGTTCGAATCCTAGTATCGAAGAGAATTTTTCTCTGTTCTATCCATTCTTCATATAATTAATAGTTTTGCTACCAGATATCTATAACACTTGCTTGTAGTAGTAAATATTAAGAATTTTATTGCTGATATTTCATTTCCTATCAATAAATTCATTAATAAACGAAATTTGATATGATATAACAATTGAGGGGATCAGAAGCAAAGGGGTACAAGTGACATTTCTAAAAAAAAATGAGTTAGTGCATCCAGGGTAAGCTAAAGTGTAAAAACTTTTAATTGCAGAGGGATATATCTTTTAACGACCTCTCACATTAAAATTTACTGCCCCTTATGTGATCTTCAAGAGGAAATGGATCAAAATTATCTTCACACTGCCCAGCCACTATCAACTTGGCGTTCTTGAGTGAAAAATACTGGAGAGTGAGAGAATTAATGATTTCATTGTTAGAATTTTAGCATTAGCAAACAACAACAACATTAAAATTTAAGATTGAAACTTCACGGAATTTACGAAAGCTTAAACATCTTCGGACACATTTTCTCAAAAGTAACTAAATTGTACTTATTACCCCTTTGCTTCTGACCCCCCTCAATTGTAATAATTGTTAATGTTAATATTGAATAAATTAGGAAATACTGCATACATTTTCATCTTTGTAGTTACTACTAATTTAATTTACGCTCAAAAGTTTTCCATGCAATTCAGTATAATCTGAATAATTATGTAAATAATTTTTTTTGTTTTTGTATATGTTGTAGATTAAATTTTTGTAATTATAGTTTATTTTTACTCCACTGTCTATGGTAATAAGCAAGTAATCTCTATTCTCTCCCCTCCCCCATAAACGAGATTCCCTATACATGTTTGACGACAACATACTGTAATTCGTTTTATTTGGTAATTTTTCTGGCTAATCTTGAAATAGAAAAAAAAAATCCCAGCTTTACTATTTATTTTTGGAAAATGGGGACTTACAGCTTACTGATGGAGCTTTAACTTCTTAGAGGACCAAAGTCAGGTCTTTAAGATACTGAATGTTTTTAGCAAATCACTAACGTTAGTGGACACTCTTACAGCTCTACATTACATGGGATCATAAAGGATTAAAGAACCAATAACGTTCCTGCAACCCAGTAACATAATTATGTCACATGATCGAGCAGACCGTACATTATTATTAGTTGGTGTTCTCTGCTAGAATTCTGTTACTTACAAATGGCTTTTAGAGAACCCGGAGGTTCATTCCCACCTGAAGACAGAATTATGCTCTCTCTTAGTTAACCTCTTTTTGGCTTGCAAATACAGTCTTGACATTAGCATTTTGTTCAAAGATGGTTGGACCTATTACCCCATTTTTTAACTCCACAGACTAACTATGTTAACACTCATAAATTGTACATAAATGTTTTCTTAGCAATAATGTATCTAAACTGATCCACTTTATGCTCTATTAAACACAAATGCATCAACACAAAAACATACAACTGCACAAATTGTTGTCCATTATGCATACACAACTGGCATGATCATGGTTGTAACAGCACCCATCTTTATAAGCATGTCAGTTGACAGCAAATTCACGTAGCATTGTAGTGGAGCTTTGTACACTCTGCATATTTTCTTCTTTGTGTAATGGAACTAAATGTAAGACACAACAAATGCATCGTTAAAATGTTAATTTGCAAACTCCGGAATAAATTGTGTCCAAAGGTGTTGCTGGACACTTAAAACAGAAAGTATGTGAGTTATCAAGAAATTTTTATCAGATATTTGTGTGAACTGTTGCACATAAGCTCTTACCTTTTCAAAATGCAAAGTAGGATCCTAATAGTACATAAATTTGTTTCGTAGTCTATTTTTCAGATTTATAGAACATTAAGTTCATTCTTTCTTCTTCCCTGTCTTCCAAATAGTCAAGTAATGTAATTTTAAAAAGATTCAGTAAAATCTATATAATAGTTGTGTTCTTAAGGTACTGAGAGACTTTTGGAGTGATTTAGAAGAATATGTCTTAGTTCTTTACGACTTTCATAATACCATGTAACCTCAAATATAATTATGTGATTCTATGTCTTGTAGCCTCCTCATTAATAGTGTCACAAGGATGATAACATAAACTAAAATTTTCGGCATGAACAACAGATACAATGTGTGTCTCATTGTACAAGATGTCCCGAAATTCACGCACGCGGGCTACTTCATGTGAATCATAGACGAAAATGGAGACTAAACTGTTAGTGACAAAATTTCGTCTGAATAATTTTTAATTGGACAACACTGCACAACATAGAATGTCTTAGTAGTCTACTGTAATGTAATGTTTACTGTATTTATCATTGTAAGTAACAAGCAATAAAATGACAAGAAGTGGATAAACAATAATTTATTACGAAGTTATGGAGGAAGATAATGCACCACAGAAATAATTAATACATTACAAAGAGATAATTAAAATAAAATAAAAAAAAAACAGACAAAGTGTTATGAACCGTGAATATTTGGTTTCAACGCAACATACGAATTGTTTGAGCTGCGATTACAGGATTAACATTATTTGCAAAATACAGTGTTGCCATATTGTGCAGTTTTTAATAACAGCTATCTACATGGCTTTACAGAGTCTGTTATATGGGTAGAATAAGTAACTTTCGGGAAGTTGTAATTCTGTCAGATTCATGAGCTACCATACAAGCAATAGTTTGTTCATCAACTTCAGAAAGTGTAAAAATCCATGAATCTAATCATTTGAGCAATTTAAAAAAGATCATTAATGTGCAATGGATCCTCTTACATTGCAATATACATGGAAATGAAATAGCAGATGCCCTGGCGAAAAGAGTTACAACAGAAATGAATCCAGACATATTCTGTCCATTGTATAAAACATATCAGCCACGACAAATTTAATCCATTAAAAGAGGACAACATTAAAGGCAAATCATGGGAAATAATATTAAGAAATCCTGAAGAATTTCCACAAGCACCACGAAAATCTGCTGTCACTTTATTTATATTGGTGACAAACCATGACTGTTTACATCTACACAGAAAAGGAGTATTCAGTACACTGCCTGTATCCTATGCAACACCATTGAAGAAATGAATATGGAACATCTCAAAAGATGTGCAGCTGTAGACAAAGAAGATATCTTTTTGCGAAAGTATTTGAGTGCAAGAGGACTAATGGCTTTGCTGTAGATGTCTAGGCAGTGGACACACACACACACACATACATTGTGCAATTAAAAATTCTTCTGACGAAATTTTGTCACTAACATTTTCGTCTCCATCAGAATTCACGCTATGTAGTTCCTGTGTGAGACTTTTGGAACACACTATATAAAGTATTGTAATAGGGAAAAAAATGAATTTTGAGATTTTCACCGAAATGCATGTTTTTGGCATTCTTTTCTCTCAGGAGCTATGTTAGCTTATACATTAGAGTGACTGGCTATGGACTGGAAGTGCATTGGTTAACTTCAGGCAAAACAAAAGCTTTCCACTTTTCAGTTTGTTTCTCTCTGCATCCATCTATCCATCCATTCAGTTACGTTCCCTTCATTTCTTTTTAATTTTTGTACCCATATCCATTATTCTTTTATCCATATCTTTTTTTTACTTATACATTCCTTTTCTTTATTTTATTCTTTAAGTGGGCATCTATTTGGAAAAAATTTCCATTATCATTTCTGTAATACTCTACACGCATCTTGCTCCTTAGCAGGAGAGTGCTGATGCATTCTGCAACATCATTATTGGAAAAACAAATGAAGTTTGAATATCATTATATATACATTACATTCAAGATATTACTAGTAGCTTCAGCAATGAATGCTGCATTTATTTTCTTGCACTGGTTATGATATTCATTAAAAGTTCAAGTTCTTTGTTTTATGATTATGCTAAGATGATTCTCATCAAGCGGTAACTTACGATTATTTGAAATCACACAACCTCCAACCACTTAAAACTTTCTGTGCAATTATATGGATTCTATGAATTTCCTGCCATATTTTTAATGTCTCAATTTTTTTTTCTACACTCGTGCATCACTTTGTCTTTTCTTCCCATTGTATTAATTTTCTCTTCCATTTCTATTTTTTCTTTTCTTTCCTTCTGTTCATTTGTTTATTCGTGAATTTCTTCTTCTTTTTTATCTTTTCCGGGGTTTTCCCTCAACCCAATACGAGCAAATGCTGGGTAACTTTCGGTGCTGGACCCTGGACTCATTTCACCGGCATTATCACCTTCATTTCATTCAGACGCTAAATAACCTGAGATGTTGATACAGCGTCGTAAAATAACCCAATAATTAATTAATTGATTTTTTATCTTACTGTTTCTTCCTTTCCCAATTCTTTGTTCTTTTCTTTCTTTGTATACCTATGTTTCTCTTTTATTCTTCTTCCTCTTTCTTTTCCATCTTTCTTCCTCTCACTCTCTCCTTATTTTACTATTTTAGATGGAAATACACATATTGTGCATTGTTGATGCCCATTTCATTCCCTGCTCTACTCCTCAAAAGCCATGTATTTCTGTACAATCTTATCCTTTAAACTTCTTTCCGGTGTGTTCTATTGAATGTTTGTTAGTCATTTTACCTAGAAAATGTATGAATGGCATTTTAGAACTTTCACAAAAATTGTAATGATAGTTGTTTGATCTCTACATAAAAACAACACAGAGTTCATTCACTTAAAGTTTAATGACACTATTTTTTTTACCAGTTTTTATTATGACGTGAGAATGATGAAGAGTAAAATGTATGCTGCCAAAAATTTTTAAAACAGAAGTTGTAAAGTTTGAGAGAAGTTGTACATAATTAGAGACAAAATTATTTTAAAAAACCGTATATATATTTAATTTCATAATACAGTGCGCTACATTAATTTCCTTACATCTAAGCAGCACTTTCATTGCTCAGATCTGTACCACTGGTTTCCATCATACACCCTGCAGGATAGTCGCTAAAGGATCTCTTAGTCATTTATTATTATCAGTGCTGTCATAGTAATTTTTTTCTTGACTATATCTTCTTCTTGTATCCTGTTGTTCCTAGGTGTAACATAGGGCAGCAGTAAAGTTCCTCCAGCGTACTCTGTCGCCAGCCATCCGTTTCACCTCTTTCCAGCTTTTCCCACATCTCTCTACTTCCTCCTCTATTGATCGTTCCATGTTTTTCTAGGCTTTTCTCTCTTCCTTACTCCTTGTGGATTCCAGTGAATTGCAGTCTTCTCAATAGCTCCATCTGACTTTCTCAGCGTGTGGCCTATCCAATTTCATTTTTTTTTTTTTTTTACTATATGCCCCACCAATTATTATTTTTCTCCCTTGAAATATATTTTGCTCTCTGTATTCCTCTGACAATCATTTAATGAATGTTTTTATGTTAAAGAAGAAGTAAAAATATTATTTTGTTTTACCTTGTAATTGTACAACAAGATTGATTTAAAGAAGATCCACATGAAGCTCTCACAGTAGATGCACACTTGTCTTGAATCCTGGAGCTTGTGTCTGCAGCACTTCGGTGTTTTTTCAGCCATTCTTTCATATAATATAGTTTTGAATTCTAGCACTGCAGAGGTGGAACATTTATGCTTATGAACACCATAGGAATAATATTAGGAACAGCAAGAGATTATCTAAAATCAGTTCAAATCTCCATGTACAAAACTTAAGCACCTAGGTGCTGTATAGTTATGTATGAACAAAATTTCCTCTTCCCCATACAGTTCATTAAAAAATTGTAGGTCTCCCATGACAGCACTGGTTATTACTTGGGGTCTGATTTTTAGGTATTGAAAGCTAATATTCCAACTAGCTGTAGTTATAAACTAACAAGCGATCCCCCACTCTTACTATAAATAATACTGCTGGGTTTGAAAGTGGTAGCCATTTGTAAATGACACAACTCAATGTTTGCTGTTAGACGAAGTTTGTGCAATTCACTGCTACTTCCACACCTGTGGAGTAACGGTCAGCGCATCTGGCTGCGAAACCAGATGGCCCGGGTTCGAATCCCAGTCGGGGCAAGTTACCTGGTTGAGGTTTTCCGGGGTTTTCCCTCAACCCAATACGAGCAAATGCTGGGTAACTTTCGGTGCTGGACCCCGGACTCATTTCACCGGCATTATCACCTTCATATCATTCAGACGCTAAATAACCTAGATGTTGATACAGCGTCGTAAAATAACCCAATAAAATAAAAATAAATTCACTGCTACTGATCGCAGCTTCCACTGATATAGGCTTATGGGTGACTTTAGGAGGTGCTTCATGCTTTTCGAATGCAATTTCAAATGAACCCTGTAATTCACAAATCATCAAGCACACTTTACTAGATTTGTTCTCCGGTCTTTGTGAACCAGCTCTCCTCTGTTAAGCTCGATCCAGATGTAACAACCTACTTGACATTTTACTTGCATGTGCAAAACATTGTAGGGAGGAGTGTGTGAACCATAAAACTGAGCAAGTTTCAGAACTGAACGAATACTAATACTGGACTCATGACTTACTTGACGATTTGCATGCACGATTTTACTTGATGACTTACTTGAGTGTCTGGACTGGACTTTAAAATTTCAAATGTTGCAGACAAGGTATCAAAATGCTTCTAACCTACATCACATCCACTCAAGTATACTTGGTGTCGTTTTTAGCTTTTAGTACCAAAAAATTTGGTCCCTGTAGTTTGACAACTTCAAGTGAAATCCCGTAAAACACAGCAACTTCTGGAAGCTCTCTCTTTCTTTCTTCTCTCTCCCTCGCTCCTCGTCATTCAGTCGCAATCACCACGTAAATATCTGAGAGTGTGTGTGTGGGCATCGACCAATAGAAGAACCACTCTCCAGTATTACCACAATAACGGATTCTTCATTTTTGCCTCGACTGTCGGCTAGGAAGGTTCCATTATGCTAGCATTGCAGGCAACTAGTCAACCTTTTAATGCTTTTGTTAGCAGAGTTGACAAACTGTGAGTGGACCTGCAAGTACATAGTGCATAGTGCTCTCTCCCTTCCCCCCGTGCTTTCTCACTTGCTCCTCCCCAAGACAGCCAGCGCTCACGTAGTAACTCGGTCAGGGTTTCAGTTCGATTTGTCAATCTATAGTTATTACTACATTATTAATTATTACTACATCAACAGTCAAATCCATAACTTTACTTCAAAACGTTCTACACAAAATGATGCATCATCTAGGGTTTCTAGATTAACTTATCATCTCCTCAACTGCTTTTTGTATTATACACTTTCAGTCTCTAAATTTTCTAATAAGATTATGCACTACAGAACAACTAAAAATTTTTTACATCTGGAAAATTCTCTCCAAACCACCTTTGCAGTAGTCCAGCAGAGTTAGTGAGTACATGAGAAATATACACACTTGCTGTTGTATAGTAAACCAAGAAACATCCATTTCATTCAATCACCACGAAATACATTCTCACTTGTACTGACTGCCAGCCCTAGCAGGAAATTGCTTTCCACAAGGACTGAGTGAGTCAAATTATCTTATGTTGTCCTGTGTTATCTTGTTTTTTTATCCAGAATTTTGCCCTTAACCAGTATACACAGTGTGAGGCATGTTAGGGTAATATAATACAGCTGCAGAAGGAAGTGTTACTTAGTGGTAAGGAAATAAAATGGACGTACTTTCTTTTTAGATTAGGTGATAATATCCATCCGTTTGTCTTGATCAATTTCTGCAAATATAAGTAAAAATTGCTGCTTGAAAAACATCAAATGAAATTATGTGTATTCTATTTATATTGTGCCATCTGTTTCCTTAAATACCGTTCCCCCACCTTCCTTAGAAATGATAGAGGTTACATGGTCGTCTTAGTAATTGATTTTATATTGGTGTAATGGTATATCCATCGTTTAGAATCAGGTATTATATTTTATTACACATTAAGAAGGGCATTAAAGTTTTCAATATTAGGCATAATCAAGTTTTCAGGTTGTAATGTTAAGATGTTCTTGTAAAATCTTTCTGTTTCTAATATAAGAACTTCAGGTGTAAGGTGTATCAATCATAGCTTGCATTGCTTTCATCTTTTCAATTAATGTATTCATTTTATTTATTGTTTTGTGTTTTAACCACCAAATGTTGATGTATAGAAGTCATTTTGGTATTTTTGTTTTAATATTTATTTGAATCCAAGTTGTACTCTTTTATTCGTGACGAAATTATACAAATATTTCTGAATAGTAATTGAAGAATGCTATTCAAGATGTAACTTCGACCACTTAATGGGATTGGATGAACTTAGAGACTCAGTACTCATACAATAAAATGCCACAATAACGAACTTGCTGGAGTAGAATAATTATTTTCGTTACACTCAAAAACATTGAACTAAAATCCATTAAGTTTGACGGCAAGTTACAAATTAATTGGTTCGAACTAAAATACTTCTTTTAGAACAACAGGATATGTTACTTTACACTTATTTTACTATCATGTGCTACCATATAAATTAGTCAATGACAGTGAAACAAACGTCAAAGTCATTGATATATATTTAGCAACAAATTTACTGGTGATGCTCACAGAATACATACATTTTATTCTTTATTTTTTTAATGCAGGTGGAGTATCCAGTATGTGAAAAAAATGACCTAGCATAGTGTAGTATAATTATAATTTATGAAGTAAAAGAAAATCGTTTTACTTGTCATTTTTTGCATAGCAGGATGAATTTTTATCGTGTTACATTGAAATTTACATTATAATGATATTTGTGAAACTTACATTTTTAGCATGTAATATAAATATAAATTGGCAGGTATGAGAAAATAATTTTACTAACTGGAAAATTCATTACATCGGCTTTTGTCATGAGACATTTTGCTGTAATCAGAAGGTGTCACTAAAATGGCATCCTTATCGTGTTAAATTTCTCTGCATGGTGCTCGGGAGTCAGAATATTAAAAATTTTAGCTTCAGCAGTGCAGAATTAAGAAAATTTACTATAAAATGAAACTGAATTTATTGGGATCAGCAGTACAGGAGAATTGGTTAAAACATAAAAATCCATGGCTTATTACAAAATAAAACTGAAATTAGCAACAAGAATAAAATACGTTCAAAGTGGATAATCCAAGAATTACTATAAAATGTGACTGAAATTTAGAGATTAACAATATGTAATATAACAGGCTTAAACCTAAGATTCTGGTGCAAATTATACTGTATAATAAGCTGAAATTAACAATACAGGAATGGAGTAGCTTAGAACGTAAAAATCTGGTGCCTATTACAAAATAAATCTGAAATTAAAGAAAATGAATAAAATTTAGAGATACCAGTAAGAATTCAAAAATTTTGAGGCTAAGAATCCACTGCTTATTATGAAATATGTCTGAAATTTCAAGAAAATCTAGGGCTTGGCTGTTTGTCTTGAATTCATGTTTCATAGGCTTTTTTTTTTTTTTTTATCAAGACATGGATATTTTCGAATTTCTTTTTAATTCATGAATTTTTTATCCATCAAGAATTTCTTGTTTTCGTTTCTTATTTCTGCTGGTATTGCCCTATCGATTTCTGAAGCATTAAAAATTAATTTTTGATTGTTCATAGTATTTAAATACATTTTGTTGATTTAGCATGTCACTAGGATATCCTGAAACAGCTTGGATTTAGATAAAGATTGCATTTTGTTGACTTAAAAAGAAGCTAAAATTAGGATGAAAGCTTTGCCACTACAAACCACTCTTAACTGTTTGATAAAACCAATTCTTTCCTACAGCTTACTTTCTTACACTAAGAGGATGCTACTGCAACAGAGTGAAGATACACAGTCATATATTTTATATGTGTGTCACGTATTGTGTGTGTGGTATATTGATGATACAACATAAAATGGAATAAAATGATGAAATATTCACGGAAAACAAAATGGAAAAAATGCGTTGAGATGAAAAGCAATGAAATGTATATGTGGTGAAAAATGAAGGAAATGGTTCTCAGTAAAATGGAGAATGTTATATCAAGTGTGATAAATGAAATATGGAAGAAGAATCAGCATACGCATCGCCAATGGAATTCACCAAATATCTTTGCTATATTCACTGCGCTATATGGCTACCTGCAATGGATCAATGCATATATATCTTTGTCTTTAGTTCGTATACCGCTGAGCACAATGCAGTGGTCGAATATACTTTTATACCCGTGATGAATACAGCCCAAATATTTTGTATAATATTTTGGGTCGATACCGCGCGGTTTTAGTCAGGGAATTTTTAATCGCGATTTACAATTGCGTTTTGTGAAACTGCCGTTGGTTCGCTCACTCGCTCGCACATGCGGGGGCAACGTATAAAATGCCAGCAAGCAGGTGAGATTCTAATTCATCACTCAGCTCTACTTTACTCCCCCTTCAACCCCATTCACAGTTCCAATCATTTAGAAGTTAATAATGTGTGAATGAAGGAATCTGGAAAAAAAAAAAAAAAAAATTATTCATATATATTCTGTAAGGGGAGACAATAAATACTCTTGGTGTCTGCTGAGATAGGTTCATGATGCCTTGATACATGTACTGCATTCCTTACTTACCTATTGTAAAGCTATAAAAAAAAAAGTAGAATCGTTAAGTTTTCTTTGTCCAAGTTATATTTTACCTATCATAAAAATATCTTACAAGCGAACTTTTTCTTATTACATATTTTCCTTCTTTTTTTTTTAGTATATAGGGTGGTCAGAGTCCCTTTTCCCGACATGCTTAATATCCAAACTCGACTTTGTTGACTTGTTAAAATTCCGCCTCCTCCTCTTTCCTCTTTTCCTCTCCTACCTCGTCTCAGAGTCAGTTATGGAGAATTAGTCGACTCAAATATATGTGTATAGTAGTAGTATTAGTTTTATTTTGCCTGGCAGAGTTAAGGCCATGAGGCCTTCTCTTCCACTCAACCAGGTTTCAATAATATACATGAAACACAAAATTATGTGATAGATTACAAAAAAAAGATACAGGGTGTTTAAAAAATACATGGCAAAATTTCAGGGTTGGATTCCACACATGTGGAGGATCAAGAAATGTTATATAAACATGGGTCCGGAAATTGATAATTATTGAGATATAAGAAATTTGTTGGAAGATATTTCATTAGCAGTCTGGCAAGAGATGGTGCCCCTGCACATTTTAATCTTATGGGATTAGGTACAGCTTACAGCAGTAAAATTTTGGAAATATTAAAAAAAAATTTCCTCCGTTACTGTATCTTGTACAATAATGAAAATTACTATGTGTAAAATACTGTCTTTCTGCTATATGAAAAAAATATTTATACGGTTTAAAAAAAATATTTATTTATTTATTTTTTTTTTTTTCTAAAATCCAAACTGGTGGCAGTTCATTGTGCAGTGATAAACGTTTCCCTCATAACTCAAAAACTAGCCAACATTCTACATTTTCTAAATTAACAATTCCTAACTAATATTTATATAATTCACCATCAACATACAATAATAATAATAATAATAATAATAATAATAATAATAATAATAATAATAATAAATATAGTGAACCCTTGTATTTGAAGCCATTAACTTTTATTTTAACTTTTCTATTTCAATTTACTTAAAGATTATTTTGTTAAATTAATTACAATATGCTTTTTGTAGCTTCATATCGGGTTCGCATACTCAACATTTATAATTCCATTCCAGTCAGAGTTTTGACCTTCTCTTCCCATAATTGTAATGTATATGACACTGTAATTCACAATATGTCATTTCTGGTCATCTTGTTGTCTGTTTACTGTTGCACGAAATCCACATGGCATGTATGATATCGAGCTGTTACATAAGAATTTTTATTCATGTTGTTCCAAGCATACTAGGTAATACTGCTCATACGGAGAGCATTTTTTTCTCATGAACAATAAATGGACAGATGTTCGAAATGTGTGACACATCTAATCAAATCAGAACTGTAAATTTCTGTCAGTTTTGCAGGAAATTTTTACAATTTGTTTAAAATGATGAAAAACTATTATACGAGACAAAATCAGTCTCATATACTTTTAATTTAAGCCAAAGTGTAGAATAAATTTGTTTTTTAGTAATTGAACTGAAGAATTTGTCGATTTGCTATGTGAAATTTTGTCGATTCCATAGCCTCCTATATTTTCTCTATAAACACAGTTGGCAACCCTACTTTCAGCTATCTCAGATTAGAGAAAATCTTCGTTTTCCAATTAATTCCAGCCTTTTATGGTATCATCGGGAATGAAATAGCTTATCATCTTCTTGAGAAAGGCTGTTGTGGAAGACCAAATAAGCTAAATTGATTATAAAAGAATATTACATGACTGGACAATAAAAAAAACTCTTTCAGAGTTATTTTGCCATGATAAATAAGATACCATGGTAATGTTTTCTGAGTGTTAATCCATTATATCGAAGGAGCCTTCAAAATCTGTAGTGGCAGAGTTCAGAATTCTTACTCAACATCATTGCCTGGTCAAACATCTACACAGGATTTGAATTTTGGCTCCACCACATTATGTTTTACATAAAAAGAATCCGCGTGTGGATGAAGACCATCTGCTGATCTGTGTGACTTCTTCAGGATGAGGTAGCTGAGTGCTAGCCATCACTCACATTACAATGTTCTTTGTAAGGCACTTAATACTGAAAGCATTGATTGTCGTCAACTGGTGTTTGCTTGTTACACAATTTCATGTTGTGCACCTAATGCATGCAGATTGGACTAGTGATATTTTAATGGACATCTTCTTCTTCTCCAAATAAGGATTAGGCGTTATGGCCCATTCTGCTTTCAAGAAAGATTGTCCTTTCATCTTGCTTTAGATCTGCCAATATTTCTGGTTTCTTGAGATCATAACTTCATTTAAGTTACAGGCTATATATTTAATCAAAGTCTGCTATTAATTACCTACAGGAGCTGTCAAATCTACTCCAATACCTGTAATGCAACTAATACTTCATCGGTCTTCTATGGAATATGGACTAGGAAAGGATGCTATTATTTAATAAAGAAAATTGATCAGACTTCCATTTAGCAGTTGGGAGCTAAGAAACTTCATAGTTAAAGATGAATCTCCCAACAAGTAAAGAAAATATCTTTCATAAAACTAACCCTACACAAGCAATAGAACTGGAATATTATCTGAACCTCGTTGAAGATACCAAGAAAAGTAACACTCCAAAATATTCTTTAAATTTAGAAACTATTCATAGTAGATTGCCTAACAAAGACTGGCTCCATATTTTCACTGATGGATCCCTACTGTTCAACCAAAATGGAGCAGGTGCCAGTGTAAATTTTGATCTATTTGACACTTCAAAATCTGTTATACCAGATCTCTTATTTTCAGCAAACTGTTATATTCACTGATTCTAAAGCAGCTATTACTATTATAATAACCAATCTGTTACCGAAAAGTAAAAAAATAACAGATTGTTGGAAAATTATACACCATCTGATGAAGTTTAACAGAAGGATAGTTTTTCACTGTTACCAGCACACTGTGGATTATCTAATAATGAAGCTGCAGAACGTCTTGCTAAGAAGGGAAGTAATATCTTTATCATTTTCAAAAGTTAAATGATTAATCAACTCAAAGTATCGAGATATAACATCATACTATTTTCACGAAATTTTAAATAATAAAAAAAAGATGGGAATGTCTCAATGTATCCTATAACAAAATATAATTCCTGAGTATCCAAGGAAATGTGCAGTTGCATCTTTTTGAATACTCACAGGGCTGTTTGAACAAAACAGGAATATTTTCTTTACCACTTTGTCCATTGTGCAGTCTTCAGGAAGAAATGTACCAGAATCATCTTCAGCGATGTCCAGCCCCTTTCTTCTAAACCCACTGTGTGTGAGAAATATTGGGGAGTAGGAGAGTTATTCTTATAATTTTAACATTGCTGTTCTGTGTAAGATTTTTTATTTTGTTCAAATTTGTATCCAGGAATGCAAATTTTTTTAGAAAAATGTGCGAAGTGTAATCAAGTAGTTCTGTTCTCGTTATGTTTTCTGTGGAATTTAAAATTTAAAAGGTTTGTAGTCTGTATTAAGGCGATCATGCATCATGAAGTTACATTTTTTTTTTTTCACTTTTTTTTTTATATGTATTATTGGTGTCGGTTTTAAAGTAATAAGTAGGCACGTTTAATGTTCGATAGAATGAAGCTGTGGACAAACTAGACAAATCAAATAATGATAATACACAGCTGACTGTGGGACTGCAAATTGCTGTTCATATTCATGGTATTGTAACAGTTATGAATTTTTCATTGTGTGCTTTACTGAATTAACCAGTTTTCTATTATTTGAAGTTGACTACCTTCACAATATATTTGAACAACCAACAGAGCATATAATTTTAAATTTGAATGAATAGTATTTTAAAGTAAGATACATACAGAGCAACATTGCATCCTGTACAGTTGGCATTAACATATTTTTTTATGTACACACACATATAATTTACTTGCTGAAGGTTGGGCCTTTTGAAGGTCTTTTCTAAAATAATGTGGACATTGTTGGTTTCTTAAGATACATGGTAATATGTACAGAGTAAATATATAATGAAATTACTATTGCATCCTTTGAGCAAGAGGATTTCGAAACATATTTTCGTTATTTTTTATATATGGATTCAAAAAATGATTGAAATAATTTCACGTTTTTAAGTGTAGTGTTCTTGGTATCAAAATTTTAGAAAGTAGTTCTGTCCATTCCCATTTTTACATGATTAACAAATATTAGAAAATATATAGCTGTATTATTTTTTTTTTCTTTCTTTTTCTGTACTCTGTACATAAATCACTTTTAGTGTTCATTCAATTCTTTTTATTTAATTGGCATGGATTTAACAAGTTATTGTGTACGTTTTTTTCTTACCACTCTAAGTTTCTAATATAACATTGTTCATCTTCAGGTTCAAAATAAAATATCATCCAGAAGATTCTGTGAAAAGGAGAGATGAGCAGATGGCAGCTCTGAAGGTACAGTTATTTTGTGTTAGTTATTATTAGGTAGGTGCATAAGTTCGTGGCATTTGTCTGTACTTTCATTCATTACAAATGTCTGTTGCCATGGGAACAAACGCTACGAACTTATGCACCTACCTAAAGGTAGGGTCACATGTCGCTACTTTTGCTGCACAACTTCTGTACTGCAGCTGCAAAAGTTGCGTGTCGTGTTCACACATAAGCCAAAAGTAGCGCGCTGCACGCTACTTTTCGTGCTGTGCAACCCAAGTGCAGCAAAAGTTGCAACTGGAGGTTGCGAGTCTGTTCACACACAAGGCGCTACTTTTACAGCCGCAGTCATGCTGCAGGTTTCCATCTCCGTGTTGACTTCTCAATATACATTTTGCAGTTATGTTTGCATTATTAAGAAACTCATGCGAAAGCTTCCTTATCTATTATTTGCTTTTCTGTCATATCTAGTATTCAGAAATTGACATTTTTACTATAAAGCTTTTAAAAACGCCTATATACTTAAATGATAACCAACAGCATATTCACGTAATCAATGTTGGCAACCCTCCTGTTTGGAACTACGCTACGGAAAATTAAAAAAATGAATTACATCGTCAGCAATTACGCTCAGACTGTGTTGTGTATTTAATAACTGTTACAAATAATTTATTTTCATCACATCTAACATTAAAATATATCCAAACAATAAAAGTATCATTGGCACATTTGGGTGGTAACACTGGATGCAACCGCAGCAAAAGTTTCAACAAAACCGATATCAAAAATGCTGCGGCTGCAACCCTGAGAACCCTGTTCACACGTCGCTACTTTTAAGCTGCGCGCAGCATGGAAAAGTAGCGAGCAGCAGGTTCGGCAGCCGCTACTTTTCTGGTTGCATTGTTGTTCACACGTCGCAGTACAAGAGTTGCGCAGTTTTTTGTACTCCAGCGCTGCAAAAGTAGCGACGTGTGGCCGTACCTTTATACATTCACAAGAACAAGTTGTGTGTTTGGATTGGATTACAGTAGAACCACAGTCTAGTATATACAGTCACGAAGCTTGAGTTTATGAGGATCCTAGGAACCATAGACTGCCGGTACTATTTCGCATTGTCTGTAATGAGGCAATAGTAGCGATCCTAGTGGTTAGCAACTATCTATGGATGCATATTTACTATGTATTGAGCTTCGTGACTGTATATACTAGACTGTGGTAGAACCTCGATAATCCTAACCTCAATAATCCGAATATACATACAGTACTGGAAAGCACAGAAAACAAGAGAATACTGGAAAAGAGAATCCAATGAATCCCCTACCTGCAGTGGCGTGTAAATCAGATAAAAGGGGATGTTAAGGAGGTTTAAGAAGAATGAGAATGATTTTCGCTATTTTTTTATGTTTATAATAGTGTACAAAGTGTTTTTTTTAGTTTAGGTAGAGTAATTCCATATATTTGATAATCCAAACTAACCCCTGTCCCAATTAGTTAGGATTATCCAGGTTCAACCTAGTTCTTCTCTTTCTACTTTCCGATTATACGATATATGAAGGGAACTTATTTTGAAGCTGAATTTCTTTTTTCTCCCTTTCCGTTTGTTGAAGTTGCTAGAATTATAAAAGGCTACAAAAAAACCTTATGCTTACAAAAAAAAAGTTTCAAATTTGACCATCGTCTTCCCTTGAGAGGTTAAGTAGAGCTTACAGTGATAAAATTTTGGAAATATTAAAAAAAATTTTCCTCCATTGCTGTATCTTGTACAATAATGGAAATTAGTGTGTGTAAAACACTGTCCTTCTGCTATATGAAAAAAAAATTTTTAATTTAAAAAATTATTTATATACGTGTATATATATATATATATATATATATATTTTTTTTTTTTCACAATTGAAAATGGTGGCAGTTCACTGTGCAGTGATGAAGCGTTTCCCTCATAACTCAAAAACTACTCAACATTCTGTGATGAACATTTTTGTGTGTATTTATGCATGTAATCTACAATATGATGCAAAATCACTTCTCTACCTTTGATAGATTGTCTGATAAAAAATAAATTCATTTAAAAAAATGGTCAGATATCAGTATTTTCTTTTAACACAAAATAAAAAAATATTATTTATTAAGGAATGTAGTTGAAAGAGCATGATACTGTAAACATGAGTTTCAGCAATAACATAAAAGAGAGAGAACATGAAAAAGTTAAAGAGTTTATGAGTCTTCCCATTGTCCTCCTATTATGTAGTCTCCCTTGTAGCATTATTTTAGGGATTCTATTCTCCAGCATTCTATATAGATGTCCTAGCCACCTCAGTCTTTGGGATTTTACAAAATAAGATTATGCAGCTCTTCATTGTTCCGTATTCTGCATTTGTTTTGTTCTCTGACGGGTCCATCCATATATTTTCCATAAGATTTTTCTTTTGAAAGATCTCAGAGCTCTTATGTTCCTAGGATCAAAATTGTTAGTCTTTCTGCTTCAAACCTGATGAAATGTGCTGAAAGAAAAGTATGAGAAAACAGCTTGTAAAATTTGCGTGAAATTAAAGTTCAAGGGTGCAGTCATTTATATGTAGCATAATTTTTATGCTTTCAAGCACTGTAGAGCACTGAAACTTTGCTCAACATATAGGCCTAAATAAGAGATTGATGATTCATTTTTCATAAGAAAACGAAAATGCGATTTTTGACTGAAATGACCAAAATTTCACCTGTCTCCCCCCATTAAGATAAGAGACGCAAGATCTCAAAGCAGCATCAATATCGTGTTATGAGATAAAGAAAATTTATTATGCTTCCCATTACTGTTTGGAATAATGTGTTATTTTTTGTTACAGAATCGTGTGGAGGTATTTTTGGAATTTCTGCAGCAAACTCGTCTGGACAAAGTGTCGGTTGATGCTGATCAATCGGAACAGTTGATTCGGTTGCTGGATGCTGTTGTGATCCGACTGGAAGGAGGCACAGATTACGACCTGCTGGCCCTGGATGAACCTCGGCCGGCACCATCGCAGAGCTCTACGGGAACTGCATCTAACCAGAATGCAAAAACAGGCAACACGAGTACGGGAGGCAATTCTACAGAGAAGCAGACGTCTGGAGATAGTGACGTGAAGTCAGAGAGCGTCAAGGAAGAGGAGGAGGAAGAATCTAAGCCTTTTATCCCTGGAGAAGAGTGAGTACTTAAGCTCTGCTCTGTTGCAGATATGTAACTGCAAAGAAAATAATCACTGAAAGATACACAAAACAAAAGTCCGCCAAGTAAGCCACTGTTGATAGTGATTCGTCCATCTGATGGGGACGTTAAGCCTCGTCGCCTTCTTGGTGCTATTCGACAGGAGTAGGCTACGTGCCGGCACTGGCTTTCCCCCTTCTCCCTCATCTTCATCATCATCACTCATTCCAGACGCTACACTTACACATACATTCACCCTAGTACACGACATAACTCTCCACAGATACACATCATGTACAGTGTGGCCCGCCAAAGTGGTGTACAACTAGAAAAAATGTGGCACAGTCCTGCCATCTATCTGCAATATGCGGAATCCGAATCACGTAAAGTGAAGTGGATAGGCATTGGATACATACATAGATACACAAAACAAAAGCATCTGTGGAACTTGTGAAATGCAAACTGTGATGACTTGTCCCAACCAAACAAAACTGTTGTACGGAGTAATTTTAATCACGGCATACATGTAAATACAAATGAAGCGGTGTGTTCCAAAACTTGATAAGTTCAAGATTTAAAAGAACTGAGATATCTATTTGTCAAGTCAGATGGTATCTCTGCATCATGTTATACCAAGTATTTGTATCAACTCTGATTATTTAGTAAATGTTTTTAGATTTAAAATGGAATTTTTGTTCCAAAACTTTACAAGACATTCAGTCATTTTGTCTCAAAACTTCATACATGAAGAATGGCCATTTTTAGTCAAAACCTTATACATTCCTGTTTATCTAGGTGACACAAATGCTCGGTTTGTTCTAAAACTTCATATGTTCATACTCTATTCTGCTGCCAACACATTTATTTCTGTATGTTATTCATCACTTAATATAGATTATTATTTATTTTCCTTTTGACGTATAATGTTTATATTCAACATATCTTAATAAAAAAAAAATTGAAAGGATTTAGTGGAAAGATTTGTTACTCTTACGTCATTCGACTTACGAATTTCTTTTTCTCAACTTGTTCTTAATAACAATTTTGTAGTAAACAGTTCTACAAACTTATAAAGTTTTGGAACTCGCCATTTCAAATAATTTCTTGTGTTTTTAGTGATGACAAGAAGAAAGAACGTGACAAGGCCCCTGAACCTGCAGAATTGAAAAAGGATCCCTCCCAGCCTCTTAAACTGACAATCAGCTCAGAACAAGTAGAACTGCAGAAGAAAGCCAAAGAATTCCTGAAACAAAAATCTGCTGAAGAAGAAGATGTTCCTAGTACGTATCTCAGTTTATTTCTGCCCATTCTTTGCCCTCCTGTTGCACTTCAAATAACCTTCACTATTTTTCAGCATTCTCTTGCCCTTTGTTAGATCATTGATCATTGTCAATACTGTCATTATCTCATTATTATTATTATTATTATTATTATTATTATTATTATTATTATTATTATATTGGAGTATTGCTCATATGCTGACAACAGCAAGAGTGGTTGCGATATGAGAAATGATTCTGTAGGTAAGAAAGTACACTGTAGATTTTATTCATTGAGGGTATCAGTTTGGTGGTGCGAAATGGTAAAGGGCACACGTTTTTTTGGAGTAAAAGACTGTGCTAAAAACATATGGTATGATTATTGTGAGATATTATTGTGTGAGCTAACATGATTTCATCTTCCACTGATTTATTCTCCTGTTCAGCTGTCACATATAAACAGATTCTCAAAGTACACATATCCGTTGTGCTTGAAGGAACCATTTCATTTTTGTTAGTTCATTTTGTGCAATATGCTCTGAGTTTTATGTTAATTAGTTTTAAATTTAGTCTTTAATGTCGTAGGTCAAGGCAAGAAACGCAAAAGAGAGTATGAATATGAAAGTGGCAGTGAAAGTGGTGATGAACCAGCACCACCTGGTGATAATAATGGTGAGTATTTTGAAGGAACTTTTAATCAAACCAAGATAAGAAATCTGTAGAATGTTTTTATTTTTATAGTTGTAGACTAGAAAATGCTACTTATCTTCTTTTCATACTTCATTAACTTTGATGTACTCTTTCACTTAAAACCTTGAAGGTACCAAGTACAGTAAAACCTCGATAAGACGCGCCCGCTTATTATGCTATCCCGTGTAATACGCTTTTTTTTTTTTTGTCCGGTCCCTGCACATTTCATATAATATAATGCCTTTATAAAATACCCCGTTTGTTGCGCTCAAGTCCTGCATAATACGCTGTTTTTGTGGAATATTTTCGATGTAATTTTCAGCAATGCACTGTAACAGCAAGGAAACATCTTGGTCATTGAACTCACTGGTGCCATTAACCTGAAAAGTATTGGTATTCGACCCTTTACCTGCGCATTTAAACCTTCATACTTCATACCTTAGTATACCCCACCCTCTTGTTACACTCTCTTATTCGACTCCTTACCTGCGTGGTTAAAGCCTACATACAGTTACAATACCTCACCCTCTTGCTAACCCTCTCTCTCAAACACCATTATTCACTCAGTCGTAATAAAATTCTGGAAATTTTTGCTTGGCAGTTTGTTGTCCTTTAGTGTATTGAAGTGTCCGTGAATGTCATTACAATGAGTATTAAACGAAACGCACTTTCTGTGTCGGAAAAATTGGAAATCTTATGAAAGTACGATGAGAACAGTACTCTTATTCAGAAATAACTCTCCGACTCATTAGGAATCCGATCATCAATATTAAGAATGATAATTAAAAATCGCGACTCAATCATTACAGTTGCGACATTGTTGGGAAGATATCACAGAAACTGAAGTGTGGTAAACATGAGGACTGGAGAACACGCACACGGCAAACAACTATAAATGACTTTTTTTCCGAAAGAATTAAGTACAGTACATATTGTAAATGTCTTTGACGTACAGTACAGTAATTACATAATGGAGTAATACTGTATTACCTTTCATGAATCATGTATTTCAACAAAGAAAAATGCTAATAGATACTGTATATAAGTTAAAATTAGTATACCTATCTAATACGTGGTCCCGGTTAATACGCAGTTTACACCCGGTCCCTTGAACGGCATCTTATCTGGGTTTTACTGTATCTAATTTTACATAATTTCAGTCCTTCTACATGAATATTTAATGGGATATTGCAAACTTTCATTTCAGCTTTACGTTTGTTTATTTATTTAAGTGTGATCAAATTAAGAAACTATTTATGTAGGTACTGGTATACCAAACATGAAGAAAATCTATTACATACCATAGTAATAATCCATTTAATTTTATCTTGATATATTACAATCTGAATTTAAAACAAAAATGTTGGTAAGAACCATATACTCTCCTCTGAAGCAGAAGCTCTTATGGGCCTCATATATGCAGAGACTTACCTCTGTGCAAATCTAAATCCAAAGACAAGTCTCGTATATAGGTGAAAAGTATTGAGGGCCTTGAGATAAGTCTCCGGAGTTCTGCAGCTGCTTAAATATTTCCAACTATAGTGCCTTCCAAATTAAGCGAGAGAACAAGTGAACATTGAAATAAATGATAATGCGAGCGTGTGGTCGAGATTTCGGCATAGTTTTGCTTTAAATTTTGTTTTAAACAGTTTTGTCTGTAGCGGAATGGTGGCAAGCTATGAAAGTATAGATTTGAGAAACTATTCTCACCCATTTGTATGAATGTTTAACTTTGAAGGAATAGTATTTCTTGAATGATCAAATTTCTCAATGGAGAATTATTGATTTCAGTGATCTCTTAGACTTCTTTGTGAACTATCAGTCTAGGAGGTAAGTCTGAGTATGTATGGACAATCATTCAATTCAGACATACCTCCCTGAGGTAAGTCTGTGGGTCCTTTACATTCAAAACATTTCATACAAATTATCCATTAACTGAATGGAACAATATATCTCTTTGCCATGAAAGACTACTGTATATGTATACTCGAATAATCCATGCACCATAATTTTAGGAGAGAAAATAAAAAAATTGGCTGTAGTTTGTGTTTTATTTATAAGAAATTAAACCTTTATAAGAAATTAAACCTACATAATGATGTGCTCCAAAACTAAATAAAATATCAATTTGTTTTAAGAAACTCATCATAATCTTCACATGCTGTTATAGAAGCATCTGGGACTCTCCTACAGTAACAAATTAGAAAACACTATCTTGGATAATTTTGTAGACTAATGGAGGTCATGATGAATGGTTCCAGCCAATCAGAAAGAGACCATCCCGTGTCTCATATCACATAATTCCTAAGCGAGAGATGTAGAACATATTTGTTCTACTCGTGGTTTGTAAAGGGAAGAGTCCTATGAATTGTTAGAATCGGATTGTAATGTATGATTGAATTGTTGTAATCGACTTATGAAAAAGAATCGTGTTGCCAACTCTACGCCACACAGATCGATGTGTGAGGCCGGACAGCGCTATAGTATAACAGGATCCAGTGTTGAGGCGATGTGGTACCAACCTTATTTCAAATAATGCACACACCCTAGTTTTTCTTTGCTAAATTCCGGAAAAAATATGCGCAGAGTATTTGCATATAATACGGTAATACATTTTATTGCAATTTGACACTGTTGAAAAGAATCTGTAGAAAATAATGGAGTTTGAAATGCCAAAAATCTCGCTTTATTTTGTTGCAGGTATGGAAGAAGATGAACCACCCCCTCCTGGCCTGGAGGAAGGAAAAGAGGGCGATGACAGCTGTGCAGAGGATGAGGACAAGAACAAAGAAAAAGAAATGGATACAAATGATGATAAAGAAGATGAAGATGATGAGGCGAAGAAAGAAAAATCTGATGATGATGCTGACGAAAACGTAAGTTTAATTTTGTATCGATACCAACACAATATCAAACTTAATGTATATTAGAGTCAAGGATTCACTGTATCAAAGATGAAGTGATTGCCTTAATCATTGAGTATCAGTCTACTGCTCTTTCTATGTTGTGATAAGGTGTCTGTTCTTCGTTTTGTCTTAGTGATTTATACTTTGTTTTGGAGTATTACAATGAGGATTTGATAATTAAGGTTTGGAGCTGACTTATATCAACATATTATTTCACGATATTTTTTTAATAGGGTGTAGAAGGTTGATTTCACCAGTGATATGTTACGATAAAATATTTTTTCTGTTTTAGTCTGATAAGGAAGAGAAAGATAAATCAGAGAAGACTGCTGGAGATGGGAAGATAGACAGCGGTGATGAAGGCGAAGAAGGCATGGAGGTTGACGAATCAGAAAGAGATCGCAAGAAGAAGAGAAGTGACAGTGAAGAAGCTGTGAAGCCTCGTCCACTCCACAAAACTGCTTCCATTTTCTTGCGGAATCTTGCCCCCACAATCACCAAACAAGAAGTTGAAGCGGTTAGTAAAACTGAAGCATGTAGTAAATGATTTATGTTATGTATACCATTTCAGTGATGGCGGAGAAAAGCTTTGGATGGAATATGTATGTATGTATGTATGTATTAACACTACAATTGGGTATACACCCGATGGCAGTGATATATAATATACAATAATTACAATGACATGAAATAAAGTAAATAAACGTAAATGAAATAAAATAAATTAAACGTAAATCTTTAAATAGTAAATGCAATAAACCTAGGACTATAAATAAAAACTATTCTATAATAATTCCTACGATAAGCAAAAGTAAATCTAACTTATAAGTACTTCTATTTCACCCAACTATTACCAATTTAAATAATTACATATCACCTTAATTAATTACATACCAACTTAATTGCATATCATCTTAATTAATTACATATCACCTTAATTTATTTACATATCAACTAAACTACATATCAACTTAATTATATATCAACTCAATTAGTTACATGACACAACTTAAATAATTACACTGCACTTCCAATTACATTTTCACTCTAGTCTTCTCAACCTTTCCTTAAATGTATTGATTTTAAGAGGACCACCCTGAAAGATTGCCGCAGGTAAGCTATTCCAGTCTACTATTGTGCGGTTAACAAAGGAAAATTTTGCCACGTCCGTTCTTTGTTTTCTACATTTAAACTTCCTAATATGATCAGCCCTTCCTAAGTATGATGGTGTTGCTAATCTAGCATTGATATCGGTCCATGCTTTGTATCCCATTTGTGCCTTAAACAATGCAGTGAGTCTGGTTTTTCGTCGCCTTGATTTGAGAAGTTCCCACCCTAAATCTTTCACTATCTCCTCACCATGTCCGATCCCCATTTTGACATATTTTGCTGCCTTGCATTGGACCTTTTGATTTGGTTTTGTCTGTATGGATTTGGTTTTGTCATGCTCAACATGATACAAGAATTCAGTTGTTATATGTAAAAAGAAAGTGTGGCATCTTTATGACATCGATTTTTTTATGTCTCATTTATTCTTCTTCTTCGTCGTTACCTGCTGTTATTAAAATAAGAAATAGAAACTAATTTAATTACAAAGGTAAAGTGTCTGTGTGCATTACATATAATTGAGTTAGAAAAGTGAAGTTATTATGACTTTCTGGCCCTCAACACGAAAAGATGATGAGGTTAGTACCACACTGATAACGTTTTATTTCTGGCGAAGACGTGATAGATAAAAGACAAAATATTTTGCTTTCATAAGAATTAAAAGCTGATTCTTCTGGTCTTCTCTTGCTGAAGGAGGTAGTTTGGGTGAACACTTACCTTATCCATTTTATTGTGTTTTCAGATGTGCAAACGGTACCCTGGATTTCTTCGTGTTGCTATTGCAGATCCACAGCCTGAAAGAAGATGGTTCAGGAGAGGATGGGTTACCTTCGAGAGACAAGTGAATATCAAAGAGATATGCTGGAACCTGAATAATATTCGTGTAAGTTCAGAAATTTTAACGAAAAGTGATAATTTCGTAGCAAGATTATCTTGTGAACTTTAGTAGTAACCACTTACAGGATATGTACACTTTAGGGTACATTGTGGATGCAAGCAACAATATACAGAGAAAGATCGTCTTAAAGCACATCTTCATTGATTCAGAATCCCAAACTCGTAACACTGCACTGTCTCAAGAACCAAAATGCGAAAAATGAACAGAGAAGATCTGCTTCAGTGCATAAAACTAGACCCCAACTTCCAGAAATTGAAGAACCTCCTGAAATTATACTGGGATGTCAAAAGACCAATTTATTGATATCCTTAAATCTCTTCATTAGAAAACGACATAATATTAAAATATGTGAACTTTGCTCTTTTGTAATTAATCTTCAATCTTCTTAATGTATCCAGCTGTTTGCTGACAACGTAAAGTCCACTATAGTCCACTGTAGTCTATTCAGTTGTTTTTCACGAGAAATGAGGGGTATTTTGACCGGTGTTCATTATAGATGCCTGTTGCTAGTAGCCAGAGTTGGGGTGTAGTCAATATATACTGCAGGGCTGTGTCTTCTGCAACTGGTACTGATGAGTTTAATTTACTTCTTTTGTGGTTTATGGATGGACAGTATAAAAGAATGTGTTCCAGATCTTCATGATTATTACACCACAGACAAGTAGGATTATAAGAAAGGTAAAATCGGTGTAGGTACAATTGAGTGACAATGTGACCTGTTCTGGCTCTTGTTAAAAATGTTTGAACATGTCTGGGCAAGTTTTTGTACATTTCCAGGTCATTTGGTTTCTTTTGTACAGACTGTAAAATTTTTCCTTTGTCAGAAGAGAGCCAATTGTAATCAAAATAAAATGATTTTTATAAAAGCCACGTGACTTGAAAATGCTGTTTTTTGCTGTCATGTCTCGGTGTATGTTACTGCGGTATCATTTATGAAATTTCTCTGGCTTTTTACAGTAGAACTCCGATTTTAGGCAACCCCTATGAAATGTTTTTCCGCATTTAATGTTAAATATACAGGTCCCAATAATTATTACATGTGATTAATGCATTTTTATATTCGATTTAATGTATTCTCTTTGCCGTCAAACTCATATTTTATATTAAAAAGTGTTCTTAAATTATTTTTTTTTTAATCTCTACTAACACAAAATGCATTTCTATTCAACATGTAAGAGTGGAACAAAGCTGCGGGTCTACATAACAATTCACACCTTACAGTGTCAGTCATTTGTCTTTGTTGTGCTTGCTGAGATGTGTGGTGTCAGCACTACTACAGTGATGAGATGGAATTGTTTCCACCATTACATATCAATAGAAAACTATGGCTCTGAAAGGGAAAATGCTTTAATGTAATAAGGAAACGCTGCTTTTAAGGAATAATTTTCTAATGAATTTTGTGATAATGAAGCCCAATATATTGACTCGACTTTCAGTAATCAATAGTACCAACATATTCGATAGTGCATCTGAATCAATAGTAATGCAGTGCAACAGCATCACTGTTCTTTATTGTTCTTGCTTTGAGTTGCTTTCACAGAGTGGTTACTTTGCTTGCTTTGTTCTCGTGAGTTGTGTGGATCCTGTTTCCAAATTTTTTGTTAGTTTATGCTGTTTATGCATAATTGTAATGGCGACTAAATGGAAGAAATTAACTATTGGACAGAAAGTGAACATACCGGTAATATATATGTACATGCTAGTACTAGTTACTTTAATCATTCCTTCCCATTTTATTTAAACCCCCTTTTAAGGAAAAGAAAAGTAATCCCTCAGAGATTCAATTAATGTTAGAGAAAAAAAATTCGCTCTGGCGCCAGGGATCGAACCTGGGTCCTTGGTTCTACATACCAAGCACTCTCACCATTGAGCTACGCCGAAGTTGAATCCACAGCACCGGATCGAACCCCTCTCCTCCAGTGTTTTTCCCTTTGTTGCTTGACTCCAAGTTGGGCATGTATGTTGACATTTTATATTAAGTCAACTGCCACTATACAAGGAGCGCACTCAGTTGAGTGACTTGGTGGCCGGGATTCCACAGTAATCTGTACAGGTACATACACTGTTGCTCGGAGGATCTATGTAAAGATTATTATTTTTTTTGACCCTACAGAATACATCTGTTATGGTAACAATTAATATTAGAGGAGAAAAATTCGCTCCGGCACCGAAGCTCAATCCACAGTACCGGATCAAACACCTCTTCTCCAGTGTTTTTGCCTTTGTGGCTTGATTCCAAGTTGGACATGGAATTTTTCTCTTCTAATATTAATTGTTACCATAACAGATGTATTCTGTAGAACCAAAAAAAAAATATATATATATCTTTATGTAGATTCTTCAGAGATTCTTTAAAAAGGGGTTCTACTGTATTCTGTGCTTGCCAAATTTTGTTGTATGTGTATTTGCTTATAATAAATTTAATGGGTATTAAAAATATCCAACTGTGATGTAGTTAAATGACCTAAGAGTGTTTTAATTTCTTCTCTCAGCCTTTCCATGTTCGTATTAAGTGTAACCCTAGATCATATATACTAACAGATAGCTCTTTTATATAGGCTTTAGGGTTTGCAGTCGAGGCCGGCTTGATGTAGTTCAATAATCGTCAACAGATGGCACAATGACCACCACCACGAGACACGAACTCTGAACCGGTCTGGTCGGTCTAAATCGATTATTTCTTGCTTATGAGATATTCTACTGTCGACAATTGATGACCATGGATAAATATTATTGGCCTATATGACCTAGGCAAGTTCGGAACGAGGGAGTTCTAATTATAGTTGTCACGTGGGCGAAGCGGAGAGATAAGATAAAGTACGCCTTTGTATTGAATAGAATACAATGCAGAGTCTCGCGCAAAGCCAATCTACCTAGAATTTTTAGACCATGTTATAAAGTTATCGGTGGGCTAAATTATGATTCGTTATCTCTCCTGTTTTTATATACTTGTCGTGAATATTATTTATATTATCAACTGAGTGTATAACATAATTTATCCGTTAATTGATATTTCACTAATGATAAATCCAAAGAACAATGGGAAATAAGGGACTAACACTGAAAAATAAATAAAATAAGAGAATTTGACGTTCATAATTATAATGTTGTCGGAGTTTTGTTATACTTTACTTTGAATTATTTTAATTTGCACCACAAAAACTTATGGAAATTAATGTTAACATTACCTATTTAGTTATGATAGTAGTATATTGGAAAATTTGTGCATATAGCCTGATTACTATATATAAGTAATCCTATCCTAACCTAACCAATGGTAGTCTTGTTTATTTCAGACATGTTCGTATAATTATACAAAAACAAGAATAATCTAGTTTGCAGCCTGTGATATTGTCTCGTTTACAGTATTATATAATATACATATTACGATATTTACTAGGTACTTTAACAATATATAGTTAATAATATTATAAAATATACGGGCCTAATCCATTACCAAGAAATAGCCCTTCCCTCACATGTTCAATACTGTTTACGTCAAAAGGCCTTCAAACCTTAAAAACTATTATAAACTGGATTAAAATAGTCATGTTGATGTAGGCCTACAACATTACATTTTTGTCACTACTCCTGATCCCATTCTAACAGTTTCAGGTTTTGTAATTTGTAACAATACTAACAATACTGATGGGTCATTCCATAGTCACACACGTAACATTTTCGAAGTAACTATGATCTTCACAGGATACTTAATCAAATACTTAGGAGTTCATGAAAGACACATCACTGTTTTTTAACGTAAGCATTCCAAAATATAAACAGAAAATCATAATGAAAAGGAATAATTAATAATGTAAAAAATATTAAATATTATATGGTGTGACACATGAACATTTTCTTGCCACTTAATTTATTACCAAAATGGAAAATGTTCATATTATTGTGCCAAATGTCATAAATGCATTTAGTTGTTTTTGAAACAATTAAGACATTTGTGAAGTACATGTAACTGCTAAATCGCATACTTTAATAAAAATAACAGTGCCATTAACAAATAAAATATTACAAATTATATTGTGACACACGAACATTTCTGTCAAGTTGATTACTAATCTTTTCAAATGCATATAGAGATTTACCGTATACACTGTGCCTACAGTTCTTATTATACAAAGCAACACTTGATTACACTAAAGTGTCCACACCTGTGGAGTAACGGTCAGCACGTCTGACTGCGAAACCAGGTGGCCCGGGTTCGAATCCCGGTCGGGGCAAGTTACCTGGTTGAGGTTTTTTCCGGGTTTTCCCTCAACCCAATACGAGCAAATGCTGGGTAACTTTCGGTGCTGGACCCCGGACTCATTTCACCGGCATTATCACCTTCATATCATTCAGACGCTAAATAATTTAGATGTTGATACAGCGTCATAAAATAACCCAATAAAAAAATTACACTAAAGTACACTTTCAGATTTAAAATATCCACGGTTGTTTACAACTATATGTGGTGATATCTCCTGTGTAATGTCACGTAACAAATACATCAATATAGGCTATCCACTTTTTCTGCCATTTGTAGTACTTCCCTTTTTTTAACAACACAGACGCTTTAAATTCTTCGTAACTTCCTCTGCTTATCTGACGTCTTTTTTTAAATTGATTATTTAACGATGTTGTATCAACTACTAGGTTATTTAGCCTCGATGGAATTGATGACAGTGAAATGATATTTGGCGAGATGAGGTTGAGGATTCGCCATAGATTACATGACATTCGCCTTACAATTGGGGAAAACCTCGGAAAAAACCTCAACCAGGTAACTTGCCCCAATCAGGATTTGAACCCGGGCCCACTCATTTCACGGTCAGATGTGCCTACCATTACTCCACAGCAGTGGACCGAACATGGGTTATGTACATTAATTCTTTTGACTTTCGGTTAGCTTTCTTAAGAATACGCATAAAGAAATGTAGTGTTTTCCAGGCTATCCTCGTAATATTAGTGACTTATTTCAACCAGTTTGTTACTAAAATATATACAGTACCTAAGTGTTTACTTGTGACACTGGTGATCCATTTAATTGGTATATGAGACGAATTTAATTTTGTGTTTTACAGAAGGATACATATTGATTTACATTTGCTCACATTGATTTTAATTTTATTTGTTGTAGTCCAGTTTTCAATAACGTCAAGCTAGTTTTGCAAGGCGGTGATATAAGATTTATCACTAATTTTTTCTGTATATTATACAGTCATCCACGAATAACCTTGCCTGAGAAGTGACATTTCTATTCAAATCCTACAATAATTTTCAGTAAATATTTTGCACTGAGAAGCTATTATACATTTAATTTTACTTCTGAGACCAGTGAAATATATGCCAATTTTATTAGAAAGGTGCATGTATAATTATCCAATAGCATGATATTATCTGCAACAAAAACTAAAGGGCATGAAAGAAAAGAAGAAAACATTAATGCTGTGGTTCTTAGAGTTCCATTAGAGTTACACGTTCATTGTCCACTGAAAGTTGTATTTCTCTATTGAAGTGTAAAAGAGAAACTCTCATAAATTATGTCAGAAACAAAGAAAGGCACCACCCAAATATGTGGGATAATTAATTTAATAATGTTATTACCGGGACTTGAAAAAAAAATCATATGTAATGGGTGGGGAAAAAAATACTTTTTAATCGCGCTTCTATAGTTCGACAATGCTGACTATTCAGAGTTTTGCCTGACAGGGTGAGCTACCATAAATTCCTTGAAGTCCTAGTTATTACTGAAGCCAAATGTGTGTCTCTTGTCAAGAGTTCATTTTATTTATACTTGTTAAGACATCATTCATAGACTAGTTACCGCTTTCAGTTTTGATACTACATACACTGAAATTAATTTATTATTATTCGTCCTATTTATACATTTATATTGAATGATTCGGTCTACCTTCATAACACATCTCATCAACAATACTCGATAAGAGTTGAATTAGCTTCCATGCTGCGTTGTATTTATTTTGTAATGTTCCTATAGCAGGAATATTAAATAGGAATTCCTTAAAACAGATTTATATTCACTCCTATGCCTTTATATAGAATACCAGTACATATACTGTATTTAAGATTTGGTTACTTTATAAACAGTATGTTAGTGCAAGAACTCTTTTTTTCATATTTAATAATTCTGGCATGTGTCAATAAATATGCTTGAGACCTCTGTCTCTCTGAATTACTCTTTACTAACTGGAAACATATTCCAAATTTATATTTTAAAAAAGTATTAAAATATCCTCACAATTTAGAGCATAACAATTCCCGAAATAATCATCCTACATTAAATTATTAAGATAAAAATGATTCAATCTATCGCTTGTAACAATACCTTTATGGTCCTAATAAATTAAGAAATAATTTACATCCAACAGATTTATTTTAAAATGGCCTGCAGTTATTATTTTGAATTTTATTGTACCTTAATAAATTGAGTTAAGGTACAATAAAATTTCATCAAGTTTCAAACAAAGTAATTCCATCTTTCCAACAGGGGGACAATAAATACTTAAAGTAATGCTAAACTCGAAAAACTTATTGATGCAACTTAATTTCATATTCTATACCACTAACACCAAAAAAATGTGTCCTATTATTCATACTGATACAAGATGAATAGTTTCTTAGTGTTTGTCCATTCCACTTTTTTTATTGTCCTTCCCATTTCTATTTCTCTCATATTTAGTAGGTACTTCACATGTAGTATATGTTTTATTTTAATACATATAATAACCATGAAGATATTTGGATATGTCTTACAAAATTCTTGCTGAAGACCATTGTGGTAATATTCTGCCGCATCTGTAGTTTGTACATTTCGAAATTTTCGTGCTTCAGCCCAGAATTCAGGCGGGGGGAGGGGAGGTTGATGTGCCAATGTAGTTTTCCAGAATATAATTATATTCAAAACATTCTCTAATAGGAGGGGCCTCTGATATTAGCTCTGCAAAAAATCTGATACCGGTACTTCTGTTGCTGGTAAATAAGAAAGAACGAAATATAAACATTTTTAACCACTTTCGAATTTCAGGTGCTTTGTGTCTCAGCTGCTGGTTTGATATACTGTTTGTTTCCTTTAATTTTCCAGAGAAAAACTGTCCTAAGCGAAATTTACACTCTGTAATTTTAACACTGGGAACATTTATTTTGGGAGCATTGTGTGATGCTATTTCATAATATAATAAGAGCTTTGAAATGATTAACTGCTAACTACTTATCTGGGTGAAGCAGTTCCTGTGATTTCTGAAGTGAAAACCGTTCAATTTATAAGGAATTTTTTTGTGGAGATGCATTTGATTGTATATGCAAGGTGTAAAAGTGCCTAAACTAACTGACCCCAGTGCTGTCATGGAGGCCACACGAGGCCATATATCGTATGGAACCTACAATTTTTTTAATTAATCGTATGGGGAAATTAAAATTTTGTCTGTAAGGAGCCATACGGCATATGGGTGCCTAAGTTTTGTACGTGGAGATCTATACAGATCTTAGATGATCTCTTCCTGTTCCTACTGTACCTACCGCCTATTTTGTTTGATGTTCATAAACAAAAATTATCCACCTCTTCAGCACTGGAATCCAGAATTATATAAAATAATGGTTGAAAAACAAGAAGTGCTGCAAATATACACTCCAAGATTCATCGAGACAAGTGTGCATCTATGGTGGTGCTACATGGTGTATTCTTTAAATCAAACTTGTACAATTAAATTGTAAAGCAAAACAATTTCTTTACTTCTTCTTTAATATTAAAAAAAATAATTAAATGACAATTGGAGAAATAGAGAAGAGAGTAAAATATATTTCAAGGGAGAAAACAAGGGGTGGGGTGTATCACCAAGAAAAAAATTACCATGACAGCACTGACCAAACCTAACCTGTTACAGACTCATGTATGTAAGGTGAATAAGCTGAGTATGAAGGAAACTACCTCAGCGCTAATTTAACTCTTATAGATGAACTATATAAAGAACTTCAAGTGTCAATATTGTCTCAAAGGTTTCTGTGTAACAAACTTCATTTAGAAATGCCCATCTGCGATTATGTTAACTGTAGAAGAAGGAAGAAATATTGTCGTCGTATGAAGTTACTCAAATTTCCAATTAAGGACAAGGAAAGGCTACAAAAGTTATTTTTGATTTCACCCTTATAAATTGAACAATTTTCACTTCAGAAATCACCGTAACTACCTCAGCACTAGTTTCAGTAATTTAAGGACCAGTATAAAGTAAATTTGATTAAAGTGAGAAAGAAATTCGTAAGGGAGGCGGTCAGGAGGGATTGAGGTTGTCTACTAATTCGTTGCAAACAACTATTATAGGCTATTTCATTTGACTAACGATGATTTGTAGAGAGCAAAATACCTACAGTAGGGTAAAGAATCTAAATCAGTACGTTTGAGAACGGATATAAAAGTGTCAGGAAAATAACAGAATTACCGTATATTGCAATTAACTCTGCATTGGCAGAGAAACCGCACAGGGTATCGTAAATCTGCTGAAAATTAGAAAATTGTGTAAAAAAATGCATTCAGAGCGAATTTTCCAGCCTGACAATATCTCGCCCACGTTATGGACATAATTCAATACCGTAAGACTGATATAAAACGAATACTAGAACAATTTGTTAACCAAAGACGATGTTCAGTAGTTATTTAACAACATACAGGGCAAATAAAAACACAAACGCATATTCTAGCAATAGTTCAGATGAAAAGAAAATGATTAGTACGACCGCTTATTCGTAAAAAGAACACTGCCGGCTGTGTAGCCTACATGAAGCAATATATCAGGTCACGTTATGAACACGTTGAATTTAATGTGGACGAGAAACGTACAGTTATTATTTATCTGCTTCCATATCGCATCATATAATAGACCTGTAAAATGAAAACATATAGGCCTAGAAAAGAGGAAACATGTTTGGGGATAGGGAGTTGTAATTCTTCCCCTTTCGGATAAATTTCAGAAGAGGGATACCTACTTTTCCTTCATATTCAAAAATTGTAATCTTGTTCACACAAAATAAATTAGTGCCTTTTCGTGAGCATCATGATGTGCATTCAACAAACGCAGACAAATCTGCTCTTTTTAATATTTTGTGATAATTGTTGCTAGGGAGGTATTGTATACTGAAAATCAAAAACAATTAGATTTCGTACATTAAATGATGACAGATTATATATTGAACGCAAACAACATTATATCAGCCATGTACCAAAATGTCATCTATGTGTGTTGATGAATTTGGGTAAAACAAACTTCTGTATACTACAATTTAGCGACACATCAAAGTCTTATTGTAACATAACCTCACATTACAATGAGAAAGAAATTTGGAGGTGGCATCACGTAAAAAAGTCATCCCACAGTCGTATTACTCTATGTACTGTTCAGGTACTCTGCCATCTAGTGTTTGTTATTGCAAGCTCATTTCTCGACACTAGCGACGCATAGCGTCCGTTATTTTCCAGTTGCGTCTAAATTTAATATAAGCTTGGTCAATCTGTTTTATATATAATCTAGGGTGTAACCCCTTTTTAATAAAAACCTACGTTTAAGGATAAAATATTTAGTCACTTGGTGATACATTATAAAAGTGTTCACTGTATGTGTTTCTAGCTACGGGATTGTGAACTAGGCGCCATCGTAAATCGAGATCTCAGTCGCCGCATCCGGACAGTGAACGGTATTACATCCCACAGACAAGTTGTGAGGCATGACATCAAGCTTGCAGCTCGTATTGTACATAACCTAGATGCCAAGTCAGGGCTGTGGGTCGATCCTGACTCAGCAGAGGCCAAAGGTGAACCTGCAACAGACGGAGATTCAAAGAAGAACAAGGACTCCGATCCTGACCAGATGCCACTGCCAGTAAGTGTTACTTTAAATCAGAAGCTTTACTTCACAATCACATTGACTTGATTTAATAGAAAAGTATTAAGCCCGTGCTTCAGTAACACAGGGGTTTTTTCTAGAAGCTTCCACTTCCCTGTGGCATTCCAACAAATATCCATCATCATCATCTCATCTCATCGTGGGTGTAGCATTGACTACCTTTCTGTGGCACACTGTTGATGAACCGGGCTAGATAACTAGCTTCAAATGGATGACTGACGAACAGTCAAGGATCCGCCGTTATAGTGAGGGTCACATAAGAACAATTCCTAAACAGCAAATACTGCCATCTTGTGAGTGTTGCCAACTGTTACCAGATATCACATGATCCTACGTACTGAATGACTTATTTACTTACTGTACTTTATCTTTATGTTCGAAGATAATTCTAAATAATTCAATAATTTGTAACATATTTTCGTAGGCAAACTATAAGAGAAAGGAATCAACATGTTGGGTATTTTGTCTGGCAATATGGAATTCATTGGTTTGACTAAACAATTGATTCACGAGACATGACCTAAAAATGTATTTTGTTTGACCACATGAAATTATTAGTACTCACTTTTAAAACTTACCTGACTATAGTCTTGAATTATAACTACAATGCAACACATAAAATAACTATTGTGTATTTATATTAATACTGGTACTGATATTAATTCATTATTGGTATGTTCAAATTTAACTAGTTTCCAGTAAATGGCTCAGAAATTTAGTACAATTTTAATTTCATGGAACTCCAGCACCGACAACCCTTGATTCAGCTGCCAACATACCGGTTACAAAATCACTACCATTTGTAGTATTTGTCAGTATCGAAATTCGAAACAAAGTTGGCAAAAGAAAATTCAACCTGCAAACTAGAAAATCGCCACAATCCACTACCATATGTAGTAATGGGGGAAAAATGTTAGGTTTCACCCTTAGGGTATGAAGTAAGCTGACCCAGACTATAGAAAAAAAAAATCATAGGATTTGACTTAACAAATAATAAATTGTGTGATGTTCGATATACAGGGAGATGCAACAAAAAAGCAGAGTTTGTTGTCAGCCAGTTGATTTTGTCACTGTTCGTGTCATGTAACGTATAGAATATTCTATTAAATAAAGGATAATGACTTGGGATAAATGTATTAAAGATTTTTAGGGACTCAATTCCACACTCATATGTCATTAACCCTTCTGTCCGTACGTTTTTTGTTTTGCAACAGTACTTCATCGTAAGTTAAACATTCTTTGTATTACAGAGCTTTGGCCTTGTGTCGAAAAATCCCGTGCTGAAGAATATTACTGACTATTTGATAGAAGAAGCTTCAGCTGAAGAAGAGGAACTTCTAGGGCATACTGCTGACCAAGAAGAAGGACAACTGGGTGACGATACAGCTACTGTAGAAAGAGATGAAGGGCTTATTAAGGTATTTATGAAAACATATGTAGATTCTGCAGACAACTGTCACTGTATTTGAGCTCTAAATCGAAAATTATACAGAGACTAACTTGTTTTCTATTTCTCCGTTTGGTTCAGAAACTTTCATTATCTACTTACAAGGTAACTGTTAATGAGTTATGTCGAAACAGCGCACATTGTTACATCTTCCATTACCTGCTATGAGTAATTGCTGAAACTCGCTGTACAATATGAATACTTTTTTCTTCATTTAACATTTACAGAAAAGATTACAGTTTAAGTACATTGCTCAACTGTAATTATTTAAAAAAAAAAAAAGAAAAGAAAAGAAACAGAAAATTAGGCCAATTATATAATTTGTATTTAAAGTCATCAGTATGCCAAAATGTTTAAAGCACTTTCTTGGTGAACATTCATACATATTTCATAACATCCAATTTTATTTCTGTAAGGGCATATCTTCGCCTGACATAATTAGGAACTTGAAATCCAGACGTTTGAGATGGGCAGGGCATGTAGCACGTATGGGCGAATCCAGAAATGCATATAGAGTGTTAGTTGGGAGACCGGAGGGAAAAAGACCTTTAGGGAGGCCGAGACGTAGATGGGAGGATAATATTAAAATGGATTTGAGGGAGGTGGGGTATGATGATAGAGACTGGCTTAATCTTGCACAGGATAGGGACCGATGGCGGGCTTATGTGAGGGCGGCAATGAACCTTCGGGTTCCTTAAAAGCCATTTGTAAGTAAGTAAGGGCATATCGAGATTTCTTCATCTTGATCCAGTATTTCTGAAATTGTTCATATACCACTGAACTCATCCATACCTACTTAACACAGGCACTCACAGAAGCTTTGCTGTTAAGTTTTCTTTGCATTTTTCTTTCTTTTTCCTAAACTACATACTGGTATTGTGAATTAAAACACATTTCACATAAATCCCCATTGCTGCCACCTTGAACATCATAAAAGCAAACTAAGCTGTGTATAGGGAATAAACAAAGCAAGCCATAGGGGCTTAGAGGGGACAAAATATGATCAAAGGAGTGTCGATTGACCCAGGGTTCTCCCAAATACAACTCCGAGTTCATTAAAGGTTGCTTCTTAGTCAGACTACATAAAATATCTTAAATGTAAGAATATTTGTCGTGCAAGTATTGCACTTAACCTAACTCTAAAAGATTTCTAATATGAAAGTGAAAATATACTGGACTTTAGTTTCAAGCTTTGTGAAGTTAAAAAATCATGCTACCTATGTTTAGGGACCTGAAAATTTCGTATTTGCGAAATCCGCGAATTATGTGGTAGAAAGTATTTTTCTACATTTGTAAGGTGATTTAGCATGATTTTCTAGCAGAATTGAAAGTGCGAAAAGTGTGAATTTCCTATCAAATTTCGAAACCATGAGAAAAATTCTATTTAATAGCCATTTGTCAGTAAAATGATATTTTTCAAGCAAAAAGTGCATTATATATGCAAAAATTAAAGGCACTTTTTAAATATTCAATGCACACCTTCATCTCAAACAGCAGAAATAACTAAAATGCTCTCTCAATTAATATCACTCAATAAAAGAATTGTATTCCAATGGATACCATCCCATTGTGGAATCCTGGGAAACGAGAATGCGGATGCTTTAGCAAAGAAGGGCAGCACTGCTACTTACAGACCTGTTACTAAATCTATGTATTACTCTGTGAAGAGATTTATTAAATCTACATACTTAGACTTCAACAAACAAAATTTGATAACTCAATCCCAAGGGAAAAAATGGAACTCTCTGCATCAAAATCCACAGTTAATTCCCGATTTACCACGAAAATCGTCTGTAGCTGCATTTAGATTGGCAACAGGCCATGATTGTTTGGCTAAACACCTGCATAGAATTGGAATATATCAGTCCCCTAACTGCCCATTGTGCAACTCAAACCAAGAAATGGATTCGGAACACCTCAAAATCTGTGCTTCAGTGGTTGGTCATGATAATATCTCTGAAAAATATTGGAGTGCAAGAGGTCAAATGACTTTATTGTCAAACGCCTGGCATTAGAAAACAACAACAACTTTTTAAATACTCAAACTATTTCTATCCATTATTTCTTTATCAGTTATTGTCCGCATACACATTGTAATATCAATTATCAAGTTCTCTATTTAATATGGGCTTGGCTAAAATGCGTTGCATTGATTTACTTGGCCATTTGATTTTGAGATCACAGCAGAGTTGGATAGTTATTCTAGTTATAGTGGCAGAATTGGTTAAATTTGTGAGACATGTGCTTCTTTGTAAAATGGCCGAACAACTATAACTGCCCAGGAAAGAGTCCAGCAGTATTCCATTCATGGACTCTATGCTTCAGATGCTAAGACAGTTTTTTGTAAATTCTGCAAATGCCGTGTTGGAGAATAAAGCATTTTCAGAATGTTGTTTGCAAGTACTGTGGATACCAACAAACAACGCTGATAATGAAAAATGTTTTTTCACAATATGGTGCTGTTGTTTCAGACATACAATGTAATTTAAAGGAGGAAAATGCTGAACTGTGCACAATGTTATCTTTTGAGAATTAAAAGGTAAAATGCACAAAGTTTCCTTTGGAAAAAAAAAATGTATGCTAATTTGGAAAAAAGTAGATGCTAATTTTGAGAAAAATAGATAGGCCTACTAAAGATTCAGGTCCTTACCTATGTGTTGGATCATTTCTCATGCAGTTTGATAATGCTTTGTGTTACGACTATGTTTGCAGGTGCTGGATCGCTTGTTGTTTTATCTACGTATTGTCCACTCTGTGGACTACTACAATCACTGCGAGTATCCAAATGAGGATGAAATGCCAAATAGATGCGGTATTATGCACGCACGAGGTATTCCACCATCCTCAAAGGTAAGAACTGCATAAACATCACAAGATTTCATAAAGTGAAGAACCTTTGTCATTCCGAGGTTCACAGATTCAGACCTTGTTGGTGTATTTTCAAAGGCAATAGAATTCTTTGCATGATTTCCATGTCATCATTATATTTACATTTAAGGCTGCATTGTGAATGTTTTAAAATCACAGAATTTGAATTTGTACTGAAAGAAGAACTGAATGTACTGCGAGTTCATTCAGTTATCTGCTCATCTGTGATGCATTCTTGATCCCCATTTTGTGATCTGACTGCAATGGAACACAGCATAAAAATCTGTCTGCATATTGCGGCAAATGAATGAGACAGAAGTAATTCTAAAGAAGTCCATAGAAGTTAACTTCAAAATCACTTTCATTGTTATGCATGTACTGCTTTTAATGGAAATATTAGTATCACTTTGCATTATTCGAAATACATTCCACTAATTTTGGTAGAAGTGGCACTGTCAACTGAGGATCCCAATAATAGTGTCACGTATTGAGAACTAGCGGAATTATTTCAAAGTTTGTCAGTTTGTTATATCTTTGGCTATCTCAGGGTTAGAAAGTTCGCTTACATGATCAGAAAATTGTAGGTCAGTTGTCTTTGAACACCAGTGTACCTACTATTAATTTCTCTTGGCATGATTTTTTCAACAGTTCAGAACAATAAATTAGTTTATTTTTATTTAATTCACTGGACTGTATATAAGAAAAAACATGAACTAAATTAAGAAAGTTTCTTAAAGGAGATAAAAGCTAAGCTATTTTTTCTTGAAGTTACACCAAGCTCTTAAGACTGATATCCCAATGAAGCAGAATAGCATCGTCTTTTTTGTCTCAGCTTCAAACTAATAAAATGAATTTCATTGTAGTTGCAGGTAACCCAACAGGAAATCAGTGACTATTGTCGTACCTTCGAGCAGAAAATTGCCTCCTTCCTGCAGCCAGCCACCAAGATTACAGATGAAGAGTACAACAAATTAGGTCACAAGGACCCTGTTGTGTATCCTTTTCAATTGCCATCAAACTTAACACAATTTTAACAAGTCAAAGCGGAGGAACTCTTTGTTAGAAATCTCCCACCTTTTTTTTTTTTTTTTTTTTTCCGAGAAAGATGAAACTGAGGTATCATGTATAATGGAGCTGTGATTATCTTCATTAATTCGTTCCACAAAACTGTAATGGTTATCAAAATATGGTAATTGAATGGTAGCAACTAGTTGTCCTAAAAATAAAACTTATTTATTTATATATTTTTTTATAGCTTTCTGTCGAGTGTAGCAGAGGAGGCAAGAACTGTCCTGTGAACTTATCACGTGCCATAGCTATATCACCATTGGATTTGGAGAGGGAAATAAGTTTTTAGTGTGATATGAACTTCCTAGTCTGTAGATTTGTGTGATATTAACCAAAGTGAAACTAACTTTTGTTTCTGAGCTCCCATTCTTTCTCCTCTCACATAGCTCACATGCCATTCTCGTCTCTCGATCTGTATATACTGTACAACACTAATATCGCCTGCTTTAGCCTTTTGTTCATTTATCTACATTAAAACTAAATGCCCCATTTTCGCCAAAATGTCATCGTGAATTTTATTATCAGTGATTCTTCTGACTATAAGAGTAATATGCGGAATTATGTATGTATGTGTTATGTCCACAGTTTTATTAGTTTACCAGCCTCAAAATCACTACAGCAACCATATTTAATTTAGCTTCTAAAGAAATAGCACTGTTTATGTGTGCCTTTGTAAGTGCAGAAGGTTGTATGAAGAGGAGTGAGAAGAGATGTTTACAGAAGTTATTGAGAATGTTAGTTTAAATTCTTCTGAATTAGCAAAAATGTTGTTCATTTTGCCACATATAGTCACTTACATTGGTTACATTCTTATCTGGCACTTGGACAACTTTTCAAACTTCTATCAACTTTCAAGTCTGGATATGTAGAAAAGCATTCAGACTGATTCAAGACTTAATTGAATATCACTTCGGATCTGCAGTAACAGAAGACTTATCAAATGATTGCATCTATCCAAATTTTTTATCAGATGTTCACAATCTTTAAGTCGAAGTCATACATTTCACATTAACCATAATAGCGATTCATGTTGTCCGTTTATTAATTTAATCTGAAATTTCCTGTTTCTATTATGTTTACTTGCTTTCAAAACTTATTAGTTAGCTTCCCATTTAAAATAATTTGTGATCTCATGTACATTTTTCTAAGCCCAATCCAATATATATTTCATCTGCCACTCAGTTTTGACTTTTGCATAGGTTACTTGTAGTAATGATTGAATTATACCTTTTTCTTTATAAATGCAGTGTGTTTATGGTACTCAAGTCAATCATCACAAAGAATATTATATTCCAGTTCTAAATGCAATTGAGACACCCAATGAAGAGAAATGGATATTGAAACTTCGTGATATATAATAAATACTCAACTGTTAATCAGAGGGTGTATTCAGATCTAATAATTTGGCCTAATTTAATTTTTAACTGAAATTCGTAATATTGATTCATAAAGATTAACGGCGGCAGAAATGAGATTTATGCGTTACAGCGGGATACACAACAATGGATCACATTAGAAACTTTGACATTATGAAAGAACTGCAGATTGAACCAGTTACGGAATACCTACAGAAATACAGACAAAACTGGAGATCACATGTCATCAGAATGCCTCGTTCTAGAATTCCACGCCAAATTTTAAATTACCATCCTGTAGGCAAGAGATCCTTGGGCAGACCGTTCAAGCGTTGGCAAGAGACCATAACAGACCACTAGGCTCAATACATGCAAGGATGATGATGATGATGATGATGATGAACTGAAAGTGGTGTTTCAGAAATTGTTACAAATATCACTTTGCATATCCACAGTATGATTCCACGAAATGATTTTCTTGTGATGTCATATACAGGTTAAAGAAAAATTATATACACAGTAAGTAGTCTAATCCAGTTTTGTATGCCAGCTGTGATAACAGGTGATCATTGTGCTGGCAACAAGTTACCCCCATAATTGTTGAATAATGGTTAGTTCACCTTTGCCGAGGCATGTGGATGTAAGGTCATCATGGGCCTTCCATGGGCTGTCATGCCACAGATTTAATTTTAATTGCAGTTATATTTTATCCAGGTTTTGATTTGAAATGAAGTCACTTTTATGGTGATAAAAAGAAAAAAACATGACTAGCATGTACTACATTGGTGTTGAAAGTATTAAGGTCATTGTATATGTGAAATTTCTTCTTTTTCTTCTTCTTCCCTTTAAGTATTAGGCCATATGGCCTGTTATGATCTGACAGTTGAATTTTCAATCCAGCGCTTTTTTGGATGCCTGAAAGATCTCTTCCCGTTTGGACGATAGTGGAGCATGACTTTTGAGATTCTGTCTCTATGCATGCGATGCATGGTGGAATGTTATTAATGAAAATATATTCCTTAACATGATTATTCAGTGAGGTGGAGAAATTCATCCAAGCTAACACTCAGGAGTTGGCTAAAGACAAATGGTTGTGTCCACTCTCAGGAAAGAAGTTCAAGGGACCTGAATTTGTTCGAAAGCACATATTCAACAAACACTCCGAGAAAGTTGATGAAGTTAAGAAAGAGGTACGTAAATTCTTATAATTTTTTTTACAAGAGTAAGTAAATAGATTTATTAAGGTTAGGTTATTAGCGTGCGTTTTATTAGTTGAATGTCAACACATGATTACAAATATTCATTCAAAATCTCTCTTCTTTTATTAATTTGTGCTTATAACTCAAGTGATTAGAAAAGTTGTGAGGTTTACATTCTGTTATTCTGCAATTGTTTTGTTTCTTCATACTGCTGAATGAAAATTGTGAAACTGTTTGGCAAAAGAGATTATTTATAGTGTGTTCGACAGAATTACTACTAGTACTGGCTCTATCTCAGAAACAGTTAGACCGTATTTGTAGGGTGGGGGGGGGGGAGTTAGACGGTTAGGGTTTATCATTGTCTTTAAAATTATTTGTCTGAAAATAGGGAATGCCAGTTGAAATTCAAAAGTGAGGTGTACGGAGATGAGGGATGGAATAGAAAATTCAATCAGCAGTGGTTTTAAACTTCTCCCTCGAAAACTAAATCAACGTGTTTTTTCCTCAAAATCATGCCCCTTATGTATCTAAAATTGAATGGCTGCCTAGAATAACGTTGTAAGTCCGTTTTTAGCCAAAGTGAGTTTTCGGCTGAAAAATGTTGTATCGCACATCTTGCATCATGTGCTGTCATTGTCTTACTGATATCCACACTACTTCGAGAGCTGTAGTATTTTGATTGTGTTGCTGAGCTGAATAACGTTGTAACACAAAATGGCGGACAATCATACTTGTAGCGTGTCACATGGTCTCATAAAAAACGTAAATAGAAAGAGAAAACGTAAGATTAATGTCATGCAATGGAAAGACAATGTACGTAAGACACTAAAGGATCAGGGGAAACAATATACTTCGAAGAAAGGTGACATTAAACCAGCTGTGAAATGACCTGAACTGGTGAGTAGAATAATGTTGTAAGTCAATGTAGAGTGCTAAAGGAGAATATTTAAAGGTAATAAGGTCATGATTACTCTGAATTCAATTCTGCCATGGCCTAATAAGAGAATAAAGGAAAAAAGGGGTTCTTGTCTGTGTAATATCGATATTGTATGCCTAAACATATCGTCTAAGTTGTGTAATTTGTTTCAAGTTCTTATGATATAAATTTGTCTGTTATTATTATTATTATTATTATTATTATCATCAGTGCTTTTTTTTTTTTCTGGAAAAAAGTTTACCGGAACTCTATCACTCGATCACATTATACAACAAAAAACGTAGGTTTAAAAATATTAGGCTTACATACCTTATATTACAATAAGTTCCAAACGGAGCTCATCGATTTTAAGCATAACGGAAATTTTGCAATTTCGAGCTATAGTTTCAGGATCAATAACGGAAGATGGCAGCACTAGATTGCATGAGTTACTTTTGCACCAACGATAATAATGAGAAAATGTAAACTCTTGGACTAGGCAGTGGCGGCAATTTTAATTTTCAATTTCGCTTATAAAATATATCTCGTTGGAATTTGTAATGGAAAAAAGTTTACCGGAACGCATTCCAGCTGAAAAAGGCGCTGATTATTATTATTATTATTATTATTATTGTACGTGTAATATAATGCCAGAATATCGTATTCCTAAAAAGATTCTAGAGTACAAACCCAAAGGCAAGAGAGACAGAGGAAGGCCTACGAAGAGATGGAGAGATCAATTTCTTTGAGAGGACGGAACAGGTCGAAAGGCCTAATCCCTGTGGATGATGATGATGATTATTATTATTATTATTATTATTATTATTATTATATGTACTCAAATGTGACAACCATAAAGAATCTACCAAGAAATATAGTCAGTATTTAAGTTTCTTTGCTTTACAACGTTGTTCTTCTGGATTGACATACGTTTTTCTACTGTAAATGTTCAAAAAGTTGTGTTATTTGGAAGATGAAGACAATACATATATACAAATGGTGTGAATACTTACTGAAGTATTAATACAGACCTAACACTGTCATATTTTATAATATTTAACAATGTTAGTATGGAATAAACATATTTTTAATTTCCTGACAAACTGTAAAAACTGACTTACAACATTGTTCTAGGCAGCCATTCAATTATTCAAGGTGGGAGGTTTTCAAATGAACACACGGTATGTATTGTGTTGTCTGTGTCTGCAGGTTGAATATTTCAATAACTATCTACGAGATCCCAAACGACCTCAGTTAGCTGAGCATCCTGGAAATCGTCACCAGCGGAAGGAGGGTGGCAGTGAACGGGAAGGTTTCTCAGCACCCGCTCCTTACGTTCCTCAGTAAGTGTGAAATAATTCGTTATTGTACACTGCATAGCCTCTTCTGTCAGCATCGAATTGTTATTCATTCATTGCATCCCATCTAGAATAAAAAAAAAAACTAGACACCTTAAAACTGTATGGTGTCCACTGTTTGGAGTAATGGTTAGCCTGTCTGACTGTGAAACGAGCGGGTCCAGGTTCAAATCCTGGTTAGGACAGGTTACCTGGTTGGGGTTTTCCCTGAACCCATTAAAAACAAATGCTGGGTAACATTTTGGTACTGGACCCTGGACTCATCTCGCTAGCATTTCACTTCCGTCTTACTCAGATGCTAGATAACCATAATAGTTGATAAAGAGTCATAAAATAGCCAACAAAAAAAATAACTAAAAAAAACATTGAGTATGAGTTAATGTCAGTCCATTTTAATTTTAATTCATTCATTCATAATGTTATGCCCAAGTGCAGGTCTTTCATGCAAACTCAGCTTTTTCCAGCTTTTCATATTTTCTGCCTTTCTCTTAGTCTGCTCATATGATCCATATATACTGTTTTCGCTGTAAGAAAAATCCTAATGTAAACACAAGCACGTGGCTGTCATACCCGTGATTGGCTCACAGTTGAAACACTCACATGACGCAGGAAAATATAGTCTGTATTTGAAAACTATCATCTTGTATTATTTGAAAATAAAAAATTGAATTCTAGTTGTTAAATACAATGAAACATACAGCTTCACTCATATGTAAAACACTATGTAAAAGAAAAGCTGCCTTCATAGTTTGTTATGTACTATGAACGCGGATGAATACAAACAGTAATACCGAAGTAGTCTGTTCTTGTAACAAGCTGGCGTCACTTGAGCTCGTAGTTGTTCACGTAAGCACGTGGTACTGAAGTATGGCTTCTGCATCCTCGGTGTGTGTGGTTATTAAAAATAAAAGTAGAAACTCTCTCAAAAGCGGAGAAAAACAAATAGTCTTAAATGCATATAATAAGTTAAGTGAGATTTAATTACAGTAATTATAAAGTAAAATGTTTCCTAAGCAAATGAATGTATAGTAGTGAGGTTAGACCTACTTGACGAGTAACGGGAAATGTTTAACATGAAGCAGAATGTACAACAGTAGGCAGGAACACGTACTGAGAATCTATGGCGCCAAACAGCGGCCAATGAAGCCTCACTTCAGTCACGTGCTATTGTTTATATTAGGATTTTTCTTACAGCGAAAAGATTATATCTTAATGTCGGCTGTCATCTGATATCTTCTTCTGTTTTGAATTCTTCTCCCGTTCACCATTCCTTCTGGTGCATCCTTCAATAGGCAGTTTCTTCTCAGCCAGTGACCCAACCAATTCCTTTTTCTCTTCCTGACGATGTTTCAGCATCATCCTTTCTTCACACACTCCATTCTTATCCATGTCCCATTTCAAATGTTTCTAGTCATTTCTCTTCACTTCGTCATAATGTTCATATTCCTTTGCCATTGCTGTCCTCCTTTTGACTTCCTGGCAGCAGCTCATGTTACTGCTTATAGTACACCCCAAATATTATAAGCTGTTCACTTGCTCTACTACCTCATTTAGAATTCACAAGTTTACCTTCTTTATTTTTCTCTCCGTGACCATGACCTTGGTCTTGTTTGCATTTATCTTCATCCCATACTGTTCACAGATTTTCTTTAGCTCCAATAGTCCCTTAGTATCGTCTCCTCCTCTGCTAATAACGCCATATCATCAGAAAATCTTATGCACTTTATTATTTTTCCTCCTACTATTACTCCTCCCTTGTTCTAAAAATAGTTCTTCACTAAATCCTCCAAGTAGATGTTGAACAGGGTATGTGATAAAGGGCATCCTTGACGTACTCCTCTCCCAATTTCACTTCCTTCTGACATTTCTTCTCCTATCCTGACTTTGACTCCTTTCATGTAAAGATTACTGAACAGCCTCCTCTCTTTCTAATCCACACTAATTTTCTTTAGGATCCCCTTCAGTTTATTCCAATCCACTCTGTCAAACGTCTTTTCTAGGTTCACAAATACTACATACACTTCTTTAATCTTTCCTAGGTATCTTTTGCTGATTGTATGGTAATAAAATGTCTACACAGTTTATTGGGATACTGTTTTTGTTTTGATTTTCAATTTATTGTGTCACAATAGATTTCTTTAATATTTCCCACCAATTAATAGGATTTAGTAGGGTGTGCTGTAGTATTGATTTTAAGGCATTATACCACACATCATCTCTTTATTCTTCATCTTTCACTGTTGCTACTTCTCGTCATTGGAATTCTCTGCCGTCTGAAGTCAAGGGCTGCCGAACTTTAGTTTCCTTTAAATGTAAATTAGAAAAATATCTTATGATGAGTTGCCAGACCTAACGCATTGCAAATATTTAATGGAATGTGTTCCACTGTATTTATTTTTATTTTATTTTTATTTTATTATTATTTTTTTCTTATTTTTATTGTGTAATAATGTAAATCGTGTTCATTTATCACTTAATGCCAATATGTATCCCACTGTGTTGTTTTTTTTATTATTAATCTATTTTTTTTTTTGTATGTGTACATTTTATTCAATTGTCGGTTTCTGGTTTAGCTGCTAATTATGTAAATCCTACTTAATTGTAATCTAATACTAATATGTATACTAATGTGTTTATTTTTATTTTTACTGTGTACATTTTTTTATTGAATTATCGGCTTCTGTTTTTATGTGATTCGTATTTGATTCTAACAACATTAATATGTACTCCACTATGTTTATTTTTATTTTGTGTGGTAAATTTTATGTAACTACCTCTTTTGATCTCATTATGTACCTAAATTGTATCAGTATGTAATTACTTAATTCCGATCCAGTTTTATGTTCAACTATGTAAGCAAATTTTAATCCTGGTTGAGTGTAAGAGAAAGCCTTATGGCCTTAACTCTGCCAGGTTAAATAAAGCCATTATTATTATTATTATTATTACAAGCTGAATGGTCACCGGTTCAATTCTGGATGTCCACACTATGGCTCTTAGGGTCACTCAGCCACTAACAGAAGAGGGTATATCCTCGGGGTAAAGACGGCAAGGATGTAGGACCAACATCCCTTCTGCTATTAATGCTGATTGTATAGGTGGTAGCCTCAACCTCCCTGTATCCTTTGAACCTTCATGGCTTGTAATAGATATAAATATACTTTTTAGAGAATAGTACTTATAAAATTGTTTCTTTTCAGTTACCAGTACAACTACGGTGGTCGACATGCAGGTTACGGACACAACTATGGTGGTGGATATGGGTACAACACAGGTTACAACCAGGGTTATTCTCGTCCCAGCCGAGGTTTCAGCAGGGGCAGGTACATAGACTATTTATAAATGTTCGTTCTTTTTTATTAGTTACTTTTAATTTAATTATTAATATTTGAAATGCATGCAACAGTACTGAGATCCTAGTAGGGAGAAAAAAAAGGTACCACACTTTTTGATCCCTCCGATATTCTCTTGTTAATTACATAATTTCATTACCAAATTCTATTACTAATAGGTTGGGACCCTTTTCTCTCTTGATTTTTGCAGGTATTCGTCAAATGACTCTGCCAATCGACCAGTTATAGCTTATAGTGATCTAGATGTCCCAGACATTCCAGAAGTCTTCTGACAGTATTATTGAAAGATTTTATTGTGTAGAATGAATACAGTAAAACTTCCTTAGTACGATTTCCAAATTTTTATTGGTCATTTTTCTGTTTGGTTTCAATTTTTTTTATCTAGTTTTGTTTAAATTTTACACTCATATGAGATATGTTTTATCTATGCTAGATGATGTCCATAGAATTCTGTGAAACTGTAATATGATTTGGAATAATATTCTGCTTACAAGGAGACATTGCTAACAGGAAGTGCTGTTTTTAATGAGACACCAGATGTAGGTTTTGAACAAGAGAGTCCATTATATGTAAGTTATAGGAGTGACAATCTTTCCTCCCTATTTATATATTTATCTGCCTATCTAGGCCTATCTGCATATGATTTTGTATTGGTGATTGTGATCATGCCATTTCCAGTCTCTATTCTTGTGCGTCTTCTATATGCAACTCTCTATTCTGCACTGTCTCCGTAACTTCCCTCTTGCATGATATCTGTGGTCTACATTTTCTGTGTCGCTCTGGTGCATTCCATTCATCTTTTTCCACTCATTCCTAACATATGGCCAAACTATCCCAATTTTCTTCCTGCTCTTCAGACGACTATTACTTCCACATTCATTCTCCTTCTTCATTTATTGTCTTACAACGAGAGATCTGTAAAATTCACGAAACGCGGCTACATTAATTGTTTTTATTTTGACGATATTTTTTTTAATTTTTCCCATGACTTTAAAAAAAAAAAAAAAAAGGCACTTTTGACTCGCAAAATAATCACCATTTAATTCGAGAAAAATTCGTTCCGGCATCGGGAATCGAATCCGGGACCTCTCAGCGCGTAGAGCTGAGAGGTCCCGGGTTCGATTCCCGGTGCCGGAACGAATTTTTCTCGAATTAAATGGTGATAATACACATTGGCGAAAACGTAATACGGCGAACGCCAGTAGGGGAAGTTATCCCCACCCACATGAAATGTGCATTCGACACAACACTAGCCCATCACGTAGAGTGTGTGGTGAGCTTGTAGGGGAAAAGTGGAAAGGGGTCGTGGGCGGAGCTTAGCGTTCGCCGTATTACGTTTTTCCCTACACATTGGCTACTTCATAGTAGTCGTGTAATATTCAATGAGTTGGGCGAGACCTCATATATAATGAATATGTGATCGCAAAATAATGTTAATTCATATACGTAATAATGCGAGAAAAAAACATAATTCTTGTCTTTAAACAGATTCCAGCAATATTTGTTTTGTTCTCAAAATCTTAACAATAATAATCCGTGGCGCTACAGCCCGTGAAGGGCTTAGACCGACCAGCCGGCTGCTGGCCTCACGCCCACATGCCGAAGCAGAGGTGGACGATCATCCAACCAGAATGGAGGTATCGTGTGGTTAACACGATGATCCCCCCAGCCGTTATACTGGTATTCGCAACCGGATTTCGCTATCTATCGTAGCTCCCCAAGTGCATCACGATGCTGGGTGGGCCCCGGTCCCATACACTGGCCGAAATTTAATGAGAAAATTTCTTCCCCCATGAGGACTCGAACCAGCGCGCATTCTGTAATGCGAGTCCCAGGCAGGATGCCTTAGACCGCGACGCCACAGCGCGGGAAATCTTAACAATAAAACAGTTTAAAATAACACCCCAAATTGGCAGTAACACTGAAATATTGAAATTATAAAATGAATTTTCTTTAAAAATAAAACTGCTTTCATAGGACTCTACTTGTTCCACCTAGATATTAGAGTGCTGTATCTGAAGTAGCTAATTCTATTGCTTTTAATTTGTTACAGTGTTTTTATTTAATTTTCCGTATCTCACATACATAACACACTGTTTGGCCAAACACCTGCATAGAATTTGAATATATCAGTCTCCTAACTGCCCATCGTGCAACTCAAACCAAGAAATGAATTCGGAACACCTCAAAATCTGTGCTGTAGCATTTCCTTCATTGAATTACATATAAAGAAAGAATAATGTATTTTGCTCCCTTTTTTAAGATTTCTGCAGTGTAATTTATATCAGAATTTATGAGACAAACCATTTTAATGAGAAATAAAATGACAGTTTCACATTCATTAAATGTATTGTCAGTTACTAAAATCGAATAAATCTAAATTTTGTGTTCATGAATACATCACCTGAACAACTGTGTATTGTGATTTATTTACTCTCGACATTTTGGAACTGTTTCCACTTTCCATCGTCACTGTTGTAGTATACTATATGCATGACCTGAATAGGTCTCTGTGTATGTTTATGTGAGAGAGACACAACATGTAGACCAGAAAGCATGGCCTGCAATATTTTAATTGATAATCAATAATGCCATGTGGCTAATAATCAGTTTTGATTAGTTGCAGCAAATAAAGTCATTGATTACTCTAACCAGACCATTTTTTTTATTATTATATCCACTGCCACCAGGTTGTCTTTTCGACATTTCTGGTCTTCTCTCCTGGCAATGGCTTATTTGTAACCCACTTCTGAGGTTGGGGCGCCTGGAAGGCGGAGTTACATTACCCCGATGATGTGATAGGATGATTATGATAATGTGGTGCCAGGAGAGGTCTTAAATCTAAACTTAACCTAAATTCCAGACCATGGACGAACACAGGAATAATCCCCTTTAAGGAAAAATTCCTGTGTTCTAACCGAGAATCGAACCCGGGACCTCATGAACTATAGCCAGAAGCTCTGACCACTAGACCATGAGGCTGGTCTCTAGACCATATTTAATCTTCTTATCAATTCACAGCTGCCTTTTACTTCGGTTTTTATTACAAGCCAGGAAAAACATTATTTCTCTGTTAAGAAGGTTGGAAAGGTATACTGCTTTTTGTAGGAAAAGTAATTTCATTGTGTGATCTACGGGGTATATATAGACACACACACACCATATTTTCTCGAATACCCTGCACTCTCCAAATAAGATGGGCACCTCACTTTTGAAAGGAAAAAAAAAAATCAATTTTATCCTGGAATGGGATGCATTTCAAACCCATCTTAAGCGCATGCCCTGCACGCATGTCAGTGTTATGTCACTTAGGCCCGATTGTATAAAACTCCCTTACCAAAGATCAACTTTGATCGAAGATCGAAAAGTGAACCGAGTTCAGACACTTCTTCTATTGTATAAAACTTTTCTGCGATCAAATTACCTTGGTTCAAATGCAATCTAAGTTCACGTGAAAAGGATTTGGCAACATCGCATAAACAGGTGAAATATGTGATGCACGGACAGGTTTGTTCAGTGTTGCCAATCCAGCGACTTTAACTCTTTTTCAACAACAATTTCTTTTAACTTTTATATTGCTTAAATAGGAATTTAGTGACCTTTTTAGCACCCCATAGTGACAAAATTTAATCTTTCTTTGTTGATAATGAGAAATCTAGCGACTTTACAACTACTTTTTGGCGACTTTCCGTACACTCTGTTGGAGACACTGGTTTTTTGTGCAATGTAAATAATGGCGGACAATAAGAAGAAGCTTGACTGTTCTCCGAGTTGTTATCATGTTATAGTGTTTGATACTGCTAAACATAATAAAGCTTTATAAAACGACAATTTTCGTTTAGTAATACAGTTAATTGAAAATTTATGAATGTATCTATCATATCCATTAATAATTAATGGTTGTAAACGTAATATAATTATAGGTTATGTTATTTGATACTGCTGAACACGATAGAGCCTTATAAAATATAAGAATGTTTGTGTATTAAGGCAACAAATTGAAAGAAATATATATAAATGTACCTATCATATCTATTAATATTAATAATAATGGATATTTTATTTGCACAATCTGTCACTCGTATATTTCAAACAGAAAAGAAATAACTGAACTTGGATCATCTGACTTAATCGGAGAAATTTCTTCAGTCAAAGTTGACTTTAGTTTGAGACAAATTAATCTCAGATTAGACTTATACAACACAAAATTCCAAGTTCAGCAGAAACAAGGATTAATTTAACCTCTGATCTAAAATTAAGTGGTTTATACAATCGGGCCTTAATCTGCCATTTACAAGATATACTGCAACATTAATAGCACGCATCACGATTTCCATGTTCCTCCACATCTTTGATAATTTTAAGTTATTTGCTGCAAGTAAAGAATCACAATCTCATACCTATATACCTTGACCAAAACTACTTCCGACTTGACAGTTTACAGAGAAGGGGGAGCAGTGTTGTCATGTTGCCCATCTTTCGTGTAAGGGAGCGCGCTGCCGATAGAGTGCAGTAATGAAAGGCTGATATGAACACATTTCTAACCAATTTGTTGAACACTAGGCATTAAAAATTTATGTACATTATTATTTTTATTAGTCTATAATAATAATAGTAATAATAATTATTATTATTATTATTATTATCAGTAGTAGTAGTAGTACCGGTATTCTTTAATGTAATTGTTAGAAAACCGTCGAAAGGACTGTAAACTTTAAAAACAGGTTTAAATTTAATACGAAGCCTTTACTTTTATGAGTGTTGGTATTCTTCAAGGTAATATTGTTAGAAAGACGTTGAAAAAAATTGTAAACTAAATAATATTTATAATTAAAAATCTGCACGGCCTTTTTCTTTTCCAATATCGATAACAGTGCTCTTAATAATTTTAACACAAGCAGCAGTTCTCATTACGACTTGCGCCAAAGGTAAAAGAGGCCCGCCATTATCTTTTTCCCTCTTAAAATACTCTCTTACATAACACACCATCTCTCACGCTTGACTCTTTAGCGGGGCACCTTGTCCAATATTCTTTGTTCTCCGCCTGCCTTTCCTTCCTTCTGACCTGTTTAGAAACTCTCCCAGAAACTATAAAACACACACTAGCCACACACTCCATCAATGACAACGAAGATAATAGTGTAATATAATTTAAACACAATAATTATCGATACACTAAAACAATAAGACAACTAAATATTTTTAATTCACACAAAGCACGCGCTAACCAGCCAACTCAAAGTCTTTCCGGGCACTGTATTCACCACTAGGCCGTGGTATTCACGTGCTACTTATAAATATAGACACAGCAACACGTCCCGTTACCATGGTTACGGGTCTCTCGTGATTGGATGATTTGAATGGTTGCCATGGTATCATGCTAAAGGCACCATTTGTCAGGTCGGAAGTTGTTTTGGACAGACCATAGTAGTACTCGTTTTCAGAATTGAAAATATAAAACTCAAACTATATATTTGTTACACTTGAACTTGATCCTGACATGTACGGCTAATCCAAATGCCATTTAACAATTTTAATACCCATTTGGGAGGATAATGGCATGTATTATCACCTTAGGAGCTGTGCAGGGGGAAAATTGGGCAATGTTGGCAACTTCATTTCTAAAATTCGTGCACTCATATTTTTACTTCTATATTTCGGGGAAAAAAGTTCTCAGGGTATTCGAGAAAATACGATAATTTAAGACAAGAAAACATTATTGATGTCCACCACTGTGGAGTAACGATTAGTATGCCTGACTGAAACTATCGGGTCCAGGTTCAAATCCTGGTTGGGACAAATTACTTGGTTGAGGTTTTTTTCCGGGATTTTCCCTTAACGCATTAAAAGCAAATATTGAGTAACTTTCGGTACTGGACCCTGGACTCATTTTTCCGGCATTATCACCTTCTTATTCAGACGCTAGATAATCACAGCAGTTGATAAAGCGTCGTAAAATAACCCACTAAAAATACGTTATTGATGTATTCCTACATCTCAAAGCTTCTACTGGTACTTGATCTTTCTTAAAAATTGATCTTAGGTGTTTATTCTTATTTTTCTCTTTATTTAATTCAAACATTTACAGTAAGATTCGTCCTCTTCATTGGTAACTATACACGGTAAAAATTGTTGGAATTGCATCTTTTCTTGCCATTTAGGTAACATTGCATTGTGGAATGTTGATTGCACGATCTGTGGCTTGTTACTGGAATTCTAATTTGATCTTCTCTTTTTTTCTTAATAGTTCCAGCTTTTGGAAACCTATGAAGTGTTGCTATATTCAATTTGGCTTACAATCAACAGGTGAACGAACACTTCGGCAGTTTACATAAAACATTTTTTTCTTCAGCAAGGGAATACACTTTTTCAACCTTCTCAAACGACACAGAAACTAAACCAAGTAATGTTATTTTCCTACATTGTCATAAAAGCAGAATAATTTCAAAAGCCACGTGTGAATTGATTTGATGATTAAATAATATGACACACGAGTAGTTAAAGTCATTATCATCATCTTCATGGTAGGCCGATATGGTCTGTTTCATCCATATTTATATGTGTGTGTATTTATTCACACTGCAATGGGTATATACCTGGTGGCAGTGGTAACTAATTACACTCAATAATGACAATAATAAACTTATTAATTAAAAATACAGTTAATAATAATACCAATAATTAATACAAATAATTAATACTAACAATAGTTTATAATAATAATAGGGAATATCCTAAATTAAATTAAGCACGATCACTTAAAATAACATTTGAAAATAAATCTAATTTGTATCTTAAATCTAAGTTCGAACTAAAACCCACGAGTATGATATGTTCATATCTGCACAAGTACCTTTCCACATTACACTCGTTTCGCTGTCAACTCACTCACTGCACTGGAACTACGACACATTTCACTGATTCTATCCTGATTTCACTAACACTTCAAAAACATTTCACTGTTCAAATACTTTGCACTGCCACTATAAACTATAAAGCTTCCCTGACAGGAACACGTTTCACTGACACAACACAGTTCACTGACACAATATAATTCTTCACTGATACAACACTTCAATAACAAAATATCATTTACATCCTTTACATACTGTGTATAATTACCGTCTATTAGTAAAGTCCTTAAGCCTATTTTTAAATACGTTTTTGGTTGTTTGTAAAGCCTTTAGTAAGTCTGCAGGTAAAGCATTTCAGTCCTGATAGTACGATTGAGAAAAGAAAACTTTCCAGTGTCCGTCCTCTGTCTTCTTTCCCTCAATTTATATAGGAAACATAGTAGTTAAAGTAAGCAGTGATATTTGAACCAACCAATCAGAATTAGTTAGCCATATGTCTCATGTTTTAGTATTAGTTTAGTATACAAAGACTCTGGATCTGAAAGATTTCGTGCTCTTTTGTGTCCATTATTCCTGGACCAGTTGTTTGGGAAAGTCAGATGTATCAGGTCCAATTAATTTCTGTGTGATGGAAACTAAATTGTTCCAAATCATTGGGGACTATAAATTTTACAAATTCTGAAAAATTTGTTGAAATTATTTGTTAATCGATATGTGTATGTCTATCAATAAAAGTCAAGAAAACTTTTTAAAGCTTGCAATAGGTATAAACTTTTTCAGATTCTTAAAAAGGTGTGTATATTTTTTCAGTCTTATTTCAATTGCAAAATATTATCTCCTTGACACTCGGACTAATGAAGTTTTACTATATTAGCATCTTTCATTATGGCTTTGACTAGTACCTTTTGTATACATTTTAATGACCTTTTGTTGTCAAAGGAAAAGAGGGATTGAAATCTGTTGGATACTATAAATTGTAGAATAGCTAGTTATTGGTTTATTATTTCTGTATTGAAATAGAGTTGCATTAATCTATTGACAATGTCAGAGTAGTATTACAAGTAATTTAAGTCAATCTCTACTATCTGGTTTTTATGTTGTCACAGCATATTTTTGTATATACTGTTTACAGAAACTTGTCATATTGCAAAAAAAAAAAAAATGTAATTTTATTGTAGTTACTTTAATACAATTTTGCATAATTAGTTCTTCAGCAGACTTCGGACAATATTACAATGTAAGATTTAAAACAAGAAAAATCACTTTACATCTGGAAGTTGTACTCTTCCTGAACTTCTTTTCTGAGAGCAGCAGAATTACAGAATTGCTCAGATAATGCTCAGCCAGTTGCAATAATCATTACAATAGATCAAAGAGAGTTTTAATTTTTATATAGTAAACATAAATGAATTACTTTTTAACAAAATAATGTTTTAAAATACATCCACTTCTATCCTTTTCAAAAGGTAAGGTGAAACTTTGGTTTTAATGAAATAAAACGTTTTAGACTATAAATTGCATGTGGTAATTTTTTATTTTCACTCTCTTTCATATACATTTTAGGTTACAATTCTGGTTTCAAAAGAAAACTTTTTAAATTTCTTGTGACATGTTAGTGTAACTTTATGATAGCAGATATTAAGTTTTTGTTAATGAAGATTGCTTAGAAACTTCCAAAGTATGACCAGAATTATGACCTATTTTGTATCAGTGCCTTATGGTGTCCCCATCTTCCCCCTTTTACTCCAAAATTATTATTGCATCTAAATGATTCTAATATACATATTTAACTAAGTAATATTTTGCTATTAAATCTCGTACAGCCAAATAATATTTAATTATTTAAGTAAAGTTTATATAATGCATAGTCAATGCTTTGTAATTTACATAATATTGAAACATTGAAGTACAGTTAATTTCAAGAAATATAAACAAAAATCTCCACTTGCAGAGCTGTGTTTTATAGTTTTTTTTTTTATGTTTCGTCATACATTTTTTGCTACAATATACCTGAAGAAATAGGCTACATCAGCCTTCTGTGAGAGTCTGCAGTATGTGCTAATATTTCTTAAAGTTATATTTAGTATATTATTGCTGCACCTTCAAAATCCTCTACATGTTTTTAAAAAGATTTTACATGAGAAAGAAAAAGCAATGTCGCTTTCAGTTCTCTTGATATTCAAAGGTTCTTTCGATATAATTTCATAACTTTTCCTATAATTATTGAAATTATAGTAACTTTAAAAATCAAGCGAATTAGAAGTGACAATGCTTTTTTTTCTTTCTCCTGCAAAATCTTTTTAAAAACACGTAGCACATTTTTGAGGAGCATCAACGATATACAGAATGAATCAAACCTAAGTTACCGGCATTCTTACCGAGCTGTAAGGTTGCCATGTAGCAGGTAGTGCATTGAGTTTTCCCAGCATCTTGTTTGCTTTAAGTGAGGGTATGGGTGAAAATTTGGTAATTTTTGGTCAAAAATCACATCTTTCGTTTTTTGGAGAAAATGAAGCTTTGATGCTTACTTTACATTTTGACGAAGTTTTAGAACTGTACGGTGGTTTTATCGTTAATTAAGCCATCTTTAAAAAGACTGTGCCCGTTCAGTTTAAGAAATGAATAGCTAGAAGCATGTGGGTGAAATCACAATACTATGTATTGAAATAATAATAATGATTTAGTATTAACAACAACAATGTCTTGATTATTTACCTCGTCATCTTTATGTTGCAAGATGTTTCCTAAATGATTGAGTAGCAATACTTAATATGTAAGTTAATTATTTTAACATTCAGTATATTTGGCAGTGAAAGTAAAATTTACAATTCATTTCTTAAGTGCCATGGCAACAGGTGAAGGACCTTTAACAGGTCTGATATACTTTCAGTACTACCAGTAGTTTGATAGTAACATAGCAACCAAGTGATGTATTACTTGAATTAATGAATATATTGCAAAATTTATAAATGCAATTTTGATTTATTACTACTTTTTACATTTTTTCAAGTATTGCAAAAAGTTATTCACTAACCGCAAACTGTGACTCACAATTCTCAGTACGTAATATGCTACATAAAATTGTATATTTTCCTCCTGGACTTCTCACATAATATGTTAGTAATTAGGATTAATTATTTATTTTATCTGGCAGCATGAAATTCATTGCTTTGACTAAACAGTTTACAATTCACGAGACCTAACCTAAAAATGTATTTTGTTTGATAACATGAAATGATTAGTACGAATTCAGAAAACAGAATACTACTATGAAATGTATAGCCTGCTTAAAATACTTACAAGCACTTTCTTTCTTGGAGAAGTCCCTACCATGCTATTTCCTCTCTTGGTTATTTTAGTGGAAATCTAAACATGAAGGAAATCCATTAAAATGTTAAATATATTTCTGTCCATGTTTCATACCAAGTAGGTCTATAAGCTATTTCTGATTTAATTGAGGACCGTTTTTGCAAAACTTGCTAACTGAAAAAACTAAATTTTTCAGGAGAGACAAAACGCTATAGTAAGCAAGTTTTACTGTATCTCTCACTTATAGCAGAAAGCAAGTTTTGAAAAAACGATCACACTTTGACACACTACAATGAAGAGAAATAATCCAATTTTATTAAGACGCTTTGAACATCATGTAGAGGCCTGCCTTATGTTAACGAATCCATCAAAATCTCAATTTTGCAAATTTTGCAGTTAGCAAGTTTTGTAAAAACGGTTCTCAATTACACTTAGTGCAAACAGAAATTACTGCTGCCAACATAATAGTTAGAAAAAACTGCCAGTTATAAGGTGTGTCAGTACCCAAAATTCGAAATGAAGTTCGTAAAAGAAAATTCAATTTGAGAGCTAGAAAATCACTATAATCCACTAGCATGTGTAGTAATAGGGAATAAATGGTTAGGTTTCATCCTTAGGTTATTAAGTAAGCTGATCCAGATTGTAGTTTCAGGTATTTGAATAATACTTTGTTAGACATGAATATTAATGTAATTTCATTTTTTCTTAAAAAAATAGTCTGTTACAAAAAATCATAACTTATTATTTTCACAAAGTACACTTTCTAAACAAGAGGCTCACCACTTTTAACATAATAAAGAATCAGCAGTAAGACTTTCATATAGATATCTATAATACTTCCTGACATAAAGGTACTTAAACATGATTAATTTAACATTGGCAGTACAGGGTGTCTCTAAATTAGACCGACAAAATTAGGGAGCAGATAGATAACCTTTGTGGAAGCATATTTTGTTAAGAAACCCATGGGCTGTGATGCTTCATTTCAGTGCAAGAAGGAATTACAGGCCGGGATAAAGTAAGTAGGTATGTGCAAATAACAGGCGATTCTGTGTTACATGATTCTATGTATTAATCCAAACAAAGAAAAAATACATACAGAAAAACGAAACCAACGACACATTAAACTGTACTGAACATTACAACAGAATGAGTGCAGTACAAGTACTAAACTACGTGGATGAATAACACAGATAACAAGAGGTCATACCAATGGAAATAAACAAATGTGCTGTAATCGATACCAAATGATACCGGGCTCCGGACATAAACAGAGTGATAGTAAGTAATAACACACCCCTCTTGGACTGAAAAGAGTGATTATCCATTCCCGCCTTCTTGCAATGAAACGAAGCGTCGCAGCCCATGGGTTCCTTAACAAAATATGCTTCCACAAAGGTTATCTGAGCCCTAATTTTGTCGGTCTAATTTAGAGACTCCCTGTATAGGGCCTCTGATCTCGTTTTAATGCAACTATAGGGATTTGATGAATCCTCTTTCACTTTTTTTTTATACAAGTCTTGTATCCTTCCCTATATCTTTAAACAACAATTTCCTCCTTTCTTCGTCCTCTATTTCTGATTTTCTATAAATAGTGTTTTATCTGAATTTGTGAGTCTATGCGCTTATTCGTATGTCAGCACACGTGTGCCTGTTTAGCAAGGCAACTGAGGCCGAATGTAAAGCATAATTTAAGAATGTGGTTGGTTAGGTAATGGACAGGAATATAACTTACAACATGAGAAATGCTTCAGAAGTGCATAGAGAAAGTTACTTTGATGACCCAGTTTATTTTTGTGTATGTTGCACCTGTGTGCATGTGTGTGTATTTTTGTGTTTGTGTGTGCATGTGAGGACGAGAAATAAATATCAAACGGATTTTATTTTTTCCTGTATTTATAAAGTTTTATAAAGTAGTTGTTCCTTTGTTCTCATTTTCAAGTATGAAAACGATTTTATGGGGTCTGTAAATTATTTTCGCTTCTATAGAGTTTTGGGGCTAAGAATTCAGTGTGAAATAGGTTTGTCAGTGATCCATTTCTTATTGTTCGTGTTTTTAAGAATGCCAGTCTGATGAACTATAAAATTGACTGTTTATAATGTGCAATCTATGAAGGTAGAAATTCTTTAACTATATCTCACACTTGTTCCAAATAGTTAAGTCTTACATTCTTGACCAGCGTGAGGAAGTTCACCAAGAAAAGAAAGACTTTTATGAAGCAACTATTAAGTACTTTAGAGAAAAATACCATCCTATATACTGTTTTCGCTGTAAGAAAAATCCTAATGTAAACATCAGCACTTTGTTGTCATACCCGTGATTGGCTCCCAGTCGAAACACTCACATGACGCAGGAAAATATAGTTCTTATTTGGAAACCACAATCTTTTATTATTTGAAAATAAAACATTGAATTCTAGTTGTTAAATACGATGAAACATTTAACTTTACTCATATGTAAAACACTATGTAAAAGAAAAGCTACTTTTATATTTTGTCATTTACTATGAACGCGGATGAATACCAACAGTAATACTGAGGTAGTCTGTTCTTGCAACAAGCTAGCGTTACTTGAGCTCGTAGTTGTTCACGTAAGCACGCGGTACTAAGTATGGCTTTTGCATCCTCAACTGTCCATTGTGAAGACATAAGACTTAAAAATAATTTAATTACAGTAATTATAACATAAATGTTTCCTAAGCAAACGAATGCATAGTAGTGAGGTTAGGCCTACTTGACGAGTAACGGGAAATGTTTATCATGGAACAGAATGTACAACAGTAGGCGGGAACATGTACTGAGAATCTATGGCGCCAAACAGCGGCCAATGAAGCCTCACTTCAGTCACGTGCTATTGTTTACATTAGGATTTTTCTTACAGCAAAAAGATTATAGACGTGATTGGTCTTTTTATTGGGGTTCGTGGAGTTATTCCAAAATTCTTTAATACATTTAGGAAACAATATGGTTTACCTAAATCTGTAATAGATGACATTGTCACATTAGTTTTGAAAAAAATCATGTCAAATTTTAAAAATCATTTACACTCTTAAGATATATTTAATTAGGTTTTAGTGTACATGTTAATTTCTTTTTCTTTTTGTTCTATTCTGTATTTATATTTGTATTTGTCTTACAGACATAGAGACAAAATTCAAAATTCTGCTCTTAAAGCTCTAAATCAACTACATGAATGGAATACATCAAATTTGATGACACTCAATTTAAGCAAAAGTAACTACCAAATATTTTCACTTGGTAAAAAAGAAAGAGAATTCAATATCCAATACAATGGCCAACACCTTCCTAGGACTTATGAATCCAAATATCTTGGAGTTATTTTCGATAGTAAGTTAACATGGAGCAACCATTTGAAATACATTTCTGAAAAAGCTCGTAAAAGATTCTCCCTTCTAAAAAGACTAGCAGGAAAGAAATGGGGATGCTCTAGGAATACTTTGAACACTACATACAAAATGTTTATACAGCCAGTGCTGACATACTGCGGAGAAATTTTAATTACTTCACCTTTCATAAACGAAATAGAATATGTTCAAAACCAAGCTCTCAGACTCATTACTGGTGGAATCAAAACAACTCCAATAGATTCTATGAGATTCCTCACTAATATTAACAGCATCAAAATGACAATAGAAGAAAAAGCACTGATTCAATATGAAAAACTTATTAGATTACCAGGAAACAATTGGCATTCATACAGTCCTCTCTGTAGATTGAAAACTCAAAAAAGTTTCATATCCATTGTTCAAGAATTAAAACAGAAAATCAATATCCCGAATTTAAAAGAAAACCTACAAATTAAACCAAACCCTTTAACTCTATTAAATATGGAATATAATCTAAATTTAACAGAAGAAATATTAAAATCAGAAGTAAACACTGAAATACTAAAACAATTGTCTTTAGAGACAATTAATATTAGATACCCTCCACAAAACTGGCTTCATTTATACACTGACGGATCCTTCATCTCCAGAGAACAAGGTGCAGGTGTTACGTGCTGTCTCTTCTCACTTTATAGATCTCTTGGGTATGGAACAACAAGTTTTGATGGAGAAATCATTGCAATAAATGAATGTCTCAGGAATCTTCTATGCCACATCAGTAAATTTAGGAATGCAGTTATATTGTCAGACTCCAAAGCAGCTATTCTATCAATAGTCTCTAAACACACACCTTCATCTCAAACAGCAGAAATAACTAAAATGCTCTCTCAATTAATATCACTCAATAAAAGAATTGTATTCCAATGGATACCATCCCATTGTGGAATCCTGGGAAACGAGAATGCGGATGCTTTAGCAAAGAAGGGCAGCACTGCTACTTACAGACCTGTTACTAAATCTACGTATTACTCTGTGAAGAGATTTATTAAATCTACATACTTAGACTTCAACAAACAAAATTTTATAACTCAATCCCAAGGGAAAAAATGGAACTCTCTGCATCAAAATCCACAGTTAATTCCCGATTTACCACGAAAATCGTCTGTAGCTGCATTTAGATTGGCAACTGGCCATGATTGTTTGGCCAAACACCTGCATAGAATTGGAATATATCAGTCCCCTAACTGCCCATTGTGCAACTAAAACCAAGAAATGGATTCGGAACACCTCAAAATCTGTGCTTCATTGGCTGGTCATGATAATATCTTTGAAAAATTTTGGAGTGCAAGAGCTCAAATGACTTTATTGTCAAACGCCTGGCATTAGAAAACAACAACATATTTGTAAATCATATGTCAATATACTGAGACTTAAGAATCTACCTCCATTGTTTGGCAGTTTGTAATAATTAATAATAATAATAATAATAATAATAATAATAATAACTGGAACTTGGAAAATTCAGGTGGCTCAAATTTTGTTTCTGCGTCTGTACATTTTTTCACTTCCGTAACAATTAGTGTAAAACAGGAAGGGGAAGAAAGGAGATTATAAGTTAATATAGAGGGTTACAGAATTCTTTGAGTGAGTGTTTTCGTGTGTTTGTGTGCGTGCATGTGTGTGACCTTATATTTATTCTAAAAGTTACCCACCATAACTAAAAATAGTTGCATTTCTGAATTATCACATACTTTTACTCCTCAAAGAAGGCAGTATACTGAGAGATCCAACAAAAAGTAGAGTCTGCTGTCAGCCATCTGGTTTTATCACTGCTAGTCTGTTATAATATACAGCAAACTCTCAATTATTTATGCTAATCACCGGACAAAATGGCACGAATAATTCGAAATGTTCATTTGCCACAATAATAGTTTAGCATAAGAAAATCATAAACATATAAATGTATAGTAAGCTAACTTTCTGTATTTAAAATTATTATTTTTACTTTTTACGGCAGAATAAAAATATTAGGCTGCAGTTTAATTATTGAACTTACGCCACTGGCAATCCCCTGGAAGTGTCACTCCAGCCACAGAACTTTCACTGTTTGTTTTCTGGATGAAAGTAACCAGTAATTATTATGATCTACAGAAGTACATATGATATTTCCATGCAACAATTCTGCGTTATCATAATGATGAAGGCTGGATACAACAGAGAAAAATTCTCTCCGGCATTGGGTTTTCAGCTATATGTGCTGATGCTTTATCCACTAAACCACACCGGATTCCAGATTTTTCCTCTGTTCTATCCATCCTTCATCATATGATAACGCAGAATTCCTGCACGGAAATATCACATGTACTTCGGTACATCATAATAATATGATATGCATAAGTAATCACTTAGTGATTCAAGACGGCACTCATCCTGTCGGATCCCGGTTACTCTTAATGAGTGCACCTCTGTAAATAGTGCTTTGGACATTGTGACACAGTACATGAGGGTAGGCCACCAAAGGGAAAACTGAGAGGTAGAACTTAAACTGAGGGATTCGATCCGGCATCGGAGCTGGAATTCAGTGTGGCTTAGTGAATAAAGCATCAGCATGTAAGCTGAAAACCCGGGTTTGGGTCCCGGTGCCGGGGAGAATTTTTCTCCGTTCTATCCATCCTTCAGTCCACACCTGTGGAGTAATGGTTAGCTTGTCTGGCCGTGAAACCAGGTGGCCCGGGTTCGATTCCCGGTCGGGGCGAGTTACCTGGTTGTGGTTTTTTCCAGGCTTTTCCCTCAACCCAATAACAGCAAATGCTGGATAACTTTCGGTGCTGGACCTCGGCATTATCACCTTCATCTCATTCAGATTCTATATAACCTAAGATGTTGATAAAGTGTCGTAAAATAACCTACTAAAATAAAAATAAATCCATCCTTCATCATGTAACCAGTAATGTTTCTCTGTTTTTTTTTTAGATGCATTTAATGTTTTCTTATAACGAAACGAATATTCTGAACAGCAATGACATCTGTGTAATAAAAATTCCATTGTCCCATATAGTCGAGCAAAGTATCAACACAATGATCTATAATAACCGGGAGATCAGTTTAATTTTAAAACAACTGTCACCAACATTCGACAAAAAAAAAAAAATACAATAATAGTTAACTAAATTGTAATTAGAAAGACAAAATGTTCTTTGTTGTCTTAACGTTAACAAATTAGACACTCAAAATACGATATCATTTATATTCTATTGTTTCTAATTACAGTACTAAATACATTACTGCATTGAAATTACTGTACAGTACTTTGTTAAATTTAGCTTTCATAAATTTGTTCCTCTTCAGTTCGCATATCTAGTATGTACTGTACTGTGTTTATACTACAGCTGTGTGTAGATTGTTGCTGTTTATGACGCACTATGCTAGTCGTGTGAGCTCAGTTCACACATATTCGAAATTTCCTGTTGTTTCAATCTTTCGAACACCTTCACCAAAGTAAAAAAGAATCCCTGCACGAATAACCCACAAACCAAATAATCCGTGAACAAATCATCGAGAGTTTGCTGTATTGAATATTCTGTTATAAATTAAATAATGGATAATGAATTATATTAGGAAATAAACAGATGAATAAATAATAAATCAAGCATGACACTAGGCTTACTAACTGTAAGATAACCTGCTTTTTTGAAGTAAATATCTTGAAGAATATTTAGGACTCACTTCCAAGCATATTCAAATGTCGTCTGCTTCTTTATTATGCACAGATCTCATAGAACTCCACTTACAATGTTTATAAACGTACAATCGTCAATGAACTCATGTTTTCGTTTAAAATGTCGCTTCAATTTCTTGTAACCTTTCTTTCTCACTGAATATTCCACATTAACAACTTTCTGTGCTACAGTGAAAACCATTTCATTTTCTTTATTTGCCGCACTTGCTTACAAATGTCACAATGAACACTGCATGCGATCATTATATCCGCACTCCACCAAACTGGTCTGTTGACTGCTGGTAGCATTCCCTGTCAAATCTTGCCTCAGCATTCATGATCTTGTGTGCATGCTAAGAACTTCACCATTCATTGGATCTCATGGTAGACATTCATTGTGTATGGATATCTTTTTGTTTCTTACAATGCTGCCACTATTTGCTGTTCAATCCTCCATCAGACTTATTCTTCCTCATCTGTATTGCTTAGGATTTTCTTCTTTAATTCTTCCACAGAAGTTTTCAAACTCATAGATTGTTATGTCTTGATTCTTCTGGTACCCAGTTTAAAAGTCTGTGGGGCCATTTGTTTGACTCTGCTTAGCATACATAGACTAGTCAAATAAGCTATTTTGCCACTTGTAAGCAATACTGGGTGTCTGGTGAAAGATAATATGTATAAAGGTTTCCATGGCAACATTCCTTCCCCTCGCTTTTTGACCAAGATGTTACTATCTTCTTTCACTTACAGTCTAAACAGTCGTTTATTCCCACAAAGAGAGGAGAAGGCATGTTGCCATGGAAACCCTTTGTGCCTTCAAATGTTACATTTCAGTTGTTTTAATCCCACTGTAACTTTTATGAATTATACAGTAAGTAAATGTAGATAATAACTGTTTGCTGTGATTCACATAACATAGCTTTTGTATACAGAGCATTCATGAAGTCCCTGTACTCAAAGTTTGAAAATTGATTGCGTGAACTACATTATACGGATATGTTCCATTTGTGACACATATACAGAGTGAACCGTAAGTGATGTCATTAATTTCAGGGGGTTATTTTGGGGGATATTTCAAACAAAAAAGTTTAATACAGTTTTGCTCGTTTTTGCTTCCTTTTTGAGATAAAAATTGTTTTATATGAAATATTTCATTGTGTGTTTTGGGAAAGCTGTTTATTTAATTCCCAATGTGCTCAGTCAATTTAAGAGAACAGTGTATTATGATAATAAATTATTGAAAGAATTTTAGTTTTGTCCTTCAAATGTGCAGAAATTTGATCTGACCAAATATAACTTTTCATTCTGCAAGGGGATTTTTAAATGTTACATTTGTTTGGATAAAATTTCTGCACATTTAAAGGACTAAACTAAAAATTTTTTTTCAATTATCTATTACATAATACACTGCTTTCTTAAATTGACTGAGCATATTGGAAATTCAGTCATTAGCTTTTCCAAAACACACTATAAATGTTTCATATAAAACAATTTTTATCTCTAAAAGGAAGCAAAAACGAGCAAAATTGTATTAAACTTTTTTTGTTTGAAATATCTCACAGAATAACCCATTGAAATTAATGACAGTAATTGCTGTTCACTCTGATATGTATTCGGATGCTGATGTAGCTTCACAAAATGTGCTGAAATCTCTTGAAAGCATAAGTTAATATGGCTGCACATGTACTGCAACACACATCTCTTCTTCTGGGAGTATTGCGTCATTTGTTAACTTAATTGCCTACTTCATGTCATCCATCATGTGGAGATTATTTTTTGTATGCCTTCTCCTTATTGTAATCCCATAGAAAGAAATCTTTTGAAATTAAGGGAAGTGGGAGACGAAGATTTTTTGATATTAGCTGATTCTCAAACAACTTCATGAACACACCCATGTTTTCATTAAAGGTGTGGCAAGTTGCATTATCCTACTGAACCCAATGGTAATGCTCATTGGGTACTAGTAGTGTTACAAACTGTTCAGCGACTTCCCTCTATACAGTACTATCTGCCATAGAGTTATAAAACATGAGGTGTTGCGAATATTAGAGAAAAACTCGTAAAATAGAAGTTTCGAGATTTTTTGTCGAATTCGCAGCGCCTCATATGTTTCATTATCCTTCATGATACAGAATATCAAATATGATTTCTTCAAAATAGAGCACTAACTCATGTAAATCATGAGAATTTCTGTAGCCTAAATAATTTTTGCCCCAAGAGTTTAGGTATTCGTTTAAATGGAACCAGGTCTCATCTGAGAAGATTGTCGTATTGAGCATGGTCACACTGTTGTGAATGACATTATGAAACCATCTGCATTAATCAACATACTCATGTCAGTGACACTGACAGCTTTGCTTTTCAGTACCGTCTTCACTTGATATGTGTGTAACTTCACTCGTTCTTTAGCTATATAGGGTGTTTCAGAAATACTTTGACAAACCTTGGGGACATGTTTCTCATGCCAAAACAAGAAAAAAAGTTCACATAAACATATGTCCGAAAATCCTTAGTTTTTTAGTTATTAATGAAAGAACATAATGAAACATCTGTTAGATATTGTCAGCTTGGTAGCAAATGTTGCAACTTTAATCAATTCAGAAACTCATAACAAATGTTCAAAATGTTCTCCTCTTGCTTTCCACATACGCATGCACTCGTCAGATCGTGGACCGTCGTACCCTTTCAAATATTCCCATACGGTATCGACTTGTATCGATAACATCATTAGATTATCTAACAAAATTAATATTATTATCGGTTACAAACTTAAGTTGTTGGATTGTACCTCGAAATGCATAGAATGTAAACTTTCGTTGTTATGAGTTTCTGAATTGATTAAAGTTGCAACACTTGTATCAAGCTGCCAGTATCTAACAGAACTTTCATTGATAATTAAGGATTTTCGGACATATGTTTATACAGTGAAACCTGTTCAAATCAGAACCTGAATAATCTGGAATCCTGTCTATTTTGGAACAATTTATTGGTCCCGACGAAATTTGTATGTATTATGTGTAATTTTTCCTGAATAAAACAGAAACTGTCCAATGTGGAAACGGAAACAATATTTTGGACACACTCTATTTTGTAACTATATTTTGAAACAGCGAGTAATTTCAAGGAATGTACGAAATATGTAGGTCACTAAGATAAAAACAAGTTGTCTTTGCAAAATTTTAGAGGGTACGAGGGTGTGTTGGCCTGTCGGTCATAAATTTTATTACCCTGTTGACTAGGCAGACGAGGCCCTTCAAAGATTTTCAATGCTTCACACCCGTATGCTGTCGTATATAGCTAAATAGAGCGCAAGTGTAGTGATTTCCAGGTAAAAAAAAAAGTTGCATGAAATGTGGCATTAACATTAAGTGATGAAGTAAAAGTTATCGAGATAAAGTAAAATTAGAAACAAAGTCTATGTGAATTAATGTTGAAGTTCAGTTGTGGAAAACTCAGGCGTGACACTTTAAAAATTAAAGATCGTAATGAGTGAGTGGCTTGCGGCCGATATTGGTGACACAAAGGGAACCAGAAAGCAACTGTTTATGTGGAAATAAATGAACTGTTGTGAGAGTAAGTTCTTCATGACCTTCCAAAGAACAAGCCAATTTCTGGATCTATTCTGCAAAGCAAGCTATTGAACTGGGAAAGAAATTAAATAAACCAGAATTCAAGGCTTCTAATAGATGGCTCTTAGTCCAATTAATTAATAATGTGCAGTGATATGCAGTACAGTATTAGAGTATAGTGTTAGATATTAAATAGAATGAGATTAGTAAACTTTAGTAATGTTTAATGACTAACGAGTGAGTCACGATAATATTTATACAGAAAATGAGATTTTAATCAAAATGATTCACCAACGTAATGAGCGACAGAAAGCTGATTTAATGTGATTAGTGTTAAAGGGAATATTTTGTACTTCTTGCAATTTGCGGCATGCCATTTTGTTTTTCATGTATATGAATGACAAAATATTCCATTTTAATGTCACACTTGAATAATACGGAAACCTGTCCACAACGGAAAAAAAATTAGGACCATGTCACTTCCATCTTGAACAGGTTTCACTGTATGAACTTTTTTTTTTTTGTGAGGAACATGCCCCCCAAGGTTTGTCCAAGTATTTCTGAAACACACTGTATGTACTAATTGAAGTGACATGTTAACTTCCTGAGATAAATGTAAAGATTTCTATGGAGATCTGAACAGTAATTTTTGGAAACCTTAAAAAAAAAAAAATGAAGTGAATAATTTGTGCCTCACTTCCACAGAGCCTGTGTTATGAAATCGGCATACCAACTGATACAGTGTGTACTTACTTGGCACTGAAATATCAGGATATTTACAGTGCCATTTCTCCACACATTCACATTAAGATTTATAGCCAAAATATTCATCTAGCAGGAAAACCATGTTGATCACATTGAAGATTCATTGTCGTATATCAATTATTTCAGTCAAGCTCAAAGTTCAGTATTGCGTTACGCCACGTATACATTGTTACACACTATTTTACATAGTTTCCATGATGTAATGAGTGAAATATGTTAGTATGAATGCTGCTCTGTATATTGGACTCACTTCTGATATTATTTTGACGTTTATGAAAATTGATGAAAGTATTGAAAAATATTATTGGTTTGTAATGAGATTGTAATATTTCTCACTTCGCAATACATAGTGCTAAGGCTAGTATGAAAATGATTTTACTACTTTAACTTTTTATTCTTTTCGAACAGTACAGTGGAGCTTCCTTTGCATTGTTAATTTCTTCTACAATGCTGCTAACATGATGGAAACCATAATTGAATCATTTAAATTCCTGGTACAGCAACTTTTCGTTCCAAAAATAAACTTAGCCACATATGTAGGGTGACCAGATTCACATCGATAAAAAAGAGGACACAAAGCTTAAAAAAAGAGGACAGAATATATACTTAGATTTAGGCTTAGGCCTATTAATTTAATTTATTGGTCTTACCCAATATTTTGGGTTTGCCCTGCGACACAGAATAGCTCACAATAAAATTTAAAATGAAAAATTATATAAACAGGTTTCAGATAAAATTGATTAAGTCATAAAAAAAAATAGAACCAATATAATTTAAATTGAATGTACATCATAAAGATGCTGACGAAATATCGCTACAGAAAATTTTATAATGGTGGTGACGATGGCATCTTGAAGATCTCTCGTCAGCTTGTATTTTTCCCTCCACTTTACAGAGGCTTTCAGAATGGTGCCTCTCGCTCCGAAGAAGAGACCGGTAACTGTGATTTTTTCTATGTTGTATTTTGCCGATAGGTACTGAATCATGGGCTCGTAGATTTTGTTTTTTTCTTCGTTCACTTCAGATGGTTGAGTGGCTGAGATTTCAAATCTGATTGTAGGATCAATTATTTCGGCTGTCTGTTTATTTCTATTTATAGCTATGATATAGATCCTACGATTGCTTCCACCATCAGCAATACAGTGAACTTCCTCGTGAATGTCTAGATTTTTGGATCGAAGTGCATCTGTGATCATAGAACATATGATGTTGTGACGTTTTATTCTAAGTACTTCTCCCTGTGGGCAACTCCCAAGCACATGTGGTAAAGTTTCATACTCACTGCAGTGCCTACAGTGGGTTGTGCCTGTAGAGCGACCAGGGAGAGAACGTTAAATTACCGGTACGTCAATATCTATTTTATCAGAAAATATTTACAGTACAGATTTAGTCTTATATTTAAAAATATGTTAATATTTATTTTATTACAAAACAATTATGAAAAAAACTTAATAATAATGATTTTACAGTTAGCTACATATGAAAGACAAGGAAATTGTAATAAAAGTATTAAAGAGAACAGAAAATATCTATTTAGATTTACATTCGCACCTCGATTTACTTGCAACCTCTGAGCAAAGGGAGTTTTATGATCGTTGGCAAAGAATATATTCTGTCGCTGCTGCCACGTACACGCAAATTACTTGAAAAGGCGTCAAAGCAGATAATTCCAAAATATCAGGCATACAATTTACGAAAAAGAGAACATTTCTTGATTTTTTTAAAATCCGCCCAGACAAAGCGCTAAAGAGGAGGACATGTCCAGACAAAAGAGACGTCTGGTCACCCAACACGTATGAATACCTTAGTTTTAGGTTAAAATTTGAACGAAAGTGTGTATTACAAGAAATATCCCATTGCACTTTTACAGAAAAACTTAATAAATGCTATAAAATTCAATAAACACTAAATCATGTATTTCAGTAGGATGCCATGTTTGTTAACCAGCTTCCACGTTGAAATTAATGGCTGATACTTCCTTAAATGCCTACATCACAAGGATAGTGGACTACAGAAATCTGTGATTACATATATTATGAAGGCATTATTTTAATAATGGACACCTCCATTTACACTGATTTTGAGATATGGAGTCCTAAAGTTAAATGTCAGAGATTAAGTTGTCTTTCTGCTCTTGGGTTTATGAATATTGTGCAGGACATGTCTAATAAAGGGGAGACAATGGATGTATACCACTATTCAAATAAAAAATTCAATGTATGATTGATAAATCCAAGGCAATTCTTTGGAGATTGATAAATTCAAGGCAACTGTTTGGAGATGTACCAGAATAGTGCTTTTATGGCATGCCATTTTCCTTCAGATATTTGATAATTTCGATCAAGATCTTAATCATCAGTATCGTCAAAATCTCTTTGGAATCACTCATTTTGGCTTAGCATGGAACAGAGTTGAGTTATACCACTATTAAAATAATTTTCTTGTAGGATTATCTAAGACGCCTGCATTATGGTGCACTCTGTTAGCAGTAGAAGGAAGTTGGAGGTGTACCATTTTCATAATAAATAGAATGGACATTTGTGATACTGAAAGTGTAGTTAACTGTAATTTAACAAAAAGTGGAGTTATACCACTATTAAAATAACCTCTTCATATAAAAACAAAAAGTTAGTAACCAAAACAAAAGATTTACATTATGATAACTGCATGCAATAAAGCTGATGCAGGTTTCTTCACACCTTTAGCCATTTTACGTACCGATAATAAATCAATTGTGATGACTCTAAATCCCTGAAGTTCAGTCTGGTAGTGTTACAGTATTACAAAACACTTGGGCACATAAACTGGATGTTCAAGATTGTGCAAATGTTTGTCGATCAGGAGAAATGTATTAGGTGGACTTTCGATTGTCATAAAATTTCTTCTTCTTCTAGTCTTGACTTCACAACCCAGGGTAGGTTTTGGCCTTCTCAACAATTTTCTTGGTCCACACCTGTGGAGTAACGGTCAGCACGTCTGGCCGCGAAACCAGGTGGCCCGGGTTCGATTCCCGGTTGGGGCTAGTTACCTGGTTGAGGTTTTTTCCGGGGTTTTCCCTCAACCCAATACGAGCAAATGCTGGATAACTTTCGGTGCTGGACCCTGGACTCATTTCACCGGCATTATCACCTTCATCTCATTCAGATGCTAAATAAAGCGTCGTAAAATAACTTACTAAAAAAAATAAAAACCAATTTTCTTCTTTTCTGCGACTATCTCCATCCCCTATCATCCTCAGGTCATCCTCTGTATTGTCTACTCACCTCTGTTTTGATCTTCCTCTCAACTTTTGCTTCGTAGGTTTCCTATCAAATGATTTTCTGGACATCCACCACTGTTTGTATGCAAGACATGTCTCAGCCAGGCCATTGTCTGGCTCTTTATACACCTAACAATACCATCTCCTCCTATATATTGACCTAGCTCGTGGTTCATTTTCATTCTCCAACCACCTTGGTCTAGGGTTGATCTAAAGATTTTATGCTGTATCTTTCTTTCAAAGATTCTAACTGCTGATCTCTATTTGACATACGCCATTATCCACACCAATATATGATAGTCTTATAATAATCTTGTAAGTCTTCATCTTTGCTTCTCTTTCTAGCAGTTTAAACCTCATAAGTTTGCTATAGCTATAAAGATATGTTTCCTTCCATAATTATTCTGTCTTTAATATCACAACTAACATTATTTATTCTATACAGGGTGTATCTAAATTGGTGTTAAATATTTCGGGGACGTGTTCCTAACACCAAAACATTACAAAAAGTTCATATGAACATTGGTCTCAAAATAATTTATTTCAGAGTTATAAGACAAAATTTAATGTTACAAAAATTGCTCGAAGTGGCTTCCTTCTGCTTCATTGTGTCCCCTAAACCTGCGTTACATGCTCTGGCATACTCTGTTGAAAATTCCTGGAGTGTTTCGTATTTCGTGAAATCCAGTTTGGATACGCTCTCAGAATATCAACATTAAGTACAGGAGTCTCATAAACCAGGGACTTTAAATGTCCCCAGACGAAGAAATCCATTGGAATCAAATTAGGCGATCGAGCAGGCCATGCAATGAATCCCCTTCGACCAATACATCTTTGGGGAAATCGATCATTAAAAAAATTACGAATTATCAGACTGAAATGAGCAGGAGCAGCATCGTGTTAAAACACATTCGTTGGATGACGTCCAGAAGCACACCTTCAATTAAATGATGCAAATCATTTCGTTCTGTTCACTCACAGAATACATTTTCTTCTGATTTCTTTGCTCTACAAAATATAAACAAACAAAAAAACCATTAAACAATCAGCGGTCAATGAAGGGACAAATCCTTTAATAACTGCCTAATGAATGGTTTTCAGACCCATGTTCTTATTAACTTTTTTAATTGTTTTGATGTTAAGAACACGTCCCCGAAATATTTGACAACAAATTTAGATACACCCTGTATATTTGTGACACCAAATGAGTAAACTGCTTAACATGCTCAAAAATTGTGGGCCCACTTTCAGGTTCTGTGTGCTATTATTAGATCTATTCCTTCCATGTGCTTAGCCTTGGTTTCATTAATATTAAGACCTGTCTGTGATGCTTCACTATCAAGATAATTTGATTCTCTGCAAGGGTTCTTCTGCTTCTGCTTTATTATGGCGATGTCATCTGCATATGCACATATTTGAACCATCTTTGTTCTCATAACTGCTTCCAATGTCAGGTTAAACAGCATGCTGGAAAGTGGTAATAATTTAGTGGTATTAAATAGCAAACAACGGTTGACAGAAATGTTGATAGCTGAAGACAATGATAATTGAAGCTCCACTGTGGTGTATTATGGGAATTATGGGATCTTAGCCATTCTCAGAAGGAAACCATCCCAGGTCATGGTGCTTAAATTTAATGAAAATGCATACCGGTATTTCAGTTCTTTTTCGTTCATTAAAAAACGTGGTGATAATCGTTCATTTTGCGTTTTCTTCGTTTATAAAATATATTGATTTGAAAATCGTTACTATTTATATGGATTCTTATGCGCGCTTGAATCCTCATAGTTCCACGACTCCGTATCACAGCTCTCGCATTAGTGCTGTAGTGAATTTTGTTTGTCTTAACTGACATAATACAGTAGTAGTGCAATCCATAGGTATGCAGCTGGAAATCTAGAAACACGACTGTACATATGCTTTCAAGAACCAAAAGAAGAATTTGGATCTAAATTAAAACAACTTGTAGACAAAGATAAGGCATTTAATGTCGTGGTACAGTCTAGTATATAGAGTCGCGAAGCTCAATACGTAGTAAATATGCAAACATTAGATAGTTGCTCACCACTAGGATCGCTAATATCGCCTCATTACAGGCAATGCAAAATAGTACCGTCACAGTCTATTGTTTCTAGCACCCTCAAAACTCAAGCTTCGTGACTGTATATAGTAGACTGTGGTCGTGGTCGATCCAAGTAGTTCCGATAAACTGACAAAAAATCACGCGAGAAGATAGCTAAGAAATGTATTTCTCCTGGACATTAAGAAAGACACACTACTACTGGATTCCTGGAGTGATCAGGTAGATGACACTATATTTACTGATGAAGAAATAAACAATACTTCACGTGGTAAGACAATCAAAACACAAATTATCCCTCCAAAAACTACAAGATTTGTGCAACTCTTGGACGTTTATTTTTTTAGGTAATTCATTCATTCATAGTGTTCTGCCCAAGGGCAGGTCTTTCACTGCAAACTCAGCATTCTCCAGTCTTTCCTATTATCTGCCTTTCTCTTTGTCTCCTCATATGATTCATGTATCTTAATGTCTATCATCTGGTATCTTCTTCTGCCCTGAACTCTTCACCCATTCACCATTCCTTCCAGTGCATCCTTCAGAAGGCAGTTTCTTCACAACTCGTGACCCAACGAATTCCTTTTCCTCTTTCTGATCAGTTTCAGAATCATTCTTTCTTCATCCACTCTTTCCAACACAACTTCGTTTCTTATTCTGTCTGTCCATTTCACACGCTCCATACTTCTCCATAGCAACATTTCAAATGCTTCTAGTCGCTTCTCTTCACTTCGTCGTAATGTTCGTACAATGCTACACTCTATACAAAGCACTTCACTAGTCTCTTCCTTAGTTCTTTCTCCAGAGGTCAGCAGAAGATGCTCCTTTTTCTATTAAAAGCTTCCTTTGCCATTGCTATTCTCCTTTTGACTTTTAGGTAATATAAAATTGTAATTCGAAGGCTCGAAGAGTATTTCAGACATAAAATTATCTGTGAAAACATTTCAAATAAATTGCACCATAAGGGCTTCATAATGACATTACATTCTGTTGTGTATCAACGGTTTCATTCATCTGTTCTGAAAGACGTGCATGGCAAAGGTGTGGGTATGTGAGAAAGTTTGGTAACATCCTTGCAACAATGTTGCATGTTGGAAACAATGTGTGTGTTACAGAAGAGTGTGAAAAACCACCTATATAAAATGTTCGTACTGTTCAATGCCCTTTGTTCCGACCACTTCATTTCGAATCCACATTACCACATTCAAGGCAATTCACAAAGTTAATACATATTTTAAATTCAAATTGAATTTGTATTTCAGCAAGAGTACTGTATTAATGTGAGTTAAGAGAAAGAAAATAGACTACAGAATTAATGTGAGAGCTGTGACACGGTGTCGCAGAACTACGAGGATCCAAGTGCGCGCAAGAAGTGGCATAAGTAACATTGATTTTTTCAAGTCAATATATTTCGTAAACAAGGAAAAAGTGAAACGAATGACAATCACCACGTTTCTTAACAAACAAAAATCAACTTAAATATGCATTTTCATTCAATTCAAGCATCATGACCTGGGATGGTTCCCTCATCAGTAATCATGTTCCGTCAATGGTCCTTTCTGGCTTTTACTTTATTGTGGCAAAAAAGAAATACAGGTTCTAAGAGTACGTAAATCTCCAGAGAAGTAAAGGTTTTGCTGACACATGAAGTCTTTATTGTACTCAGTTTTTATGATTGTTACAATTACATAATTTTACGAAATATTTTGTGTGGATATCGTCAAAGTATAATATTTTGGTCCGAAGGAGGTTTGTTGGAGGCATAATTCTGTAAATAATAATTATATATACGTATTTTTCTTGTACTTTCATAATGGCTAGAGTTACATTGATAAATACAAATTTCTTTTAAGCTCTAAATGACTTGTCTGAAGAAGTTTCTGATTGGTGCCATAATTATGTAGGTAATTTCTCTGATGGAAAATAGGTATGGGGGACATGCTGTCTACTGTTACCTTACCGTGTTATCCTATTAAAAAATAAATAATAGTAGTAGTAATAATAATAATAATAATAATAATAATAAACTCGTTAAGAACGGAACTGATTTTTTATAAATAACCATTTTTTTTAAGCACTCTAGTTTTTATTAAAACCGGTTATACAAGCTGAGGCATTTTCAGCAAAGTACTTTTGAATTGCGATAAAACTTTATGGAGTGAATTAAATATGCATTCAGACAGCCTAATACCTTACGTATACTTCTGGATGTTGTTTATTTACACAGTTTAAGTTATTTTTTTTAAATTACATCGTTCAGGTAACTTGTACTTGCAGTGAAATCACTTCTGGAAACTTTTCATGATATGAATATATAACTTCTGACCAATGTGTTCAATTTCATACTGAATCTTGTTCTTCAGCTCTTGAATATAATCTAGTCTATGGGAGAACACCCACGGTTTTAAATACTCCCATAAGGAGCTATCAAGTAAAGTGAATGCAAAGGCCATGGAATATCACCAGATCAGGTGATGATGCATCCAGGAAAGAACCTCTGTAAGGCTGGTTTTACACTATCAAAGTACTTTGACAAAGAATATAATAAAATATTTTATCAAAGATAACCTAAAATTAAGGAACAAGAACCATCAACTCCATTAATATTAAATAAAAATCTTTTTTGATCACATATATGCAAAATGAAGGACAGTACTATGCTTGTTTAGCTACAGTTAGTTAAAAATATTACAATATTATGCATGCATGCATACATACATACATACGTACAAGTGAAGGATTTTAGATAAGGACGCAAATAGCCATAGTAGCTGACGCGTCCTTTTTAAACCCAACTAACTACATACATACATACATACATACATACATACATACATACATACTGCAAACTCAGCATTCTCCAGTCTTTCCTATTTTCTGCCTTCCTCATAATCCCCGCATATGATTCATATATCTTAATGTCATCTATCAACTGATATCATCTTCTGCCCCAAACTCTTCTCCCGTTCACCATTCCTTCCAGTGCATCCTTCAGTAGACAGTTTCTTCTCAGCCAGTGACTCAACCAATTCTTGTTACTCTTCCTGGTCAGTTTCAGCATCATTCTTTCTTCTCCATATCCACATTTCAAATACTTCTATTCCCTTCTCACTTCGTTGTAATGTCTATGTTTCTCCCCCATACAATGCCACACTCCACACAAAGCACTTCACTAGTCTCTTCCTTACTTCTTTTTCCAGAGGTCCGCAGAAGATGCTCCTTTTTCTATTAAAAGCTTCCTTTGTCATTGCTATCCTCCTTTTGACTTCCTGGCAGCAGCTCATGTTACTGCTTATAGTACATCCCAAGAAGCTGTCCACTTGGTCTACTGTCTCATTTAGTATTCACAAGTTTACCTTTATTTTTCTTCTGACAACCCTGGTCTTCATCTTGTTTGCATTTATCTTCATCCTGTACTTCTCACAGCTGTCATTTAGCTCCAGTAGCATAAAATGCATATTGCTGGAAAAAACAAAAACAGGTGATTTAAACCATGGATTGCAAGACGTGACAAGAAACATATCCATCGAAATTTACTAGAAGAGCTATGCAGTACGAGGACCTGAGAAAAGTTACATAAATTATTTGAGAATGTATGTAAATAATTTTCATTTTGTCCAGACTTGTGCAGCCTTCCTGTAAAGCAGTTACAATCTCTGCTATTTCTGTTTTTTGTAGTCCATGTCTTGTGTTATAAAACATTTTGGTTGTAATAACAGTCCAACAATATTTATGTTCCACCATGTTGGTTTCAAGCTAGTCAGTTCTTTTATCGAAGATATAACAAGCTGCACTTACATTTTATAAAAGAGCTTTGACATAAATCTTTGATAGTGTAATAATTCCAGTCTGATGTTGGAATCGTGTTCATATTCAAAATTCAATCAAAATTGCACATGAAATATAATGATGATGATGATGTATGTATTTATTCACACTGCAGTGGGTATTTACCCGGTGGCAGTGGTAACTAATTACACTCAATAATGACAATAATAAACTTATTAATTAAAAATACAATTAATAATAATACTAATAATTAATACTAACAATAATTATTAATAATAATTATAATAACAACAACAACAACAACAACAGGGAATATACTAAATTAAATGAAACGATCACTTAAAATAACATTTGAAAATAAATCTAATTTGTATCTTAAAACTAAGATCGAACTAAAACCCACGAGTATGATATGTTCATATCTGCACAAGTACCTTTCAAATTACACTCATTTCGCTGTCAACTCACTCACTGCAATGGAACTACGACACATTTCACTGATTCTATCCTGATTTCAATAACACTTCAAAAACATTTCACTGTTCAAATACTATGCACTGTCACTATAAACTATAAAGCTTCACTGACAGGAACACGTTTCACTTACACAGCACACTTCACTGACACGACATACTTCTTCACTGATACAACACACTTCACTGCCACAACATAATTCTTCACTGATACAACACTTCAATAACATGTCATTTACACCCTTTAAATACAGTGTATAATTACCGTCTATTAGTAAGGTCCTTAAGCCTATTTTTAAATACATTTTTGGTTGTCGGTAAAGCCTTTAGTAAGTCTGCAGGTAAAGCATTCCAGTCCCTGATAGTACGATTGAGAAAAGAAAACTTTCCAGTGTCCGTCCTCTGCCTTCTTTCCCTCAATTTATATGAGTGGTCGTTCCTTGATAATAATAATGATAATGACAATAATAATAATAATAATAATAATAATAATAATAATAATAATAGGTCTTTCAAACACTGAAGCCAATTTAAAGGGGTACTGTATCAACAACTTTATTCATTTCCTCAAAATCTTGTCCCACGTAACGTAACTGAAATGGTATTTCAGTATTCCCCTACACCTCTGTTTTTCGGTGAAATTAAATCTTCCTTACATAGTTATACCTCCAATCAGAAACTTTTAATTCTATAAACTATATCACAAAGAAGATTTTCTTTCTCACTTTTAACAGCCAACAATACTACTAGTAATGATCACCACTGCTTCCAGCACAAAAGAATGAATCATCACAAAAGACTGCATGAAGTACAGGTAGGCACGGGTCGCTCTTTCTTACAGGATTAGCACTCACTAGTTCTAAACCTCCCTTGTTATGCATGGGCAAAAAGTCCACAGAAGCAGTTAGTCTTACAGATTTCTCTTCATTGGACTCATTTAACAATATTACAATCTCATTACAAAAGTCTAACATTTCTGTTAGTATTAAAAATCTGTTTTCATAAATATAGAAATATTATTAGAAGTGATTACAGTAATATACTGAATGCTATTTTGTGTAAAAATCACATGTATCTACATAAATTTTACAGTTGAGATTCTGAAGATTACATTTTATGTGAAATCTACAAAACGAAAGTTTTAATTGGGATGCAAATAAGTGGTTTTATTTATATTTGTCTTCTGGATGATATTTCAGTGAAAACTATGTGCAAGATGATGAAACTGAATTGTTGCAAAACGCGTTAAATCTGGGAAAGTATGTGTTATCATGACATAGATTATTTTAGTTCGGAAAACGTATTATTTGTCTTTCTTGTGTTAAATTTTATATTACCTCGTTAACATGTTTCGGCCTGCTATCGGCCATCTTCAGAAGTGGTTGTTGCTTGTTTTGGTGCCTTTTGTTTATGTTTCCTGAGAAGTTGTATTTGTGTAGTGTAATGTGGAGTCAAAGAGTGTGTGTGTGTTCTGAAATTGAGTTGTGTGTTGAGAATTTCATTTGGATGTGTTTTTGTGTGTCTGTATATTTCGTATTGTTCTAGTGTGTTTAGTTTCTGGCTTTTTGGTTGGATGTACAGAATTTCCATGTCTGTGTTGATGTCTCTGTAGGTGTTGTTAGCATTTGTGATGTGTTCTGCATATGTGAATGTGTTTTGTAATTTTTGTTATGGCTGTGATGTGTTCTTTGTAACGTGTTTGAATTGATCTGCCTTTCTGTCCTATGTAGAAGTTGTTGCAGGTGTTGCATTTGAGTTTGTATACACCTATGTGCCAGAAACTGAACACACTAGAACAATACGAAATATACAGACACACAAAAACACATCCAAATGAAATCCTCAACACACAACTCAATTTCAGAACACGCACACTCTTTGACTCCACATTACACTACACAAACACACCCCCACAGGAAACACAAAAGGAACCAAAACCAACAACAACCAGTTCTGAAGATGGCTGATAGCAGGCTGAAACATGTTAACCAGGTACAGTAAAATTTAACACAAGAAAGACAACTGATATGTTTTCCGAAGTAATATAGTGTTAAAAGTTTGTAATCAAGATGTATAGTGAAGACAAGATTATTTTAATTGCGTAAGTCCACTATTGTGGCCATGTTGATAACTCATGTGCTTTCCAACTATATGTTCGAGGTTTGATTCCTGTCATGGACAATGAAAAAAATTATTTTCTGTTCCCGGGACTAGGTGTTTGTCCATTGTCTAGTGATTGTCCTGTGGTGTCCCTGCATCATGCTGGTCCCATGAACAGGAAGGCCTGTGTTTGAAATCTCCACCCATACCCATAGTGATGTAGAAGTTCGAGGGTTAAGCAGAGGAAAAAAAGTTCACAAAAGGAGTTAGTTTTTCAACTTTCTCTTCAGTGATCTGATTTAACAGTGCTTCTGGAGAGAAATATGCTTAAAATCTTACTTTAAACCACTGTTATCTTTCAATATTATTGGCTTTAAAACTGCATATCTTTACAAATTGAAGAATTATCTTAGGAATAATTGCAGTTCAAGATGATTCAAAAGTGATGGGCAGTAGTTCAAAGATAAACAGTACAAATAAATACAAGCAAAAAAATTCAAATAAAATATTGGTCTCCAAATGAACCATTTTCGAAATAATACACATTTTATGTTCAGATACACCACTAGCTGACTGCAAGAGCACTAATTCTGAAGAAAACTGAATTTTTTATAAAGGACAGTTTTATTAAACAAGATAGTTAATTTTTAATTCCTGCAGAAAGTTCTTCCAGATGTTGATATGATGATGTTTCACTGTAACAACACCAGAACATGTGGTTTATTCATAATGGTTGTCTGGCACATTTTCATCGAGGTGTGACTCTGTATCCAACTACAATGATTCATGGTAAACTGTGGATAGGTAGCAGAGGACCTGTATCGTGGCCTTCTAGATCACCAGATCTTAATTGTATGGATTTTTGTGTATGGGGTCATATAAAAAGCCTGGTTTACACTGATGACATTACCAAACCTGCCTTTGGTGCCAGTTAAGAGAGATTCTATGGTAATAAGAATGCTTGACATACTTGCACGTGTGCATAATAACTCACATACTCACTTATATGTCATTGTTACCAACTTATTGTATGTTAAAAATCGTTAGATTCCCATGGCCCACCTTGTAGATCACAAGTACAGATGTGAAAAGTCAGTTTAATTGAAACCAAGGCGATTATATAACAGATGAATGATCATCAATGCAGTAATTTGAGGCATTGAGTTGAAGTTCGTTGCTAAGTAAAAATATTGCTTGTGTTGTACTACGCCTGCCAAAAGGTTAATATAAAATGTTTTGAATGCGCATATAATATTATAGAAGGACTGGTGCGTAAGTTTGTAGCGTTTTTCTGTACTTCCATTCATCTGCTGTCCATGTTTCCATAGCAACCAAGTATTTATTTACACTACCAACTTATGCACCAATCCAATAATTCTGTAGTGATATTACTAATGTCGAATGTGTTTGTTCGTAGGGGTGGTGCTGACTACAGACCAGTGATTCACTATCGTGATTTAGATGCGCCAAGGGAACCAGAAGAATTTATTTGAATACAGTGACAATCATTATAATGGATTGCGTGTGTTTCAGAAACATATTTACTCAAGATAACTTTTTTTTTTACAGAATGTTCATTGGCATAGTGTACTAAATGTTAGTGTGTACTTCAATAAAACGTGGACAAGATGTGAATCCATATCACCAATTTTTTTTAACTGAAATGTGTCTCAAATCTTTTTGAAGAAAGTTGAGGGTTTAATTTGTCGCAGTGAAATTTCTAACATTCGTCCATGGCCCCTAAGAAGCAAATGCCTGGAACTTAGTGAAATGTGTAATATTGTAAGAAAGTAAACATTTTGCTGTACTCAGGGAAATAATAGATTAAGCCACTGGGTATTGTTACAAAAGAAAATATTTAATTAGAAGTCATGTTTGGTGTAACACTAAAAATACTGAATGAAAGTGGGTGCTGGAAAGTCGTTGTAGATCTGAAATGAAATTCGGCTGGTTTAAATAGAATTTTTAAATTAATCTGTGATAGATTCTGATTTGGTTTAAATAATTTCACGTCATAAAATGAAGAGCATTTTTGTTATTTGTACTGAAATTTTACGATCTACTTTAGACTTAATTCTGTTTATTCATTCAGATTGAATAACAAATTATTTATCTTTTCACACTTCTGCATGAACACCAAAAATTGTCATCAAAACATATAATTTTTCCTCCATTTAATTTAAATCCCATTACATATTTTGTACAGTTTGTGAAGTGAAATTCTCTATATGCATCTCATTTTAATACATCACTAGTCAAAATGGAATTTTCTACGACTTCCGTTGAACATGTGGCAGTTCCCAACACATTTTACTGGTATGACATGCAGGCAAGTTGAAGTATCATACAAAAAAAGAGCAAAAAAAAAATGACTGAATACTAAAACCTCTACGAAAATATAACACTGTATCTTGCTTCCTATAAGAATCTTCTTTTTACAGACATCACAGTTCTCTACTGATATTGCAAATCTCTAAGCCAGACAATATTTTAACACTAGAAGTACTAGATCCTTGTCATAAATGCAGACATGCAATTCAATCAGATCTCTCTAATTAAATTCAGTCACTGGATATTTCTTGTTTAATGCTGTTGTCGATCATTTTAATTGCGTATAGATATACTTTTAAGTTATAAATTTTGAAATACATTACTAATTATTATTATAAATATTGGTACAATAACATCCCCACTATAATTTAGGTGAATTCCTCATTCAGAGTGCATTTATTTACGAATTTAATTTGTGTTGTGTAAACAGTGTTACAAAGCTCGGAAAAAAAAACACCATTGTAAGAGTGAAAGGACATCACTTACTGGTATGTGACTATATTGTTTTTAGATTCTGTCATCAAACTTCAATTCATTTCACGCAAGAAACTCTGTATAATTTTGTTAATAACGGAGAAAAGTTCGCTCTGGCGCCAGGAATCGAACCCGGGACCCTCATTCTACTTCCTTGATAAAAGAATCTCTGAAGATTATTTTAAATCTGTTTAATATTAGTTTAAGTATGTTACTAAAGTGCATAATTTGTTACTAAAATAATATAGTTCAACTCATAACATTCCTTGATCTGGAATACACTTCTGTCATTACTTCGGAAAAAATGGTGGTTAATTTGGTTTCTCAAGACAGATTGCACAATATTTAATTATTTTCCTACAACCACTGTCACATTCTCCAATATTGATATATATTAACTAACACTTCATTTTTACCATCATCTGTAATGTTGATTGTCACATTGTTGCCAAAACTCAATATTTAAACATTCAGATTCACTTATATACAGGGTGATTCACGAGGAATTACCGCCACTTATGGAGCTTATTTCTGGAGACATTCTGAGCAAAAACTGCCACATAAACATTTGTCCTATTCTCAGTATTTTCAGAGTTACACTAATTTTTTTAAGTTGTTGAAAAACTATCTTTTTCTTCAATTTTGAGGATAAAAGAATGTTACAAATAGAGAATGAACTATTCAGAAGTATACTTTTTTTAACTGGCTAGTATTCTGCAGCTAAAAATGTGTTACCAATTCCTTACTTGCTTTGTACAGAATTTTTTTGCCCAATTTTTAACTAAAAATTACATTATTCTTACACATAACAATTTGTTACAGGTCACACGACTTCTAGCAACTTGGTTTTTTACAGTTCAATTTTACGTGCTAATGTACAGCCTTAAAGAGTTTACAAGAATGACGTGATTTGTAACAATTTTTCTGATAAATGCGTAAGAAAAATATAACTTTGTAGTTAAAAATTGCAAAAGAATTCTGTACGAAGCAACTATTGAATTAACAACACATTTTTATATATATATATATATATATATATATATATATATTTTTTTTCTTAATATATATGATATGCGTAAATCACTTATTCCGTTGGATCCCGGCCATCTAGTCACTCATATCGAGTGCACCTCAGCACATGTGTGGACTTCGGTCCTGCGTTCATAGACATCTATGACGTAGTGCAGAGGGCGGCCACTAGAGGGAACCCAAGAGTTGGAGCTTAATCTGAGACGATTCTAACCAGCGACGGAGTTGTATCCGGTGTGGCTTAGTGGATAAAGCATCAGCACGTAGAGCTGAAAACCCGGGTTCAAGTCCCTGCGCCGGAGAGAATTTTTCTCCGTTCCATTACTCTTTCAACACATTTTTAGCTTCAGAATACTAGTCAATTAAGTAAATGGACGGAGTTACGCAACAATAGACCAACCAACAATTATATTTTCACTCGGTAAAAAAGAAAGAGAATTCAATATCCAATACAATGGCCAACACCTTCCTAGGACTTATGAATCCTAATATCTTGGAGTTATTTTCGATAGTAAGTTAACATGGAGCAACCATTTGAAATACATTTCTGAAAAAGCTCGTAAAAGATTCTCCCTTCTAAAAAGACTAGCAGGAAAGAAATGGGGATGCTCTAGGAATACTTTGAACACTACATACAAAATGTTTATACAGCCAGTGCTGACATACTGCGGAGAAATTTTAATTACTTCACCTTTCATAAACGATATAGAATATGTTCAAAACCAAGCTCTCAGACTCATTACTAGTGGAATCAAAACAACGCCAATAGATTCTATGAGATTCCTCACTAATATTAACAGCATCAAAATGACAATACAAGAAAAAGCACTGATTCAATATGAAAAACTTATCAGATTACCAAGTAACAATTGGCATTCATACAGTCCTCTTCGTAGATTGAAAACTCAAAAAAGTTTCATATCCATTGTTCAAGAATTAAAACAGAAAATCAATATCCCGAATTTAAAAGAAAAACTTACAAATTAAACCAAACCCTTTAACTGTATTAAATATAGAATATAATCTAAATTTAACAGAAGAAATACTGAAATCAGAAGTAAACACTGAACTGCTGAAACAATTATCTTTAGAGACAATTATTATTAGGTACTCTCCATAAAACTGGCTTCATTTATACACCGACGGATCCTTGATCTCCAGAGAACAAGGTGCCGGTGCAGGTGTTACGTGCTGTCTCTTCTCACTTTATAGATCTCTTGATATGGAACAACAAGTTTTGATGGTGAAATCATTGCAATACATGAATGTCTCAGGAATCTCCTATGCCACATCAATAAATTTAGGAATGCAGTTATATTGTCAGACTCCAAACCAGCTATTCTATCAATAGTCTCTAAACACACACCTTCATCTCAAACAGCAGAAATAACTAAAATGCTCTCTCAATTAATATCACTCAATAAAAGAATTGTATTCCAATGGATACCATCCCATTGTGGAATCCTGGGAAACGAGAATGCGGATGCTTTAGCAAAGAAGGGCAGCACTGCTACTTACAGACCTGTTACTAAATCTACGTATTACTCTGTGAAGAGATTTATGAAATCTACATAGTTAGACTTCAACAAACAAAATTTGATAACTCAATCCCAAGGGAAAAAATGGAACTCTCTGCATCAAAATCCACAGTTAATTCCCGATTTACCACGAAAATCGTCTGTAGCTGCATTTAGATTGGCAACAGGCCATGATTGTTTGGCCAAACACCTGCATAGAATTGGAATATATCAGTCCCCTAACTGTCCATTGTGCAACTCAAACCAAGAAATGGATTCGAAACACCTCAAAATCTGTGCTTCAGTGGCTAGTCATGATAATATCTTTGAAAAATACTGGAGTGCAAGAGGTCAAGTGACTTTATTGTCGAACGCCTGGCATTAGAAAACAACAATAATTTGAAAAAATTGAGATGTTTGTTGTTGAGTGGATTATTTAACTCGGAAAAAAATTAAAAATTCTTTATCTGCATTTTGCTCCTATTTATAAGCAAAATTATTTTATTGCATAAAATGCATTTATTTATTTTGCTTTTCAATATTAAATCAACTGTTTGTATGTTATTAAAAATCGGTTAGCCTTTTTTTTTTTATTAGGATTATTTGTGCTATTTTTTGTAATGATATGAATTTACAATACTACTTGCATAAAATGTTTTATGCTCGACCATGCCGAAATGAGTAATTATACACCTGGTAGTAGCCCTTTAATGCACATCATTAAAGTACACCTATTCATTATAATTCAGTTGTTCAGCCAATGAGAAATCACCATTGTACCATTATGAAACCACAAGTATCGATTATTCTCGGATATGCAATCGAAAGACAATTAGCGAAAAGTCACGAAGGCTGGAAATCCAATACTGTCGCAGAAGGTTATGTCCTGTTACTATAATAATTAGCGTTAATTGTAAATAATATTCAAATAAATTAAATTTGTCATCTCGTTTTTCAATTCTAAATCAATTTCCAGGTTATATCAAGACTAATCTTCATGTTATTCTCTAGATTATATCAAGGTCAATCACATTCGTGCCTCGGAAAAAATCAATACTTTCGCGTCTGCGCACATCTCACTATTCATATTGCGCTCGTTTCATAAACAACATACTCGCATCTTAATTACTACCATTATAGGCTCGTTGCATAATGTACTATTATAAAATCCAGATTTATTTCAGTGATCAGTATCTCGAAAACAGGTTTTTGGCATTGGTCTCTTATTGCGTAACTTCGTCCAAATTATACTCTGAATAGTCATTCTCTAATATTGTAATATTTTTTTACCCTTAAAACTAAAGAAAAGAGGTATTTTTTAACAATTTCAAATTAGTGTAACTCTGAAAATATTGAGAATAAGACCCATGTTTATATGACATTTTTTGCTCAAAATGTCTTCGGGAATATCCTCTGTTAAGTGGTGGTAACTCTTCGTGAATCACCCTGTATAAAGGAAGTTCCAGTCTTTGTTCTCTTTATCCTGGAGTTCACCTATATGTTATATATTTTGTGATATGTACATGAAGAATTGCATTCTTTTAATTCCCCAAATTCTTACATATTTGATATTTACAGATGTTACTTTTTTGTTCATTGTATTGTCACCAGTAGTTCTCTTTTAATTGTTACCGTTGTGTAAATATTTGACTATTCTGATATCTGGCATTAGTAAAAATTATGAAAACGTGTGATATTTCAAACTCAAATTCTGATGATTTCTTAACATTTTGTATAATGAATTAATTTAATGTAGTGTAAATTATTTTCTGTATACTTTACTGTATGTTAAGAATACTTTCTTTAATGAAACATTGAGTAAAATAGATTATGTTAACTTCTTGATATGACGTAAATATTCATATTATCCGTGATTTCTGTATGAATGTACTGATGCTGATTTGTAATTCAGTGGAAATAATTGTTTGTTTGGTATGGATTAATAATAAATACTCGTTGGTTTAGAGATTGATTAAGGAATCACCTTTCAGAGGGAATCTTAAAAAAATGCATATTCTAAAACAACTATATCTCGTGCACAGGTACTTTTCAATGCTCTTTGTGCATTTTCGACTGTTGAACAAAATTTTCTATGTTAGTACTTAGAAATTCCCTCCACAGGTTAGCTGCAGTCATGAATGCCATCTAGTCAAAGCAGTTCTCCATATCTGTAAAGAATTTGTAATGTTTGAAAATATGTTGTTATGCTGTATATGTATGTACTTTTGTGTTACATTGATTTATTTTTGTCGTTACAAGCTCCAGGAATTGCCAAAGGGGTCTAGAAATTTGATTACTTTGTTTATAACTGTATAGACAGTTGTGCTACATCTTCTCAAAGGGATTGTGGTGATTGCTTATTCTAAATACGATACAAATTATCATTCCACTTATTCATCATGGAGAAATTTTCCATCATAAATCAAAGCAATGGTTGGGTTACTAACCAAAACAAGAGAGAAGAAACTCGCACCTACAGATTGGTATTCCACAATGGGAACTCCACAACTCTGCAACAGATATACGCTTGTACCTTGTAACATTACAAAATTTAAATATATCTGCCATCTTCTGACTACATATTTATGTACCTTCAAGTAACATAAGGTGCACTTCTTTCAAAGCTTTTTTTTCCCCCCCGAATCTTGTATGCAAACAGTTTGTCATTTTGGAATACCAATTGTGGACATAGCATTTTCAAGAATGTCATACCAACCAAAAATACCATAATAGTGTAGAACAATGTTATTTCATTACATATATTCATTTTAATATGTTGAAATAATACATGAAATACAAGATTAAAAATTCGTATTTTAAATGTTTGTGTCTTCATTTTTTTCATACTTAGCTACACAAGAAATGACCTTCATTTTTTAAATATGGTGGCAAAAAATATATACGGTTTCTTGAGGAATATTGTAGTGAATTGATATTAGAGGAGAAAAATTCACTTCGACGCCGGGGATCGAAACCGGATCTTGGTTCTACATACCAAGAGCTCTAACCATTGAGCTACACCGAAGTTCAATTCACAGCATCGGATCGAATCCCCTTCCTCCAGTGATTCCTGGTGCAGGAGCGAATTTTTCTCCTCTAATATCAATTGAAGCGTCGGCTGGAACAACGTTATAAGTTACATTTAGTAAAATTTACAGGAGCTGCAAAAATGTGTACATGTACAACATTGTTCTTATAGGGTAGCAAACTTTTGAGGGGACAAATTTCACGTACTGCATTGATGGACAGTTGCAAGCTAAAGAGTATAGCAAGATAACATGACATACAACATTATTACACGGAAACACGCCGAATGAAAATTTTGTAACTTACGTTATTCCAGCCGACGCTTCAATTGTTACCATAACAGATGTATTCTGTAGGACCAAAAAAATTAATCTTTACGTAGATACTGTAGTGAAGATTTCATCGCAATAAGTTATTACACGGAAATACTCTGAATGAAAATTTTGTAACTTACGTTATTCCAGCCGACGCTTGAATTGTTACCATAACAGATGTATTCTGTAAAACCAAAAAAATTAATCTTTACGTAGATACTGTAGTGAAGATTTCATCGCCATAAGTGCTGGGTAACTTTCGGTGCTGGACCCCGGGCTCATTTCACCGTCATTATCACCTTCATCTCATTCAGACGCTAAATAACCTAAGATGTTGGTAAAGTGTCGTAAAATAACCTACTTAAAAAAAAAATTCATCGTCATAAGTTCATTCTAAGTTAGAAATTCATTTTATTCCATGTAAGTGGTTACTATATTCAGAACGCTTATTTTTGTTCTTGTTCAGTTAACTGTCCAAAGACAGGTTTGAACCTCACGTGGCTAACGAGAGAGACAGACTACGGCATGACATCACATTCTTTGTCATAACATGGCCAACATTGAACGAGTTTAGTCCACACCTGTGGAGTAACAGTTAGCACGTGTAGCCTCGAAACCAGGTGGCCCGGGTTCGATTCCCGGTCGGGGCAAGTTACCTGGTTGAGGTTTTTTTTCCGAGGTTTTCCCTCAACCCAATATGAGCAAATGCTGGGTAATTTTAGGTGTTGGACCCCGGACTCATTTCACCGGCATTATCACCTTCATCTCATTCAGATGCTAAATAACCTAAGATGTTGAAAAAGCGTCGTAAAATAACCTTCTAAAATAAAATAAAATTGAACGAGTTTATATATAAACGCAGTTTAACATGAGTTTAATACAGCAATTCCTTTGAACATGTATTTATATTAGGCGATTGTTCAAGATGGCCATGACTAGACCATGATAACCACGTGACTACGATTCGTGCCAAAGCCTGTCTTTCTCGTTAGCCACGGAACCTCATAAGTGACGCCAATAAGACACTCATGAGGCAACTAAGCCAGGAGATAATGCGGTAGGGTGGGCAGTTCCGTTCCCCTTTCATTTCATACATCGCTGACTAGTAACACATTACACTAATCAGACTTCAGATGTACACAAACAATTGAAGACCTAACATTCTAAATGTGCTAAGTGCCAAGTTTTCAAATTTAATTTTATTCAATTTAAGGGAGGAACATCCATATGAGAATTTCATACTAAATTGTCTTTGTCGTAGCTCAACTGTAAGTGACTCATTCGTGTGCCGAAAGATTGTGTTGTAGGTATCTCAACTTGCATTTTGCAGTTTTTTTTTTTTTTTCCATCAGTATCATCAGAAAGTTGTTTTTGGCACTCTGCACATTTAGAATGTTAGGTCCTCAATTGTTCTTCCTCTGACACATATCGTCAAGTGAGATGTACTGCCTGATAATAGATGTACAAACCCAGAAACAAAATTTGGGCTACTTGAATTTTTCAAGTTCCGTTTATAACTGTGCATGTGCAGTATGTTATAACTGGAATTCGGAAAATTCAGGTAGCTCAAATTTCGTTTCTGGGTCTGTACATGTCAGCCAGAACCTCAATCAGAGCTAGAATGCGTATTATAAACTTTAAAGTGATTTTACCGCACATCAGATTATTTACAGGTATGATTAATAAAAAAAAAGCTTTAATTTTTTTTGTCTGACAATGAAGTTGAAAAGCCACAAAAAAACTAAGGGTGCAATTCATAGATATTTCGCTAGCCCGGGCTACGAGCGTGCTAAACAGGATTCATATATCATATCGCTGACACTGGTTTATGAATACGAAAAACGTTAGTTCGCTGATCATCCACCGAAAGCCCGCGCTAAGAATGTCTATGAATAGGGCCCTAATACTCTATTTCATTATAGGGACTCTTAGCTTCATTCGGAACTGTTAGGAAAATGATTATCTTTATGTGAGGCCCAAATAAATATTTACTAAAAATAGAAATTATTTTTACATAAAAAATTTTTCCAGGCTTATTTTTTAACACAAAAGTTTGAGGAAAATTGTGCACATATATTTTAGCAATATCTAACAAGGGTTAAAATGAAGTTATTACCATAATTCAATGGAAACATATAGCAAGTAATATAAAGTATACACCTTAAAACTAAATGATATGTCAATCTTCATTAAACTATGGCATTCACTTAACTGTAACCCTTGCTTTCTCCGTTTTTAATAAATGGCGCTTGGCCCACTATGGCTCTGAACCCTTCAATTTTGACCGCAGTCCCCTTGAAAGCCTAACAACCAATATAATTAATTTTATGTTATACAAAAAATTGTTCGAACTGGCGACCAACCACCACATTCAATGCAGACATTGCATCAATAGAGGAAACACAGACACACACTCCCAAATACCCCAGGACCTCCCAAACCACATCAGATGCTGCAGTTAACCTGGTTAAAAGTATTTCTCAGTCTTCATTATTGTCTCGTAAACGAGGTTTTTTGATATACCCCCAAAATAAGGAATCAAGAGACGTCAAGTCAGGAGAGCAGGGTGGCCATTCCAGTTCAACATCCAGAATAAACAAGAGCTAGAAAGTCTCGTACAGCAAGAGTAAAATGTGATTGTGCCCCTTCCTGCTGCATCCAGGATACCCTAGATCATATGAGCCGTTCATAGCAGAAGTGGTGTAAGTCAAGAATGGGTAATGAGGGTTAAAGTAAACATTCTGTAAAATACAGCGCAAAGTAGCAATTAATATTCAATTTATTTAAACTATTAGTAGTCAGTGGATAGCAAGAAGGACATATTAATTTCTACTTTGCGCTGTATTTTACAGAATTCTTACTTTAAATCTCATTACTCAATTTTGACTTACACCGCTTTTGCTCTGAACGGCTCATATATGTAACAGATTGCTTATCTCTATGTTAAAATCGGCAGCACTTTGAAGAGAACAACCGCCAGGATCGCCACCCGTCCGCCGTAAACGAACACGAGATGGCAGTACAGTCGCTAATGCGATTCAAATGGGAGTTATGACGTGACTCCTTATGTAACAACTAGATGGCAGCATAGTAAACCTGACGAAAGTTGTTACCGTCAAAGCGTATAAGGCCGAGCAATCTGGATATATATTATCTAGGCTGACACGTTTTCAACCAGCTCTAGAGCAACTTGTTTGCAAAACAATTATTGTTGTAAATCTTGCCATTCAAATGTGGTGGCAGGAGGTAAGGTGTGAAGTATGATTACGTCTGCAGTGTAGGTCCTGACATTATGAATAGGATTACATATATTACATATTTCCTTTTTCATTCATTCAATCATTTATTTTATTCCATAGATCTTACATGAGCAATGAAGCTTTAAGATGTGGAACAAGTCAAAATTTTACAATATTACAATTACAATTTTTACAAATTTTTATAGTTTTACAATTTAGTAATTTTCTACAATTTTTACAATTTTGTGCAATTTTTTACAATATTTTGGCGAGATGTAGTGAGATGAGGTGAGGTCCGAGGATTCGCCAAAATATTGCCCGGCATTTGCCTTTTGGTTTGGGGAAAACCTCGGAAAAACCCAACCAGGTAATCTAATCAAAGGGGTTGATGCCGAGGACTCGCCATAGACCATCCGGCTTCAGTCCCACGGCTGTGGAAACCTCGGAAGAAACCAAAGACCAAAGGGGGATCCAACCCAAGCCCGAACGCACGCAGCTCCGGATCAGCAGCCCAGCGAGTCTGCCGACTGAGCTACATCGATGGCTCTACTAAAAGTATACAATACATAGCCAATCAGATTATTAAATTTACAAACGCAAACGATCATTCATCAGTTGAGCTATATGTATAATACAAAACAAGTAAGTTAATTAAATTTAAGTCATAAACAATTCAACCAGTTGTGATATACAGAAATTGATAATACATATCACATTACAAACTCAAACAATTTATCAATAGAGCTATATAGATTACTATTCAATTTAAAGCATCGGCCAAAACTATACAAATATATACAATACAAAGTAGCATACTTTCATTAAGCTATACAAATTTGTGCAATTAATATCAAGTAGATTAATTCAAATATATACAGTGACAAAATAATTTTACTGCATATTATGAATTTACTAAAAATAATTTTCCAGATATTCATATCACGCTAAATAATCCGACTAGCAAATTATCTTTCATTAAACAAACTGCCTCCCATCGGAGATAGCCCCCTAGAACTCAGTATATTCAAAAACACACACACACACACACATATATATATATATATATATATATATATATATATATATAAACGAAAGTAACGAAATCATATATCTTGTTCTGCTTCACTTATTTAAACTTGGCAACGCTGCTTGAGCTGCTTTGGTCAGCAATAATTTCATATACAGTCTAGAAGGCTGGGAAAGAATTTGGCTGCTCATCCAATGACTGCTGAAGACCAGAGAACCCAAGAAACAAGTCTGGTGACAGATCGTAAGATGGCTGAAAGGTAATTAATATTCTTTCATCGTGTCTCATATTTTCGGTACAGACCCTGATACATTTTCAAAGTAAAATGTATGTCTTATACACTAGCAAATATGACATTTAGATTACATTATGAATGTTAATTATTATTACTATTTTTGTTTAAATTTTGTGACAATTTGAGATTGAGGTTAAGTATGTTAGACGAGAAGAAATTCCCAAGAAACTAGTTCGATTAATTAAAGTGTGTCTCTGTGAAACGTACAGCAGAGTCATTATAGGTCAATTTCTGTCAGATGCGTTTCCAATTCACTGTGGGCTAAAGCAAGGAGATGCACTATCACCTTTACTTTTTAACTTTGCTCTAGAATATACCATTAGGAAAGTTCAGGATAACAGGCAGGGTTTGGAATTGAACGGGTTACGATTGTATTCTTCACCTGACATGATTACTTACTTAATTACTTACTTACTTATTTACTTACTTAATTACTTACTTACTTACTTACTTACTTACTTACTGGCTTTTAGGGAACCCGGAGGTTTATTGCCGCCCTCACATAAGCCCGCTATTGGTCCCTATCCTGAGCAAGACCAATCCAGTCTCTACCATCATATCCCACCTCCCTCACATCCATTTTAATATCCTCCCATCTATGTCTCGGCCTCCCCAAAGGTCTTTTACCTTCCGGCCTCCCAACTAACACTCTATATGCATTTCTGGATTCGCCCATACGTGCTACATGCCCTGCCCATCTCAAACGTCTGGATTTAATGTTCCTAATTATGTCAGGTGAAAAATAGAATACGTGCAGTTCTGTGTTATGTAACTTTGTCCATTCTCCTTTAACTTCATCCCTCTTAGCCCCAAATATTTTCCTAAGCACCTTATTCTCAAACACCCTTAACCTATGTTCCTCTCTCAAAATGAGAGTCCAAGTTTCACAAGCATAAAGTACAACCGGTAATATAACTGTTTCATTGACATAATTAGGAACATTAAATCCAGACGTTTGAGATGGGCAGGGCATGTAGCACGCATGGGCGAATCCAGAAATGCATATAGAGTGTTAGTTGGAAGGCCGGAGGGAAAAAGACCTTTGGGAAGGCCGAGACGTAGATGGGAAGATAATATTAAAATGAATTTGAGGGAAGTGGGATATGATATTAGAGACTGGATTAATTTTGCTCAGGATAGTGACCAATGGCGGGCTTATGTGAGGGCGGCAATGAACCTCCTGGTTCCTTAAAAGCCAGTAAGTAAGTAGACGAGAAGAAATTCTTAAATACACAATACCTGTAAAAATAGCTTTTTAGATATTGAAGTTGGGTTATTTTCAAACTCCAGAACGAGGAACATAAATTAACGTAAATCGTTGTTACTAAAAATAAGTGCTTGCATTGTTATGTAGAAAAATTCAAATTGTAGTTACCGTATAAAATAACATAGTGGATATCATTCTCTTTTCCCAAGCAATGTCATAAGTGGCCATAGTGTTATTGATATAAATTCACAGGTGTATTCATAGTGATTTATATGATGTTTCTTGTTCATATCGTGAGAAAATCCATGGACAGCAAAATGTATCACAATTTGGCTTAATTAGTTTGGGAGAACTTCTTTCATACAAACATTTTATAGCAAGTCTAGAAAAATGTCCGAAGACAGGTATGAACCTCATAAGTGACACGAATAAAGCGTTATTCATGACGCAACTAAGCCAGGAGATAATGGGGTAGGGTGGCCAGTTCCTTTCCCCCTCCATTGCATACATCGCTGACTAGTTACATAGTTCACTAATCAGACTTCAGGACATCAGACTTATATCACTCTTTCCTACACCACATGAATCCTTTGAATGTCACCAATACACCGTAAGATCCAGCCTACAGAAGACTCAAAGCAAAAAGCCTCAATTCCTAGAAGCACTGCAGTCTCAACACGGAACAGTTCATCAACCATAATGACACCAGATTTCGGAAAAACAGAACTTATAAGCTTCCAGAGAAATGGCAATGTATTCCTGAAAATGGTTCATGTTGTACAAACCAAAGGTCCTCTAAATAACCCTGCCGTTTTTTACTTTGAAACGCCTTGCGTTTAATATTTTGTAAATAAATTCCATACCGTACGCCCAGACTGCTCGGCAACTTCTCTGCCGCAGCTGTGATGCGGGAGTGCAGAGATCTCAGGCGATTTTCATTCTAGTCTCGGAGTTTCATTAGGAGTTGGATCCAACTATCATACCCTTATTCCAGGTTACCAGCACCGGTATTTTATACATTCAATACAATATGAAAATACAGAATGATTGTAACATAATTGACTTCAGTGCTTTGGATATAATTTCATTATAATCAAGGTCTTGTTTTTCTGTGTTCATCTGTATATTTTGTTAGTAGAGGCACCAGCTCTTGTGACTACTGTATAGTAATAGCTTACAGTGACCGAAGTATTACACTCGCCAAACTTACAGTAGACGACCCGAGCTTAGGCATCAGAGTGGTGTGAGTAAAGTAGTCTGAGCTTGGCGAGAACAATATAGTACTATATTATTCAATTCGGAAGGGGAATGATATACACTCATGATAGTAATAGTGATTGTATAAGGAGAAATGACAATATATTCTAGATAATGCTTCATACTGTATAAAATAAAGTTCCTCTTTTTTACAAGACCTCGTCTTTATTGTCTTGTAAAATAAATTCCATGTCGTACCCCGCGATTCCTCGGCAACTTCTCTGCCGCAACTGTATGGCGGGAATGCAGATCACTCAGGCGTAGTTCACTATATTTTCGGAGTTTCATACAGGAATTGGAGCCAATTATCATACCGCTATTCTAGGTTACCAGCACCGGTATTTTTTTACGTTTAACCCTACGTGAAAAATACTGAAAGATTATAGCAGAATTGGTTTCTGTGATTACTGTTATTCATTGTATTCTCGGAGTTTCATTCTGGAGTTGGAGCCAACTATCATACCCTCATTCCAGGTTACCAGCACCAAATTCCCGCCCTTTCCAAGAACCTATCAGACTCACTGACGGCAGCTAATGGACGCAGTCATCATCCCTGCACTCTGATAGAAGCTCTGCTACAGTGCTGGAGATCCAACGACGTCATCGCTGAAATTAGCATCACCGTGATGCCATCTGATTGCTCAGCGGTCAGATTCGGAACACTGTGATGCCACTTGATTGCTCGGCGCTAGGATTCGGATCACTGTGAAGCTATCTGATTGCTCAACGGTCATATTCGGATCACTGTGATGCCATCTGATTGCTCAGCGCTCAGATTGGTAATACGGTGATGCCGTCTGGTTACTCAGCGCTGGATTCGAAACTCTGCATGAAATATGATTGCTCAGCGCTAAGATTCGGAACACCGTGATGCCATCTAATTGCTCAGCGCTGAGATTCGTAACACGGTGATGCCGTCTGTTTGCTCAGCGCTGAGATTCGGAACTCTGCATGAAATATGATTGCTCAGCGCTAAGATTCGGAACACCGTGATGTCATCTGATTGCTCAACGCTCGGATTCGTAACCCGGTGATGCCATCCGGTTGCTCAGCGCTAAGATTCGAAACTCTGCATGAAATATGGTTGCTCAGCGCACGGATTCGTAACAAGGTGATGCCGTCTGGTTGCTCAGCGCTGAGATTCGGAACTCTGCATGAAATATGATTGCTCAGCGCTAAGATTCGGAACACCGTGATGTCATCTGATTGCTCAGAGCTGAGATTCGTAACACGGTGATGCCGTCTGGTTGCTCAGCGCTGAGATTCAGAACTCTGCATGAAATATGATTGCTCAGCGCTAAGATTCGGAACACCGTGATGCCATCTGATTGCTCAGCGCTGAGATTCGTAACACGGTGATGTCATCTGATTGCTCAGAGCTGAGATTCGTAACACGCTGATGCCGTCTGGTTGCTCAGCGCTGAGATTCGGAACACTGCATGAAATATGATTGCTCAGCGCTAAGATTCGGAACACCGTGATGTCATCTGATTGCTCAGAGCTGAGATTCGTAACACCATGATGTCATCTGATTGCTCAGAGCTGAGATTCGTAACACGGTGATGCCGTCTGGTTGCTCAGCGCTGAGATTCAGAACTCTGCATGAAATATGATTGCTCAGCGCTGACATTCGTAACACGGTGTTGCCTTCTGGTTGCCCAGCGCTGAGATTCGAAACTCTGCATGAAATATGATTGCTCAGAACTAAGATTCGGAACACCCTGATGTCATCTGTTTGCTCAGCGCTGAGATTCGTAACACGGTGATGCCGTCTGTTTGCTCAGCGCTGAGATTCGGAACTCTGCATGAAATATGATTGCTCAGCGCTAAGATTCGGAACACCGTGATGTCATCTGATTGCTCAGCGCTGAGATTCGTAACACCGTGATGCCGTCTGTTTGCCCAGCGCTGAGATTCGGAACTCTGCATGAAATATGATTGCTCAGCGCTAAGATTCGGAACACCGTGATGTCATCTGATTGCTCAGCGCTGAGATTCGTAACACGGTGTTGCCGTCTGGTTGCTCAGCGCTGAGATTCGAAACTTTGCATGAAATATGGTTGTTCAGAGCTAAGATTTGGAACACAGTGATGTCATCTGATTGCTCAGCGCACGGATTCTTAACAAGGTGATGCCGTCTGATTGCTCAGCGCTGAGATTCAGAACTCTGCATGAAATATGAGTGCTCAGCGCTAAGATTCGGAACACGGTGTTGCCGTCTGGTTGCTCAGCGCTGAGATTCGGAACTCTGCATGAAATATGGTTGCTCAGCGCACGGATTCGTAACAAGGTGATGCCGTCTGGTTGCTCAGCGCTGAGATTCGGAACTCTGCATGAAATATGATTGCTCAGCGCTAGGATTCGAGATTCGACAGTGAAATATGATTGCCGTGTTGTCATCTGATTGCTCAGAGCTGAGATTCGTAACACGGTGATGCCGTCTGGTTGCTCAGCGCTGAGATTCAGAACTCTGCATGAAATATGATTGCTCAGCGCTAAGATTCGGAACACCGTGATGCCATCTGATTGCTCAGAGCTGAGATTCGTAACATGGTGATGCCGTCTGTTTGCTCAGCGCTGAGATTCAGAACTCTGCATGAAATATGATTGCTCAGCGCTAAGATTCGGAACACCGTGATGTCATCTGATTGCTCAGCGCTGAGATTCGTAACACGGTGTTGCCGTCTGGTTGCTCAGCGCTGAGATTCGAAACTCTGCATGCAATATGATTGCTCAGCGCTAAGATTCGGGACACCCTGATGTCATCTGATTGCTCAGCGCTGAGATTCGTAACACGGTGATGCCGCCTGGTTGATCAGCGCTGAGATTCGGAACTCTGCATGAAATATGATTGCTCAGCGCTAAGATTCGGAACACCGTGATGTCATCTGATTGCTCAGCGCTGAGATTCGTAACACGGTGATGCCGTCTGTTTGCTCAGCGCTGAGATTCGGAACTCTGCATGAAATATGATTGCTCAGCGCTAAGATTCGGAACACCGTGATGTCATCTGATTGCTCAGCGCTGAGATTCGTAACACGGTGATGCCGTCTGTTTGCTCAGCGCTGAGATTCGGAACTCTGCACGAAATATGATTGCTCAGCGTTAAGATTCGGAACACCGTGATGACATCTGATTGCTCAGCGCTGAGATTCGTAACACTGTGATGTCGTCTGTTTGCTCAGCGCTGTGATTCGGAATTCTGCATGAAATATGATTGCTCAGCGCTAAGATTCGGACCCTGATGCCATCTAATTGCTCAGCGTTGACATTCGTAACACGGTGATGCCGTCTGGTTGCTCAGCGCTGAGATTCGAAACTCTGCATGAAATCTGGTTGCTCAGCGCTAATATTCGGATCACAGTTATGTCATCTGATTGCTCAGCGCTGAGATTCGTGACACGGTGATGCCGTCTGGTTGCTCAGCGCTGAGATTCGAAACTCTGCATGTAATATGATTGCTCAGCGCTAAGATTCGGAACACCGTAATGCCATCTGATTGCTCAGCGCTCGGATTCGTAACACGGTGATGCCGTCTGGTTGCTCAGCACTGAGATTCGGAACTCTGCATGAAGTATGATTGGTCAGTTCTAAGATTTGGAACACCGTGATGTCTTCGGATTGCTCAGCGCTGAGATTCGTAACACGGTGATACCGTCTGGTTGCTCAGCGCTAAGATTCGGAACACAGTGATGTCATGTGATTTCGCACGTTGAGATTCGTAACATGGTGATGCCGTCTGGTTGCTCAGTGCAGAGATTCGGAACTCCGCATCAAATCTGATTGGTCAGCTCTAAAATTTGGAACACCGTGATGTCTCCTGTTTGCTCATCGCTGAGATTCGTAACACGGTGATGCCGTCTGGTTACTCAGCGCAGAGAATCGTAACACCGTGATGTTATGTGATTGGTCAGCTCTAAGATTTGGAACATCGTGATACCATCTCATTGCTCAGCGTTGAGATTCGAATCACTGTGATGCCATCTAATTGCTTGGAACTGAAATTCGCAACATCGTCATGCCATCTGATTGCTCAGTACTGTGATTGGGAACACTGTGATGCCATCTGCTCAGCGCTGAAATGCGGATCACTGTGATGCCATCTGATTGCTCAGCTCTTAGATTCGGAACACTATTATGCCATCTGGTTGGTCAGCGTTGAGATTCAGAGCACCGTGGCTCCATCTGTTTGCTCAGCTCTGAATTTAGCAAAAACTCTGACGTTGCATATTATCTATTATTATTATTATTATTATTATTATTATTATTATTATTATTATTACAGCTGCTGATGCAATGGATTCAATATGATTATTATTGTGGCTAAGATACACTGTATATAATCTTCTTACATATCTACTTGAATTCAGTCAAAAATTTAACTAATCCATTCTCTATGAGAAATATGGAAGAAAATGTTGAAGTGAAACTTTCGTAGGATCCTTCAGTTAATTTGATTATAAATCGGAAAACAAAAAGCGGTAAAAAAAAACCACATGGTAATGTTATATTCTAAACATTCTTAAGAAACACTATATCCCAAGAAAGCATCACTGCATTTGCTACGCTATCGATTCAGAAGAAGATTTTGTCTGCCATAGAAAGATTCAACATCAGAATAAGAGAGGAATTCTGCGGTAATAATTTAATAATAATTTATTTGTTTAATCTGGCAGAGCTAAGGCCAGTAGGAAGGAGCGTAAAGAGAGGAAAATTTGTTTTATTTGAAATTTTTTATTAAATTATTATTTATTTGTAATTATGATGGAATTAGTAATTCTGTAATTATATTATTAAATTTTTACTAATTCCATCATAATTACAAATAAATAATAATTTAATAAAAAATTTCAAATAAAACAATTAAATATTAATAGATCAAAATCTAAAAAAAAAATAAAATTTTAACAAACTTAAAATGATAGTTATTATAAAACTTAATTTTCCACATGAGATCAGTTGCATGTTACATTTTATGTAAGTGTATGATCAAGCTGTAGCAAACTCGATATTTTTGTCACAAGCTGCCCCTGGTTATTTTTAAACTCCAGAACGAGGAACATAAATTAATATAAATCGTTGTTACTAAAAAATAAGTGCTTGCAATACAGAGGGTTGTTTCCGATCTCTGGTAACAAAATTCACATTAGCCGCGTCTCTACTATCTGTCGTGCTCCCGAATGTGTAGTGAGAACAAAGCTGATCAGTGCAGCGAATAGAGCTCCTCGAACTCTATCTGTAATGTAAAGGTCAGCCGTCTGCCCTCAGGCATATGGACGGTAGAGATCGCAAAGTTTCAAAAAATGGTAATTTTGACGTTCCAAAGCAGGCAAGGAGGACGAAGGATCTCAGACACCTGGCCTTTTCACTGTAGCATCCCCGCATGTTTACTACTAATCACCAATAAAATCGAGCAAATCCATTGCAATTTTTCCGAGTCTTATTTTTTTACCTACCTAAAATGTTTCAGTCTCTAATCTCCGAAAATAATGGCGATATCGACGAACAGGATGCGGTGTTGTATTTCCCCTTGACTCACTTCGGATATAGTAACATCAGAATGGGAATCCCGAACACAAGCTGATTTTCGAGAAAAAAAAATACCAATTCTATTCCGCCAACATTCTCGTCGCAATAACTCCGCCGTATCTGTAGCGAGAAGAAATCTGATAAGTGCGGCGAATAGAGCTCCACGTAAGTCTATCTGTAGTGTGAAGGGCAGCCCTCTGCCCTCAGGCATATGGACGTATTTGATGTCGCTTCATCCTGGCTACACTGCAGAAGACTTTTACGAAGCATAGCCATTCCATCTGTTCCCACTCCTTTCAGGCTTTCCATAGACCTTCTACAGTACGAGGACACCTATTTCCCAATGCCCTTTTCAGAAAACCAAAGGCACAAAAATCCATGGGAGACTCATCCGCTGATATCACTGGAATGTCACTGAAGGTATGGCGTATATTCCTGCTTCTTGTTCCATTCTCTCCAAGAATGCGAGAGTCGAACCAGAAGTATGACTTGACGCGTTATCTTAATGCATCCACTGCTTATTTGTCTGTATCATACAGAGCCGGGATCTCAGTGTAGTAAATCGGTATCAGTTAACTATCAGATAGTGTTAACAGATTTTAAAGACGTACCCAACTTAATTACAATGGATCTTTGTGTGACTGGATTGCTACCAGAGACAAGGGCTCACGACTTCTGGAGTACGGCTGCTTGTAGGTCATGGATTCGCTTCTTTTCTTTCCTGTCGGAATTAATCCCATGCTACTTTTCAACGAAAATAAAACTGTAATTATTCCATTTTCATTATCTGAAAAATGTAACAAAACCCCTACATCTATATTAAGTATTAAATTACATAATTCTGATTGTTGTCTTATACAGTGTAAATGTCCGATTATTAAGGAGTCCTCTGAAGTTAAGTATTTAGGCATAATTTTCGACAATCACTTAAAATGGAACCAACACTTAATTACCTTTGTAATAAATTACATAACATAATATATTATTTCGTTTTATTGAGGAATTACTTGTCAATATGTTTATTACGCACAATATTCTTAACTTTATTTCAATCGGTAATTATGTATGGAATTATAGGATGGGGTAGCTTATTTAAATCCAATTTTAATCCACTTTATTTATTACAGAAGAAAATAATTAAAAAATGTCTTCATAAACCTATTCATTTTCCATCCCAAAAATTGTTTTTACTTGTACTAATAAAATTAATACATAAAAATCGAAATAATTTTGAATTGTAATCTCATAGTTATGAAACAAAAGGTATGAATTCTTTAATATTGTTTGAACCAAAATGCAACACTACTACAGTATTTAATCATAGTAGTCATTTAGGCTCAAGAATATATAACAAATTTATATTTAAATATCCTAATCTTGTCAATTCTAATAGTTCTAGTATTAAATTTAAAAAGTTATGTATGGATTTTATAAAAATTGAAAAATTGTAAATTTAAATTTATATATTCTAATTGCATAGTATACATAAGACAAATTGTATTATATAATTCTTAATTTCAATTCAGGAATCCGCCCCTGAGCACGAGTTCTATTCTTTCAGGGTGAGCTAAAGTTTTTCTGTAGGCCTATATATTATATTTTATGTTACAATTATTAGCAAAATAAATAAATAAATAAATAAATATAAAAATTCAACACACGGCCGAACTTTTTCCTTCGCACTGTGAAATTTCGCTACTTTCACACTTCAACAATAGCAGAATAGCTATAGCTTGCGTCAGAGAGAGCCGTAATGTAGTCTTCCCATTGCGGTACAATTTGTTCCGGCATCGTTGCAGCTGGACACTTGTGAATGCTACACAGACTGAAACGCAACTGGCTTCGTCACCTCCCGGAACACTGACCTTGGCACGCATAATACAGCGCTACAGAGACATCCGAAATTCATTACCAGACATCGGAAACAATCCTTCGTAATCTGTAGATAAATTCACGTTGCAGTTCCTCTAAACAAAATTGCATCAGGATATCATTTTCTTTTCCCAAGCAATGTCAAGTGCCTGTAGAATAGGTCATAGTCTTAATGACATAAATTCACAGGTGTAGTCTTCGTAGTCATATTATGTTTCTTGTTCATATCGTAAGAAAATCCATGGACAGCGAAATGTATCACAATTTGGCTTAATTAGTTTGGGAGACATTTTTTCATACAAACTTCTTATAGCAAGTATAGAAAAAGTCCGAAGACAGGCATGCACCTCATAAGTGATATGAATAAAGCATTACTTATCATGCAACTAAGCCAGGAGATAATGGGGTAGGGTGGCCGGTTCCTTTTCCCCTCCATTGCTGACTAGTTACATAGTTCACTAATCAGACTTCAGTACATCAGACTTATATCACTCTTTCCTACACCACATGAATCTGTTCAATGTCACCAATCCACCGTAAGATCCACCAGAAGACTCAAAACAAAAAGCTTCAAATCCTAGAAGCACTGCAGACTCAACATGGAGCAGTTCATCAACCAGCATGACGCCAGATTTCGGAAAAATAGAATTTATAAGCTTCCAGAGAAATGGCAGTGTATTCCTGATAATGGTTCATGTTGTACAAACCAAAGGTCCTTTAAATAACCCGGCCTTTTTTTTTTACTATGAAACACCTTGCGTTTAATATTTCGTAAATAAATTCCATACCGTACCCCCAGATTGCCCGGCAACTTCTCTGCCGCAGTTGTATTGCGGAAGTGCAGAGATCTCAGGCGCTTTTAGTTGTATTCTCGGAGTTTCATTCAGTAGTTGGAACAAACTATCATACCCTTATTCCAGGTTACCAGCACCGGTATTTTATACGTTCAATACAATATGAAAATACAGAATGATTGTAACAGAATTGACTTCAGTGCTTTGGATATAATTTCATTGTAATCAAGGTCTTGTTTTCCTGTGTTCATCTGTAAACTTCTGGCACCAGCTCTTGTGACTATAATAACAACTTACACTGACCGAAGAGTAATAATATTTCATTGAATTCAGAAGGGGAATGATATCCACCCATGACAGTAACAATCGTTATATACAGGAGAAGTAGCAATATATTGTAGATAATAAGGGTATATGCTGTACAAAATAAGGTTCCTTTAAAAAGCCCTATTGTCTCCTTGCTTTGAAAGACATCTTTGTTGATTTGTTAAATAAATAAGTCCATTTCGTTCCCCGGGACTGTGCGGCAACTTCTCTGCCACAGCCGTAAGGCGGGGTGCAGAGTCACCGGGCTTTGTTCATTGTATTTTGACAGTTTCATTGAGTAGTTGGAGCCAACTACCATACCTCTATTATAGGTTACCAATACCGGTATTTTATACTTTTAATTCAATGTGAAAAATACTACAAGATCGCTGGGAATGGATAAACTATGCTGCCATATGATTGCTCAGCGCTGAGAATTGGAACACTATGCTGCCATAAGATTGATCAGCGCTGAGAATTGGAACACTATGCTGCCATAAGATTGCTCAGCGCTGAGAATTGGAACACTATGCTGCCATATGATTGCTCAGCGCTGAGAATTGGAACACTATGCTGCCATATGATTGCTCAGCGCTGGGAATGGAAACACTATGCTGCCATATGATTGCTCAGCGCTGAGATTTGGAACACTATGATGCCATTAGATAGCTCAGTGCTAAGAATTGGAACACTATGATGTCATATGATTGCTCAGCGCTGAGAATGGAAACACTATGATGCCATATGATTGCTCAGCGCTGAGAATCGGAACACTATGATGCCATATGATTGCTCAGCGCTGAGAATTGGAACACTGTGATGTCATATGATTGCTCAGCGCTGAGAATCGGAACACTATGATGCCATATGATTGCTCAGCGCTGAAAATCGGAAAACTATGATGCCATATGATTGCTCAGCGCTGAGAATTGGAACACTGTGATGTCATATGATTGCTCAGCGCTGCGAATTGGAACACTATGATGACACATGATCGCTCAGCGCTGGGAATGGAACCACTATGCTGCCATATGATTGCTCAGCGCTGATTATCGGAACACTCTGATGCAATATGGTTGCTCAGCTCTGAGTATCGGAACACTATGATGCCATGTGATTGCTCAGCTCTTAGTATCGGAACACTCTGATGCAATATGGTTACTCAGCTCTGAGTATCGGAACACTATGATGCCATATGATTGCTCAGCGCTGATTATCGGAACACTCTGATGCAATATGTTTGCTCAGCTCTGAGTATCGGAACACTATGATGCCATATGATTGCTCAGCTCTTAGTATCGGAACACTATGATGCCATATGATTGCTCGGCGCTGAGTATCGGAACACTCTGATGCAATATGGTTGCTCAGCTCTGAGTATCGGAACACTATGATGCCATATGATTGCTCAGCGCTTAGTATCGGAGCACTATGATGCAATATGATTGCTCAGCTCTTAGTATCGAAGCACTATGATGCCATATGATTGCTCAGCGCTGAGTAACGGAGCACTATGATGCAATATGATTGCTCAGCTCTTAGTATCGAAGCACTATGATGCAATATGATTGCTCAGCTCTTAGTATCGCAACACTATGATGCAATATGATTGCTCAGCTCTTAGTATCGGAAGACTATGATGCAATATGATTGCTCAGCTCTTAGTATCGTAGCACTATTATTGCAATATGATTGCTCAGCTCTTAGTATCGGAACACTATGATGCAATATGATTGCTCAGCTCTTAGTATCGGAGCACTATGATGCCATATGATTGCTCAGCTCTTAGTATCGGAGCACTATGATGCAATATGATTGCTCAGCGCTGAGTATCGGAACACTATGATGCAATATGATTGCACAGCGCTGAGTATCGGAGCACTATGATGCAATATGATTGCTCAGCTCTTAGTATCGGAGCACTATGATGCTATATTATTGCTCAGCTCTGAGTATCGGAACACTATGATGCCATATGATTGCTCAGCTCTGAGTATCGAACACTATGATGCAATATGATTGCTCAGCGCTGAGTATCGGAGCACTATGATGCAATATGATTGCTCAGCTCTTAGTATCGGAACACTATGATGCAATATGATTGCTCAGCTCTTAGTATCGGAACACTATGATGCATTATGATTGCTCAGCGCTGAGTATCGGAGCACTATGATGCAATATGATTGCTCAGCTCTTAGTATCGGAGCACTATGATGCCATATGATTGCTCAGCTCTTAGTATCGGAGCACTATGATGCAATATGATTGCTCAGCTCTTAGTATCGGAGCACTATGATGCCGTATGATTGCTCAGCTCTTAGTATCGGAGCACTATGATGCAATATGATTCCTCAGCTCTTAGTATCGGAGCACTATGATGCAATATGATTGCTCAGCTCTTAGTATCGGAACACTATGATGCAATATGATTGCTCAGCGCTGAGTATCGGAGCACTATGATGCAATATGATTGCTCAGCTCTTAGTATCGGAGCACTATGATGCCGTATGATTGCTCAGCTCTTAGTATCGGAGCACTATGATGCAATATGATTCCTCAGCTCTTAGTATCGGAGCACTATGATGCAATATGATTGCTCAGCTCTTAGTATCGGAACACTATGATGCAATATGATTGCTCAGCGCTGAGTATCGGAGCACTATGATGCAATATGATTGCTCAGCTCTTAGTATCGGAGCACTGTGATGCAATATGATTGCTCAGCTCTTAGTATCGGAACACTATGATGCAATATGATTGCTCAGCGCTGAGTATCGGAGCACTATGATGCAATATGATTGCTCAGCTCTTAGTATCGGAGCACTATGATGCCATATGATTGCTCAGCGCTGAGTATCGGAACACTATGATGCCATATGATTGCTCAGTGCTGAGTATCGGAGCACTATGATGCAATATGATTGCTCAGCTCTTAGTATCGGAACACTATGATGCAATATGATTGCTCAGCGCTGAGAATCGGAACATTATGATGCCATACGATTGCTCAGCGCTGGGAATAGAAGCACTATGCTGCCATATGATTGCTCAGCGCTGAGAATCGGAACATTATGCTGCCATACGATTGCTCAGCGCTGAGAATCGGAACAGTATGATGCCATATGATTGCTCAGCGCTGACAATCGGAACACTATGATGTCATATGATTGCTCAGCGCTGAGAATTGGAACTCTGTGATGTCATATGATTGCTCAGCGCTGAGAATCGGAACACTATGATGCAATATGATTGCTCAGAGCTGAGAATCGGAACACTCTGATGCCATATGATTGCTCAGCGCTGAGAATTGGAACACTGTGATGTCATATGATTGCTCAGCGCTGCGAATTGGAAATTTGATGCCATATGATCGCTCAGCGCTGGGAATGGAAACACTATGCTGCCATATGATTGCTCAGCGCTGAGAATTGGAACACTATGCTGCCATATGATTGCTCAGCGCTGATTATCGGAACACTCTGATGCCATATGTTTGCTCAGCGCTGACTATCGGAACACTATGATGCAATATGATTACTCAGCGCTGAGTATAGGAACACTATGACGCCATATGATTGATTGCTCAGCGCTGAGTATCGGAGCACTTTGATTCAATATGATTGCTCAGCTCTTAGTATCGGAACACTATGATGCAATATGGTTCCTCAGGTCTGATTATCGGAACACTCTGATGCAATATGGTTGCTCAGCTCTGAGTATCGGAACACTATGATGCCATATGATTCCTCAGCGCTGATTATCGGAACACTCTGATGCAATATGGTTGGTCAGCTCTGAGTATCGGAACACTATGATGCCATATGATTGCTCAGCGCTGATTATCGGAACACTCTGATGCAATATGGTTGCTCAGCTCTGAGTATCGGAACACTATGATGCCATATGATTGCTCAGCTCTTAGTATCGGAACACTATGATGCAATATGATTGCTCAGCTCTTACTATCGGAACACTATGATGCTATATGATTGCTCAGCTCTGAGTATCGGAACACTATGATGCCATATGATTGCTCAGCTCTGAGTATCGGAACACTATGATGCTATATGATTGCTCAGCTCTGAGTATCGGAACACTATGATGCCATATGATTGCTCAGCGCTGAGTATCGGAGCACTATGATGCAATATGATTGCTCAGCTCTGAGTATCGGAACACTATGATGCCATATGATTGCTCAGCTCTGAGTATCGGAACACTATGATGCCATATGATTGCTCAGCTCTTAGTATCGGAACACTATGATGCCATATGATTGCTCAGCTCTGAGTATCGGAGCACTATGATGCCATATGATTGCTCAGGTCTGAGTATCGGAGCACTATGATGCAATATGATTGCTCAGCTCTGAGTATCGGAACACTATGATGCCATATGATTGCTCAGCGCTGAGTATCGGAGCACTATGATGCAATATGATTGCTCAGCTCTGAGTATCGGAACACTATGATGCCATATGATTGCTCAGCTCTGAGTATCGGAGCACTATGATGCAATATGATTGCTCAGCTCTGAGTATCGGAACACTTTGATGCCATATGATTGCTCAGCGCTGAGTATCGGAGCACTATGATGCAATATGATTGCTCAGCTCTGAGTATCGGAACACTATGATGCCATATGATTGCTCAGCTCTGAGTATCGGAATACTATGATGCCATATGATTGCTCAGCTCTTAGTATCGGAACACTATGATGCCATATGATTGCTCAGCTCTTAGTATCGGAACACTATGATGCCATATGATTGCTCAGCTCTTAGTATCGGAACACTATGATGCCATATGATTGCTCAGCTCTGAGTATTGGAGCACTATGATGCCATATGATTGCTCAGCTCTGAGTATCGGAACACTATGATGCCATATGATTGCTCAGCGCTGATTCTCGGCACACTATGATGCCATATGATTGCTCAGCTCTGAGTATCGGAACATTATGATGCCATATGATTGCTCAGCTCTGAGTATCGGAACACTATGATGTCATATGATTGCTCAGCGCTGAGTATCGGAACACTATGATGCCATATGATTGCTCAGCTCTTAGTATCGGAACACTATGATGCCATATGATTGCTCAGCTCTGAGTATCGGAACACTATGATGCAATATGATTGCTCAGCTCTGAGTATCGGAACACTATGATGCCATATGATTGCTCAGCACTGAGTATCGGAACACTCTGATGCAATATGGTTGCTCAGTTCTGAGTATCGGAACACTATGATGCCAAATGATTGCTCAGCTCTTAGTATCGGAACACTATGATGCCATATGATTGCTCAGCGCTGATTCTCGGAACACTATGATGCTATATGATTGCTTGTTTAATTAAAAATTACAAAAATAATTTCGTTATTTAAAAGAAACTGAAATAAACGCTAAAATTGAGTATATAATTTATAAATCAGTGTTTTCAGTCAGTTATTGTGGAAGATTCAAAATGAATCATCATGTACAAACCAAAGGACAGAAGGAAGATTTGTCGGCGGCTACGTGTAGCAAGACGGACAAACATGAAAGCTCCAGGAATACCCGAGATGAAATTGGCTGCTGAAGAAGGTACGTTTGCATACCATGCTATCACAACCATAGCTTTCGATAGAATGATTGTGCGATACTTCTTCCTTGAGTCGTAAGCTATTTGATATTCAATTCAATTCGATATTAGGCCTTTAAACATACAAGTAATATGCCTGTCACATACGATACATTTGGAACACACAAAAACAAATAAAATTAATTGAAACAATAGAAATTAATTAGTGTAATCATGCACGATATATTAATACTAACAAAAATAAATATACCGGTAACTAAATTTATTTTATGAGGCAATATTGTTCGTAATTTGGAAACACAAAATGTATTAAAACTATAAAAATTAATTAAGCCAATTCACACTTAATGTACCTATTAATTCTTATTAATACTAACTATATGTAGGTAAATAAATTTATTTATTAAAAAACATTTTCATATGAATTTATGTTAAAAAACTCACCAACCGAGTAATTAGCACAGTCATAGTCACGCAACTCATGTGTATAAAATATGCCAACATTTGACAACTGGCGCGACAGTAGCGCTCCAGCGGCAGGCAAGTTAAATGTGAGTAGAGTACATATGATAACACAGCAGAGAAATGATACTGTGTTTTGACATTTTTATGCCATACAGTAACTGTATATGGTTCTTATTAATTTTATTTTATAAACCTACAAGACTTTTACACCCAGTAATGGGGATGCCAAGCAACATAGGTGTAGCATTCCACAGAATTTTCTTGCTTTTAGCATCCATTACCATAGGCCTACACTCTTCAAAATGAAGTGAACACAATGTGATATTATTGTAGGTCTACAAATAAGAACAATTCAAACTTTCATCCATAAAATCTAATCTTCTAAAACTCATCAGTATTTTCTACTCCTGAAAGAAAAAGTACAAGGCGTAAGGTCTGAGTAGGCCTACAGGCAAATAACCTGTACCTATTACTTTAAAAATAATATTACAAAGATTGTACGTATTTTTCCACATGTACTTAAACTATATAATCTAAGAAGTAAGTTGTCAGGCAACTTTCTTTCATGAGCTATCCGTTGATTTGGACTGGTTAGACATTGTGTTCTTTATTCCAAAGAAAGAGCCATTAATTTATTTAATATTTTTTTATATTTCATATGCTATTTTATATATTTCTGTGCATTTTTCCCTGATACTGAATGTGAACTAAATCTGTCCAATAGTTTAGTAGAAATCACTGTACACAGACAGACCAGTACTAAAATTATTATATTTCATGTACATCATTCCCTGATAAATTGACTCATAGATACTGAATATGAACAAAATCCCTCCAATAGTTTAGTAGAAATCGCTGTACACAGACAGACTTGTACTCAAATTATTATATTTCATGTACATCATTCCCTGGTAAATTGACTCGTAGATACTGAATATGAACAAAATCCGTCCAATAGTTTAGTAGAAATCGCTGTACACAGACAGACTAGTACTAAAATTATTATATTTCATGTACATCATTCCCTGATAAATTGACTCATAGATACTGAATATGAACAAAATCCGTCCAATAGTTTAGTAGAAATCACTGTACACAGACAGACTAGTACTAAAATTATTATATTTCATGTACATCATTCCCTGATAAATTGACTCATAGATACTGAATATGAACAAAATCCGTCCAATAGTTTAGTAGAAATCGCTGTACACAGACAGACTTGTACTCAAATTATTATATTTCATGTACATCATTCCCTGATAAATTGACTCGTAGATACTGAATATGAACAAAATCCGTCCAATAGTTTAGTAGAAATCGCTGTACACAGACAGACTTGTACTCAAATTATTATATTTCATGTACATCATTCCCTGATAAATTGACTCGTAGATACTGAATACGAACAAAATCCATCCAATAGTTTAGTAGAAATCGCTGTACACAGACAGACTAGTACTCAAATTATTATATTTCATGTACTTCATTCCCTGATAAATTGACTCGTAGATACTGAATACGAACAAAATCCGTCCAATAGTTTAGTAGAAATCGCTGTACACAGACAGACTTGTACTCAAATTATTATATTTCATGTACATCATTCCCTGATAAATTGACTCGTAGATACTGAATATGAACAAAATCCGTCCAATAGTTTAGTAGAAATCGCTGTACACAGACAGACTAGTACTAAAATTATTATATTTCATGTACATAATTCCCTGATAAATTGACTCGTAGATACTGAATATGAACAAAATCCGTCCAATAGTTTAGTAGAAATCGCTGTACACAGGCAGACTAGTACTAAAATTATTATGTTTCATAGTTTTCTATATTAAAATAGACTCACTTCCCCTTTGCTCTACGTAAGAGGAAGCTTTTCATCATATAAATTATTTGCAATATTTATTTCTGTTGTTTCCTTGAGCGCAAACTTAGTAATATTTCTGCGCAATAGTTTTGTTACCAGCTGCATTATTTATAAGTTGTTTTAAATGTATCAGGTGCGTCAGTGTTGCTAAGATAACCGACCACACTTGTCACTCACACAACTACGTAATAAAGCTTCATACTCGTGCATACAGATCGCGCTTCGTGTACGTTTTGACGTTGGGAAAGGCTGTATTGTAGCCTTGTGGACTCAGGTGTATAGTAGAAAATACCTGCCACGCTAGTTCGTCAATTTTGAACGTATCAACTTTGAAGATAAGGACGTTGGAAGTATGTAAGTAATATTTTTGCCCTATGTATTCTATAGGAAATGATGTTTATTAATTGTGAATTTGTTAATAACGAAGTTTAAAGTAATGTATGTTCAGGAAGGATAAAAATGAGATGAAATTTAATGTTAACTTCACATTTTTTAAACAGGAAAAATTGTTGAAAACTGAAATCTTTAAAAGATTTAAAATTGTAGTACTATAGAAACTGTTATACTGAGTAAATCAACAGATAATGACGAAGACACGATACCAGTGTCGAAACGGCACCGTCCGTCGTACAAGATATATTACCATTTTAACACTTTTAAAGTTTTAAGTTTTTAAACAGTGGTGTGCCGTAGGCAAAGGAAGCATTGCTTAATTACTCACTCACTCACACACTCACCTACCCACTTACTTACTTACTTACTTACTTACTTACTTACTTACTTACTTACTTACTTACTTACTTACTTACTTACTTACTTACTTACTTACTTACTTACTTATGGCTTTTAAGGAACCCGGAGGTTCATTGCCGCCCACACATAAGCCCGCCATTGGTCCCTATCCTGTGCAAGATTAATCCAGTCTCTATCATCATATCCCACCTCCCTCAAATCCATTTTAATATTATCCTCTCATCTACTTCCCAGCCTCCCCAAAGGTCTTTTTCCCTCCGGCGTCCCAAATAACACTCTATATGCATTTCTGAATTCGCTTATACGTGCTACATGCCCTACCCATCTCAAACGTCTAAATTTAATGTTCCTAATTATGTCAGGTGAAGAATACAATGCGTGCAGTTCTGTGTTGTGTAACTTTCTCCATTCTCCTGTAACTTCATCCCTTTTAGCCCCAAATATTTTCCTAAGCACCTTATTCTCAAACACCTTTAACCTCTGTTCCTCTCTCAAAGTGAGAGTCCAAGTGTCATAACCATACAGAACGACCGGTAATAGAACTGTTTTATAAATTCTAACTTTCAGATTTTTTGACAGCAGACTGGATGGCAAAAGCATCTCAATCGAATAATAGCAGGCATTTCCCATATTTATTCTGCGCTTAATTTCCTCCCGACTGTCATTTATATTTGTTACAGTTTGCTCCAAGGTATGTGAATTCTTCCACCTCTCCAAAGGATAAATCCTCAATTTTTATATTTCCATTTCGTAGAATATTCTTGTCACGAGACATAATCATATACTTCGTCTTTTCAGGGTTTACTTCCAAACCTATCGCTTTATTTGCTTCAAGTAAAATTTCCGTGTTTTCCCTAATCGTTTGTGAATGTTCTCCTAACATATTCACGTCATCCGCATAGACAAGAAAGTGATGTAATCCGTTCAATTCCAAACTCTCTCTGTTATCCTGAACTTTCCTAATATGGCATATTCTAGAGCGAAGTTAAAATTATTATTATTATTATTATTATTATTATTATTATTATTATTATTACACAATGCATAGTTGTGTTTTAAACACTATAATACACCGTATTCCGTATGATCCCATGTCTTCAAAGCATCTGATCTAATTCGCGAACTACTTCCGCAGAAATTTCAAACTAGTTAGTTCATCCAGTTCACCTTGATATTTAGTTCGATTCGAAATAATAGTTCGCGAACTACCCGGTAGGTCTATTCAATTTGACAGAAGACTGACACTCTCTCTGATGTTGTGAAAGTGCACCCGATTTGTTGGGCTTTGAAAGAAGCATTATGAACAGTCTTTATCATGCATAATATGCAATATTATTAAACTAGTATCGTAAAAATATTACCATGCCAACTAAAAAGTTATAATAAGGCTTCGGAGTCACGTGATTATCATGGTCCAGTCAAGGCCATCTTGACAATCACCTAATATAAATACATGTTCAAAGATATAAAAAAACAAATGAATTGCTATATTAAACTCATGTTAAAGGTGCATTTCTATATAAACTTGTTCAATGTTGGCCATCGTATGACTAAGAATGTGACGTCGCGCCGTAGCCTGTCTGCCACGAGTATGAAATGATTTGCTATGCTATAATTTAATACATCATTGTTGCCATAGCAACCTCTTTCTTCATACACCTTGATATCAAACTACCCATCATTACAAATCTGATGTTATTTCTTTATTATTTGTTTTATAATGCTTTCGTATAAAAATAACATATGAAACACGTTTATAATTTTATACAGTTATTGCATTCGTCAAAATTTGGAAACTCGCTTCGCTCGTTCCCAAAAAATGGACTAATGCCATAAAGTATAACATTATGGACTTGTTTCATAATAAACTATTAAGATGTCAAATGGTTTCTAAGTTGTAAAGCCATGGGCTCATGTGTAACATACTGATGATCGATGAATAAGCGTTGTGTTACAGTCCTTCACGGTTCGTTAATTGTACTATTTGACCCTGAATGTGTGTCATGAAAGCAGCGTAATTAAAACAGGCGTGACGCCTATTCTAAATTTTACGAGTACAATTCGTTCGGACTGAGGCTAGACTTCGAAGTTTGATGCGTCATTGCAAAACTGTCAAGAGTCGCTGATTGGTAGAGGCACCTCTTTTTCTCATAAACGATAAACATAACAATATGTGTGGTTAGTAAAATATGGATGTTACTTTTGCGAATCATAGCGAAAGGTTCAATTTGACGCGAAATTGGCTCATTTTACGAAAAGCGCGAAATTCTAACGATAAGTTATTCGTAGAAAGTATGTTTCAAATTTTGTTCCAAGTTTGTGTGTGTGAAGTGATAAAGAATCCCCCTTGACAAAAATATAAATGCTGTTGTTATAAACAGAAAATGACGTTATTAGTTCCAGGAAATACCATTGGGTCAATCGGCCTTCACCGTCATACGCGAACAAAAGGCGATACCTCAGGCGGTGGTGTGGGGCAGGAACATAAGACTGCTAGACTGGAATGGCCCTATGAGTTTTCAAAGAAATCTAACACAACCATGACGAGGCTATATATATTTTTTTATTTACTGCTTTGTGTTTAAATTCTTTCACGCATTGCTTTAATTGGTAATTGGTAGGCGCAGAGTAAGTTGGCGTTTATGGTTTTATTAGTGTTGTTACTTCCACAAAGAAGATTGTATAGGATTATATACAGTAGGCTGCATGAAAGTTGCAACGAGAAGCTAGAAAGAAAGAAAGGAAGGGTCATTTTACAGGTTTTTCTAAGAATCTCAATTTTTGTATTTCGGGCAGGTACTTTCCATCCATCCATCCATGCGCCCATGTGCAAAAGTGTAAAAATAAGAATTAAGTATTTTTTATTTATTTATTTATTTATTTATTTATTTATTTATTTATTTATTTATCTATATATATATTTATTTATTCACTTATCCATTCATCCATTCATTACTTGTTTACTTATTCATTCATTCATTCATTCATTCATTCATTCATTTATCCATTCAGCCATTCATCCATTCATTTATTCATTTATTTCTTTATCTATTCATCCATTCATCCCTTTATTTATTTATTTAATTCACTGTGCAGTGATGAAGCGTTTCCCACATAAATAAAAAACTATCCAACATTCTGTGATGAAAGTTTTTGTGTGTATTTATGCATGTCGTATCTACAATATGATACAAGATCACTTCTCTACCTTTGATATATTGTCTGATAAAAAATAAATTCATTTAAAAAATTGTCAAATATCAGTATTTTTTCTAACACAAAATAAAAAAAATATATAATATTTATTAAAGAATGTAGTTGAAAGAGCATGATATTATAAAAATGAGTTTCAACAATAAAATAAAAGAGAGAAAACATGAAAAAGTTAACAAGTTTATGAGTTATGAGGGAAATGCTTCATTACTGCACAGTGATCCACCATCATTATGAATTTTGAAAAAAATATATAAATAATTTTTTTAAATCGTAAAAATATGGTTTTTCATATAGCAGAAGGACAGTGTTTTACACATACCAATTTTCATTATTGTACAAGATACAGTAATGGAGGAAAAAAATGTTGAATATTTCCAAAAATTTTACTGCTGTAAGCTGTACCTAACCACTTAAGCCCTTTTACCTGAACATCATCGATGTGATATAAAAATGTTGGAGAACAACAATATTTATAAACGTGAAATTACCTATGGGTAAACATTGGAGAGAGAGTCATTTCTAGGTCATTCGCCGTGTATAAAATTCCATTACTCTTATTAGAACTTTACAACAGGGCTGTAATTTTATAGTTTTTCTTCTTACACGATACCGTGTCTTGGGTTCCCTCGTGGATCGTTAGCCCCACCAGTCGCTCGCGTGATTCAACAATCCCTAGGGGAGGTAGCGCTCCTATTTCTAACTACGTATTTAGCTCACCAGTGGCGAATTCGGTAATCAGTGTAACAGAGAAATAGTAACTAGGTAACCAGGTTCTGTGCTTCATTTGATTACAAACACATAACAATGGTGTTTGGGTGAAAGGAGATAAGTCATAAAAATTAGTTTTAAGTTCAATGAAAATTAAACATCCGATCCTTATTGCAAATAATTTTCTATACAAATAAAACACATAAAATGCTAGTATTCTTCTGTTTTTTGCACACCCACTTGTAGAATTTAACTCATGTATTCCCCTGGGGAACAAAATCCAATACACAAAAAATTACTTAATCCCCTTTTCCTGAACACCATCGAAATTAATGTTTCATTATTTTTATTTGAATGTTAATTAAATACACGTGAGCAGTAATTCTATTAGCCTACAGAAAAACCTCTGTTAACCGAAATAAAGAAGCTGACCTCATTTCGAATAAACTATGTTTCTGATAATAAATGTTCGGAGCTAAAAGGCTAGAAAATGACTCATAAGTTGTGTAGGCTTACGTGAAAATATCATGTGTATTTAAAGAAATGGACACAATGCATACAGCAGGTATAGTATTACCAAATCTAAACATTGATTCTTCATTATTTCTCTAAGAAAAAATCCGAAATTTTCTTTTGGGTTTTTTTGTTGACACTTTTTTCTGACAGCAATGGCACGCCTTTTTAGTGGTAGGGGTGGTTTTAGCCGATTTTCGTAAACAAAAGAACGTATTGTATTGTATTGTATTGCATTGTATTGTATTGTATTGTATTTTAATTTTTATACCTCTTCGAAAGGAGATTTATCTTTCGAAGTTGTGGAAAAATCCAAATATCTTGAAGCAACAATAACAAATATAAATGACACTCGGAAGGAAATTAAACGCAGAATAAATATGGGACATGCCTGTTGTTATTCGGTTCAGAAACTTTTGTCATCTAGTCTGCTGTCAAAAAAAATCTGAAAGTTAGAATTTATAAAACAGTTATATTACCAGTTTTTCTGTATAGTGGTGAAACTTGGACTCTCACTTTGAGAGAGGAACAGAGATTAAGGGTGTTTGAGAATAAGGTTCTTAGGAAAATATTTGGGGCTAAGAGGGATGAAGTTACAGGAGAATTGAGAAAGTTACACAACGCAGAACTGCACGCATTGTATTCTTCATCTGACATAATTAGGAACATTAAATCCAGACGTTTGAGATGGGCAGGGCATGTAGCACGTATGGGCGAATCCAGAAATGCATATAGAGTGTTAGTTGGGAGGTCGGAAGGAAAAAGACCTTTGGGGAGGCAGTGTCGTAGATGGGAGGATAATATTAAAATGGATTTGAGGGAGGTGGGATATGATGGTAGGGACTGGATTAATCTTGCTCAGGATAGGGACCAATGGCGGGCTTATGTGAGGGCGGCAATGAACCTCCGGGTTCCTTAAAAGCCGTAAGTAAGTATAACTTTTAAATTTGTTTATGCTCGACCATGCCGAAATGTAGTAATTATACATTTGGTAGTAGCCCTTTAATGCACCTCATTAAAGTACACTTATTCATTATAATTCAGTTGTTTAGCCAATGAAAAATCAACTTTGTACTGATTATACTCGTATCATTAGAAAACCGCAAGTATCGATTATTCTCGGATATGCAATTGGAAGACAATTAGCGAAAAGTCACGGAGGCTGGAAATCCAATACTGTCGCAGAAGGTTATGTTCTGTTACTATAATAATTAGCGTTAATTGTAAATAATATTCAAATAAATTCAATTTGTCATCTCGTTTTTCAATTCTAAATCAATTTCCAGGTTATATCAACCCTAATCTTCATGTTATTCTCTAGATTATATCAAGGTCAATGACATTCGTGTTTCGGAAAAAATCAATACTTTCGCGTCTGCGCACATCTCACAATTCAAGTCAGTTCACTCCTCACTTACATAACCATAACATGAATACTTCTGAATAATTTCAAGTTAGAAATATGGTCGAGCATAAAAAGTCGTATGAAATTTGCCTATAATGGTAATTAAGACGCTCGTGTGAAAATTATGAAACTCGCTTGCGCTCGTTTCATAAACAAACATACTCGCGTCTTAATTACTACCATATAGGCTCGTTGCATAATGTACTATTATAAATATTTCATTAGGCCCTACACGACTTATGCGTTTCGATTAACAGATGTTTTACTGTAATATAAAACTGAAAATAAAGCTATTTCAGATGTTTACCTACAATATAACACACAGAGCGAAAGAAGTTATGAAATGTGTAAGAAAAGGAGACTTGTAGGAATGGGTATATGCACAAATATTATGTACAAAACTGTTACAGAAATTTAAAACTAGAAAGAGAAACTAATTACTTCCAGATTCAAAGAAAATTTCGAAGGGTTGAACGTTTTGTCAGTTTTAATAACTGACCAGTTGACCACTCGAGCAGAGGAGTTGCTGTTGTGTAGTAAAACAACTCTATTCCCGTGCCTTGTGGGTGTAGAAGTGCGATAGAGTATGGAAAACCATCTATAGTAGTAAGCTCTCCGTTTTGTTGTAGCAACTGTTGGCGATAACATCTCTGTAGCATACGTAGTTGCTATGAAGTATTTCGTGACATATACATTACAGGGGGCGTAATTACAGTTTATTTCCGAGGTCAACTTGCCTGATAAAGTATCTGTTGTGACTTCGTTTAAGTATGTGTGAACCCCCGCTTCATAGGGTTGTGTTTTGAAGCTTCTTAACATAAGGTAAATTTATTTTTGTTCTAATATAAACATTAAAGTGTCAATATAGTATTATTTTGTAAAGTTGTTAAATCAGAAAATATGCTGTTACTTGACAGTAAGTATTCTATTTATAAGTTTCAATAGTGAATCGATTCGTGTGAGAGTGAAAATGGGTTAGCGAACGACCTGGAAGTTTACGGCACATTGCACCACTGAACAATCTAACGATTCCTTCAGTCTAAATCTGATTTAATTTTATTCGTTAGGACGTTAGGTATCAAGTGAACAAATTAATATACCTACTAAGAAAGTGGTTTCAATAACGAGACCTAAAGACCGACAAGAGGTAGACACTAACAGTCAAGTGGTTCCGATATATATTGACGTAAATACGTTTTTTTTTTTCTTAAGAGAGTATGCACACTTTAGTTAGTATATATTTAGTAAAATTAAACATTTAATTCCTACATATTTATCGTCAATTATTTTCCGCTGGAATTTCGTATAGTTAATTAGACAATACTTCTAGATTATTAAACAGTTTTTAAAATGAAAAACTGTTATTGTTAAGGGTATATACATATATATATATATATATGTATGAAAAACAACAGACCAATAACATTGACAGACCACAAGGATCTTGAATTCCAGAAAACAGATATTTCTAAGTTTTTGGAAGACAGTAAATGACATAAAAATTAAACAAAAAAAAAATATATATATATATATATATATATATATATATATATATATATATACTGTATATGGAAAACTTCTATTAAAACTGATCATTTTGATTCATGCCTATGAAACATTAATCAGATACAATACATATTATTAGTCACCGGTGTGGCTCAGTCGATTAAGGCGCTTGCCTGCCGCTCTGAAGTTGCGCTCGTGCGCGGGTTCGATCCCCGCTTGGGCTGATTACCTGGTTGGGTTTTTTCCGAGGTTTTACCCAACCGTAAGGTGAATGCTAGGTAATCTATGACAAATCTTCGGCCTCATCTCGCCAAATACCATCTCGCTATCACCAACCTCATCGATGCTAAATAACCTCGTAGTTGATACAGCGTCGTTAAATTACCAACTAAAACAAAATATATATTATTGTAATAATGATAGACATGTAATAAATAAAATGTATATCAAATTAAAATATTAGGATTTAAAATCACGGTGTTAATTCAAAATGCTCAACGAATCTTTGGTGATGCCATGATATATATATATATATATATATATATATATATATTTTAAAGTTTGGTGTTGAATACCAAGTTTTTAATATGCCTCATGTTAATTTGAATATATTACCCCCTACTACCAAAAAGTAGTCGAATGACTGAGCAGTTTTTAAGAGGCACTCCGTAACGGATGCTCAGGTTAGGAATACATGGTTCATAAATATATACTTTTCTTTTACAAGTCAAGTTCCTTTGCCTGGTCAATTGTTGTTTCGAAACGAACTGTAGGATCGAGAACTACAGCTTTGCTTTTCTTCGGATGAATGGCTACAATATCAGCCTTCTGATGGGTTCTTTTTGAGAGGTGCATTGTACTTCTTCGTAGACGTGTAATTTTTAATCTCGCAAAGCAGAAGCTAGCATTGATTTTACTTTATGATGATGAGTGTTTCTTAGTAGTTCTCTTTTAGGGCAGAAGCCCAACACATGGCCAAGGGTTTCATCCTCGCTGCAGTCAGTATGACGGTAGCGGATTGTGCTAAGACATCTACCAGGGACTGATCGAACCGCCAAGATGATTGAAGGCATTTTCAGAGCGTTGGGGATATAATTTGTGCAGGGAAAATTAGTTTCGCTGATGTCTTCAATTTTCATTATTTCTTTATGTTTTCTTATCTGTTTTATTCATAATGAATATGTTAATAAATTCTGTCATTATCAGTTGAATATATAAATAAGACATTTTTTTCTTAGATGTTTTGCCATGAATTATAAAATTTAATTACATAAAGAATTATGAAAGCATAGAAAAGAACTTGAAAATTATAAAACAGTGCTGAAGACAGGGTTTATTCTTCAGTGTGAAATACATTTGCACGCAAGTTTTCATGAATTTTATAAAAAGAAATGTGGAAGTTATGAGAAAACGGATTTAGAAAACGTAAGTTACAGGAAATGAGCGACAAGTTTATCGAAGATAAAAAGTTTTGTCCATATTTAAATGATCAGGTCAATAGACAATAGACATTGTTTCACGTTTTAAGTCATAACTCGAAATGTATTAGAGATATTATGTTACCTTACTGTTTGTTCTTATTTTGCTTTCTTTCTTTAATTCTTGAGATATCGTATGTTTTCCACAGACTGTAGTTTCGTGACTTTTTAAATTACATTGTACAACATGTATGTGTTCTTTATAGCCCCTACAATTAGTTATGCTCGTTGGAGTAGAATCAATAAATAATAAAAAAAATCTCGGCTTCTGAAGGTGTATATGCCTCCTTAACTTAATGTTGGGAAATATTCAATTGTTATTAATTAAAGTTTACATATAAATTTTATTATTTTAATAGTCTTTATTTTGTGATTATTTTGCATAATTATGTGCTACCGGTATTACCCTTTCCTTACGGTACCGTTTTTAACTTATCGCGATTTATTCGACATTTTAGAAACTCGTTCTTTGTGGATCTACACTTACGCACTTTTTAGGCATCACTAGTCTCTTCCTTAGTTCTTTTTTCAGAGGTTCGCAGAAGAAGCTCCCATTTCTATCAAAAGCTTCTTTAGCCATTACTATTCTCCTTTTGACTTCCTGGCAGCAGCTCATGTTACTAATTACAGTTACACCCCAATTGAATCTGTCCACTCGTTTTACTACCTCATTTCGAATTCGCACTTTACCTTCAATTGTTCATTTTGTCTTTCCACTCTCGCGGAGGTAGAGCAGAAGCGGTAGTACTCAGTACAGCTGCCCACATGCAGCGTGGAAAGATAAAACTTATGCAACAGATTCGTCAATATCAAAAGTCACATTTCACTACTGGTAATATACCGGTACTGCATATTTAGTCAGCAATCCGAAGACTGATTGAAACTTAATAAGTAACACCAATAAGGCATCACTCATGAGGAAACTAAGTCAGGAGATAATGGAAGTTAGCCTTTCCGGCTCCAGGGCATACATCGAAGACCAATGGTGTTAATCATAGTTTAATTAAGACAGTAATTGCTCCCGAAAGGTGTTCTACGATCCAGACTGTGTGTTTGTGAACTTTGCTCAAGAAAGTGTGAAAAATACGGGTGTACGAAACGTAGTAAGTCAATTACGGCAAGGATTCCCTACTAAAATACCAACTCTGAATATTTACCTTATTATTTAAGATGGCATTTTTAATTTTACAAATTCTAACTTATTTCAACCTCTAGCTTGTCTATTGCTTCGTGGCTTCTGTCTTATTTTACGATGTGTTGAATTTGCTTGACTACAGTATAAAACGTCTTTGATTATAGTGTGTGTTAAAATAGCAGCAATAGTGAAACGGGACGGTAGGGAACCGGTAGTTTCCAGATTGTGCCCAGCACTATTGTAGCCTATATTAGCATGTGCAATTTTTGACATATTCTCGCATTTTCAGACTGCATTTTCATTTCGATCCAATTCCACACTCTAGCTACTGCACTTTTTACACCACGAAAAAGCTTTTTTTTTTTTTTTTTTTTTTTTTTTTTTTTTTTTTTTAACTCATCTACATTTCTTCGCGATGAGTTGGCGACACTGGTCATAGCCGATAATGCCGATTGCGGTTGTTTTTATGTTTGTAAGGTGGTGATTATCTGTTGTAATTAGCGTTATGTGATTTTGCTACTTACTCCTCAGGGATTTTCTCCCTCTTTAAGCGTAAAAAATTAAAAGTGGGAACTAGTCAGTATTCCATGAACTTGTAAATATAATCTGCGAAATATATTTTTATATAATGACGTGTAAGAGATACGCCTACACCAACATAACCTAGCGCCAGTTCAGTAACATTAGTTAATTAGTCATTACTAATGTGTAGAAAAGCCATCAACGTTCAAACCGGATGTATATACTATATACTATATAGCCATGAGTCCCTTATCTCAATAATTTTAAACCACCTGCAGATATTTCCTTCAAGTAGACAGGTAACCAGTTTTAATATGTAGTTTGCATTAGTACTTATTTAACGTTACAGTAGTTGAGTGAATTTCTTGTTCTTGGGACAAAAATGTCCGGTGGGCTGCTTCTGCGTATGGTTCATCAAAATGGAAAGTAAGAAAATGCAAAATTGTTACAAAATTCTTTAAGTACTAGTGATTTATTTTTCATAATGTGTTTATTAAAATCTTTAATTTGAGTGAACGTCAAGTTTCTGGTGTGCGTTTGTATACCATTCGCTTTAAGTCCTAATACGTAACTTTTTATTTATATAAGAATTAGGCTCCGAATTAGGTGATACTCCAGAAAAACTACATAGAAGAAGATTTCTTTAACAGGCTTTTGTGATAGGTAGTGGTAAACATGTGGTTTTAGTTAGCAGCCACAAATACTTTCAACATAAAAATCGTTTGGTACTTAACTTTGTATTCTAATATACTGTTGTAATCCCCGCACTTGTTATCAATAGAACATTTGAGAGGTCCAGGACACAATAATAGTCAATAGGGTCCTGGATTCTTTGCATATTATGTTGATAAGTATTGGAGGTTGAAGGGAGATTCTTCAGAAGAACTACACTAAAAGAGGGACATCTTCCTTCCCCTCTACTAATAAAGTTATCAACGTAACATTCGAGAGGTTCAGGACGAATTAGGCCTACTAGGGATATGGTCCGTTTTCCTATTATTGCATCCTGGACCTGTCGAGTGTTACATTGGTAACAAGTAGGAGGTAGGAGGCTGCAACAGTGCATTAGAATATACAAGTAAGTATCAAACAATTTTTATGTTGAAAGTATTTGTGGCTGCAAACTAAGACCACATGTTTATCACTGTATACAACTCTCAGAACCAGTGAAACAAAAGAAAATTGCGCTTCTTCTGTTTAGCTTTTCTGGTGAATTGCTGAATTTAATTTTTTATGACCAAAAGTAAACCTGATAGATTAGAAACAGCGTCTTATTGGCAGCCATTTAATTTAATATTACCGTATTATTAAAGCATCAAGTGAGTCTTATCTTGTGAAAAATACATTGTAGGTGTTCTGACAAGGAAGTCGAATACCGTAGATTAACATAGAGAGAGAGGGAGCACGAATTTAAAATCATCTATTCTTTTTAGGAGGGCTGTTTATAAAGTAATTTCCATTTTCATATAGAGCTCGCAGTAATCAGCATAGTGATGCAATCTTTGCAATTAATGTTGCGTGGTTATTTTGCTTCGAACATTGGTACAGAGAGCTTCATGCGACTGTTACTCTCTGTACTACACATGTTCAAAATGTATGCTCTAATTGGGAATCCCGCCAGTTCAGAGATATACTCGGTGATACCGGTACGATTTCTTGTGGCAAAAACTGTAAAGCAGCTGAAATCCATCATGTTGTGTTATGCGGTCAATTTTTTTTGCACAGCAATACTTGCCCGCATACTGTGTCCAAACTGCAAAATTTAAACTGGGATGTGTTTAGTTACTCTCCATACAGTCCTGATTTGGCGCCTAGTGATTCATGCATATGAAGACGTGGCTTGCATCGCAGAGCTTGGACAATGATAGAGATTTGCAGTTCAGCATCGTAGGTTGGCTTCAGTCAGGAGATTTTTATAACTGTGGTATTCAAAATCTCGCTAAAATGCTATGACAAGCGTCTTAATTTAGCAGGAAACTACAGTATATAGAAAAGTAAATCAAAGTTTGTAGTTTAAAACTGTTATAAACAAATCCTATAACCACATTACCATTTTTTGTTACAATAAAATGAAAGTTACTTTATGAATAGCTCTTGTATAATTCTGTTTAGGTTGCGTGTTAAAGTTGCAGAAGCTGTTTTCCACTTTTGCCTGAACTTCGGTAATTTAAGACTTGGCTAGCTTGCAGATTACCAAGAAAATTAGGAAGGTTACTGGTACTTTTCTTTCTTTGTGTGTAGGCTGAATAGAGCCTCCAATATTTATTCCACAGATACAATTCTAAGTTTTGTAATTTACTTCAGTTCGTGCCTTTTCGGGAAAGTGCATCAAAGACCCAAGTACATTACCATGATATTCTGGTACATCTGAGAATACTATGTAACTTTAGCATTTTATTGTAGGCATTTTATTTGAAGAATATGCAATGACATGTATGTATTGTTTATTTTACAAGGTGTGGACAGAAGTAAATTATTCTTTGAAGTAGTTCAAATTATCTATAAACATTTTTTGTGGTCTGCACTTAATAAAGACTCTAACTACCTTAATAACATATTATCAATTACCGGTAATTCATGTGACCACAAAATCGTATAAAAATATTCCCATTTAGCTTACTGCCAATACTGAAAGTGTGAATTCTTGCTGTAATAGAACTTAAAATTAACTGTGTGTGAAGAATGGAGAGAACTAATGCTTATTCAAGACTTTCAAGAAAGGAAAGTGATGCTCTGGCACACAGTAGTACAGTGGAGTAAGTAAACTTTGAACAGAATTGTTTCATCTGAATTGGTGTGTCACACAAGCTGAACGCAATGCACTTGTACTAGCACAAATTATATTATGTTGTTGACATTTATTTTCTTCTTTGGCTACCTCACTTTGGCTGTATTCAGTTTTTGTGTCTTTCTTATTTGATTTCCTTAATTATGTCATCACAACACACTAAAATAAATGTAAAATGAATTTTTTAATGCTTTTTGGTCTTATTCTACACAAGCAGATTTATTTATTTCTTCACAGAAAAATCATTCTTTGATTTCAAGAACAATAACTCAACACTGTATAAGATTTTATATGAAATGAAAGCTCTGCAGTAATAATTTATTTAATATTAGGTAGATAATAGTTTGTCTTATGTTCGTAAAGTTAAATACTGTACCATTTCTGGCCGATCGTGTTTTTTTAACAACCTTATCGATGTTGTTGGTAGGCCTTGTAACTTAAACTTACAACACATGTGCTGTAAGTAAATAAATCAAATCAACTTTTATTTATTTACTTAAAAGTAACAAACTATCAGAGTAGCACACCACTATGTGGTATGAGAAATAACTAAATGTCATATTATACCTGTGCTTTTTCAAAATTAATTAATTTATTGAAGTGGAGATATGTAAGAAAACAGGAATTAATTAATGAGGTAAGATGTAAGCGTGAAAACCATTTCTGACGACTTCCAGTTGTTGCCCTGAGCGCTACTCATGGGGTCATAGCTGAACACAAAAACATCCATGGAGTAAAATATGTATTCAAGCATTAACCTATACCAGTATGCACTTTATTTACACTGGTGTATAATTAATGTGTCACTTACCTACTATTTTTAAGACAAAACTAAACTTTCTATAATTAATTTTATTACAACATTTTCACAATCGTCGAATAATAACAAATGAATGAATAACAGCTTTCGACAAATACGAATAATAACAAATGAATGAAACCTATCAACAAATAACAAACGGCGATCACACATGAAAACTTTAGCATCCAAAAAGAAACTATTTATTTAAATTAAAAATGATAAATAATAATTTATTTTCTATTAAGATCGGCGAAAAAATAGTATGCAATACATATGTTAAGTGCATAACAGAATCTCGGATTCTGTTATAATGCACTTACCATGCTTGTATCGCAATATACTATTGCATTACTCAGTCGAAATAAAATTATACATGTAATGTCAAGCCTGCCAGTGCAGTAAGACAACAGAAAAGCATGCATATTGGATAATTTTTTACTCCTATGGCGGTTAAGATGAATGGAAGTGGGGAGTTGAGTAGAGTAGAATCAACAAACTTCTCCTTCACTATGAGTTTATATATAATCCCTGATCATGACTTGAGTCATCCAATCAATGTGCTGCATCAGCCGATTGAGTCCTATTATTCACTTAAAACTGGGGTTACTCAATTTCTCGTTTATCTTTTATTCAAGCTAAAAATTTCGACACCTTACAGTTAGTATGGGCAGATGATTTTTTTTATATTTGTCTATCTGCTAGTAAGATCTAACTATTGTGAATTTTTAGAGGTTTTGCCACGTGCTCTTTAGCAGCTTTCTTGTTAGTTTTCCAAAAGTTTCCAATGTTTAAGTGTTTTGTATTCATTAGTCCAAGATACTTATCTAGTATTCATATAATATTGTTTCATGAAGTATTGCGTAGGCTGAAAGTTGATAAGAAATTGAACCATTTTTTTCTTCCAGAATGCCCTCCAATGAGCTGGAAACTTCTTATATAAACAGTATTGCACCTTCTTCATCAAACTCCTCAGCTATTCCAGAGCCAACACTCGTAATTGATAACCCAAGACCAAATGTCAGTATGCAGGTAATATTGTTGAAACATTTATTTTCTTCATTATACAACTAATTACTGATATTGCTCTTACAGTTCACAGTCTTAATACAATAAAATCTTGTTGAGATGTGATATTATTTTCACTAACCGCATCTTCACTTATAAAGTAGGCTAACTCCATAGAAAATTTCTGAGCAATATTGTCTTACTAATGTAGAGCTTTTTGCTGGAGTAGTTTACAAAGCTTCTTGTGGAATTTAATTGATTTCTATTAGTGTGTGTTCATAAAATGCTCTTCTGGTGTAAAGATGTACTGGTACTGTGTGGTTTTTAACTTTAAATTGAGGATATCAAGCTGTAGAATTCCACCACAGTTTTCAAATTACAGTAGAATACCTCATATCTGGCACCAAAGGGACCAAGCTAGTTCCGGATACGAGATTTTGCCGGATAATTGAATAAATACGGTGTATACGAAAAAAAAAAAGCTCATACTTCATGGTGCCATATGTCGAAACTGCAGCCATGTGAAGCTTATTTCTCTATCACTTGATCATAACTCAATAAACTGTGTGGATTTTCCTTATTAAAACACGTCACACAACACAAATAATACACTAATGTTAGGTTTGAATATTCATTGAAAATTAAAGTTTATGCAATTTTCCTAATGTGGCAACACTGACGGTCCGAACATAACTAAATGAACTCTCTCGATTTTCCTTATTAAAACACAACACAAATAATATACTAAATCCAGGTTCGAATATTCACTGAAAATTAAAGTTCATGCGATGTTCCTAATGTGGCAACACTGACGGTCCGAACATAACTAAATGAACTGTGTGGAGTTTCCTTATTAAAACACATCACACAACACAAATAATACACTAATTTTAGGTTTGAATATTCACAGAAAATTAAAGTTCATGCGATCTTCCTAATGTGGCAACACTGACGGTCCGAACATAACTAAATGAACTGTGTGGAGTTTCCTTATTAAAACACATCACACAACACAAATAATACACTAATTTTAGGTTTGAATGTTCACAGAAAATTAAAGTTCATGCGATCTTCCTAATGTGGCAACACTGACGGTCCGAACATAACTAAATGAACTGTGTGGAGTTTCCTTATTAAAACACATCACACAACACAAATAATACACTAATTTTAGGTTTGAATATTCACTGAAAATTAAAGTTCATGCGATCTTCCTAATGTGGCAACACTGACGGTCCGAACATAACTAAATGAACTGTGTGGAGTTTCCTTATTAAAACACATCACACAACACAAATAATACACTAATTTTAGGTTTGAATATTCACAGAAAATTAAAGTTCATGCGATCTTCCTAATGTGGCAACACTGACGGTCCGAACATAACTACATGAACTGTGTGGAGTTTCCTTATTAAAACACATCACATAACACAAATAATACACTAATTTTAGATTTGAATATTCACAGAAAATTAAAGTTCATGCGATCTTCCTAATGTGGCAACACTGACGGTCCGAACATAACTAAATGAACTGTGTGGAGTTTCCTTATTAAAACACGTCACACAACACAAATAATACACTAATTTTAGGTTTGAATATTCACAGAAAATTAAAGTTCATGAGATCTTCCTAATGTGGCAACACTGACGGTCCGAACATAACTAAATGAACTGTGTGGATTTTCTATAATAAAATGCATCAAACAACACAAATAATACACTAATTTTAGGTTTGAATATTCACTGAAAATTAAAGTTTATGCAATCTTCCTAATGTGGCAACACTGATGGTCCGAACATAACTAAATTAACTGTGTGGATTTTCTATATTAAAACGCATCAAACAACACAAATAATACACTAAATCCAGGTCCGAATATTCACTGAAAATTAAAGTTCATGCGATCTTCCTAATGTGGCAATACTGATGGTACAAACATAACTAAATGAACTTGTGGATTTTTCTTATTAAAACATATCACACAACACAAATTATACACTAATTTTAGGTTTGAATATTCACTGAAAATTAAAGTTCATGCTATCTTCCTAATATGGCAATACTGACGGTACAAACATAACTAAATGAACTTGTGGATTTTCCTTATTAAAACACATCACACAACACAAATAATACACTAATTTTAGGTTTGAATATTCACTGAAAATTAAAGTTCATGTGATCTTCCTAATGTGGCAATACTGACGGTACAAACATAACTAAATGAACTTGTGGATTTTCCTTATTAAAACACATCACACAACACAAATAATACACTAATTTTAGGTTTGAATATTCACTGAAAATTAAAGTTCATGCGATCTTCCTAATGTGGCAATACTGACGGTACAAACATAACTAAATGAACTTGTGGATTTTCTTTATTAAAACACATCACACAACACAAATAATACACTAATTTTAGGTTTGAATATTCACTGAAAATTAAAGTTCATGCGATCTTCCTAATGTGGCAATACTGACGGTACAAATATAACTAAGTGAACTTGTGGATTTTCTTTATTAAAACACATCACACAACACAAATAATACACTAATTTTAGGTTTGAATATTCACTGAAAATTAAAGTTCATGCGATCATCCTAATGTGGCAATACTGACGGTACAAACATAACTAAGTGAACTTGTGGATTTTCTTTATTAAAACACATCACACAACACAAATAATACACTAATTTTAGGTTTGAATATTCACTGAAAATTAAAGTTCATGTGATCTTCCTAATGTGGCAATACTGACGGTAGAAACATAACTAAATGAACTTGTGGATTTTCCTTATTAAAACACATCATACAACACAAATAATACACTAATTTTAGGTTTGAATATTCATTGAAAATTAAAGTTCATGTGATCTTCCTAATGTGGCAATACTGACGGTACAAACATAACTAAATGAACTTGTGGATTTTCTTTATTAAAACACATCACACAACACAAATAATACACTAATTTTAGGTTTGAATATTCACTGAAAATTAAAGTTCATGTGATCTTCCTAATGTGGCAATACTGACGGTACAAACATAACTAAATGAACTTGTGGATTTTCTTTATTAAAACACATCATACAACACAAATAATACACTAATTTTAGGTTTGAATATTCACTGAAAATGAAAGTTCGTGTGAACTTCTTAATGTGGCAACACTGATGGCCCAAACATAACTAAATAAACATAAAAACTTTGTGGATTTTCTATATTAAAACACATCACACAACACAATACACAATTTTAGGTTCGAATTTTCACTGAAAACAAAAGCGAATATTCATTGAAAACGAAAGTTTATGCTAACTTCCTAATGTGGCGTTAACTGACGTTCTGAACATAATAAAATAAACATAAAAACTGTATGGACTTTCTTTATTAACCCTTAGAAGCCGAAAGACATGCCTCTATTGTACTGTAATGTCTAACTCTTAATCAGGGGTTTGTATACCTGCATAATCGGGTAAATTCATGTTGGGTTTGTTAGCCAAGCAGTTTAAGGCACACAAGGTATGTCCGGCCAGCATATCGTGCCTAATATTGCAGCTTCGCGTCCCAGCCACTGCAGTCACTTGAGTCTGTGGTAAGGATGAGGAGGGTCTATGTAAAGCAATTGGTATAATGGTACGCATGGAAGCTGACGGGGTTTCAGTTGAAATGATTTTGCTCCTTTTTTGAGAAAGAAAAATTACAGAAAAAATTTTTTTATTGTTTTAATTAAGTGCAATGTCCCTAATATTATATAAAATTAAAGAATATCAATGTATTTTATATAAAACATACAATTTATAACATATTATATCACGTCATGACTATAATGGACGCACAGCTCCTAAAAATTAAAACATGTCACAAATAATACACTAATTATAGGTTCAGATATTCACTGAAAATTAAAGTTCGTGCGAACTTCCTAATGTGGCAAAACTGACGGCCTAGATTGTGACAATGTAGAAGATTCAATTTTTTTTTTTTACCCCAGCTAGAAGTTCCATTGTTTTCATATTGCTGATTATTTGGGTGCCGGTTACGAGGGATTTCACTGTAAAATAAAATCTATGGCGGGTGTTTCTGGGTAAAGGACATACCTTCACTTACTGCTACAGGGTGATCAGAAAGTCACGCAACACATGGAGGTACTACATACGATGTTGAAAATGATCACTATTGACATGGTCACACATGTGCACCCTTTTGATCATGTTCCCGAACATGCTCTGAAGCATTGCACGTGAAATGTTATCCACAGTTCGTTGAATGGCTCTCTGCAGTTCATGCAACATATGCAGATGAGTTCCAGGATGAATATTCTCTCCTCCAGTATGTACACCCTGCTGCTGTTGTAACGTACAGAGATTACTTGCCTCAATTATCACCACCTGTTACTGCAACATACGGAAAACCGGTTGCACCATGGTTTGCATGATTTTCTGATCACTTTGTATAAACTATGTATACCGTTCATTCTCTTTGGTTGAAATCTCTACTGCTACCAATGGCGAACTAAGACATGAACAGTAAGTTTCAGTTGTTGGTTAAAAATATGTTATGTGTTGATAAAGTTTAAATATCTTAATATATGCTCATTTAATTTTTTGTATTTTTTGATAACAGAAAATTTAGATTCTCTCTTTCCTTTTTTTCTTTTTTATTAGAATGACAGAAGAGAAGGAATAAGTTCACCCAAGAAAGTACATGTGACCCAGTCACGAAAAATCCCATTTTGGCTGTGGTACATTATAGCAAAAGCTTTGGGGCTCAAGCTTTCACCCAATGAGAAACCAATATGTGCCATTATACTGTATCTTCTCACATTTGTATCAGCGTTGGGTAAGTTGACTTCAAATATAGTCTAATTGAAACATTTTACATGAACAACCACAGTCCAGATTTTTCTTTTGTTCAGTGGGAAAGAAAATTTGTTTATATGATTTTATATATTTATTTATTTACTTATTAAATGGAGAAAAGGTTTTGATAAATGGGGAAAGAAAATATTGTACAGCTCTTAGTTTTAATTTTGACCTTGAATGAATTTTTGCGTCTAGTAAACAGAATTACATAAGAAATAAGACACAGAAGAAAATGTGACAGAGAGTTTATAGCATTGATTCCTTGCATTTTTTTTTTCTTTTCTTACAGGTTACATAATCTCCAGCATCTGGTACTGCATAAGTGGTATCGCAGCTAACAAGAATCATTCCGCTCAATTGGAGGCCACAGTCACAGTTTTAGTTACAGCACTTTGGTGTGCTCTCGGCATCTATGCCAACAAGCTTGCATATCGTTTGTTTGGACACAGAAAGTTCCTGACAATGTTACGGCTGCATTCAAAAACTGTTTTTAAATTAAACGCAGCATTAGTAGTCTTAGTCCTGTGGACGTCATTCATCGTGCTGCATAATTTGGGGACAATGTCGTACTGGATTGGAACGCCATGTTTTAATAGTAAGTACCATTAACTTATTTAATGAATTATGTTGTTGTATGTTTAGGCAACAGTCTGAAGTCTGTTTGGATTATTATAAATGACAACAATAAGACATCACTCATGAGGCAACTAAGTCAGGAGATAATAGGGTAGGGTGGCCAGTTCCTTCCTCTTCCATTGCATACATCACCGATTAGTTACATGTTACACTAATCAGACTTCAATCAATCAATCAATCAATCAAACTCCTGTATCTCCTTACAAGGAGCATAGGGCATTCACAAAATGCCTCCATCGGACCCTATTTGTAGCCAACTTCTTCACTTCGCTCCATGTTTTCCCCTTCCTAGCAATTTCCTCCAAAACTGTTCTCTTCCATGTATTTTTTGGCCTTCCTCTTGTTCTACTACCCTGGGGGTTCCAATCCAAAGCCATTCTTTCTACTGCTCCATCTTCTTTCCTGATTGTGTGCCCTACCCAATTCCACTTTCGTCTTTTGATTTCTATTGTGATTTCTTTCTGATTTGTTATCTTCCATAGTTCTGAGTTTGTGATTATATCTGGCCATCTAATTTTTAAAATTCTTCATAAACGTCTATTAACAAATGTTTGCAGATTATTTTGTATAATTTTACTTGTTTTCCATGTCTCACAGCCATATAATAAGATTGATTTCACATTACTGTGAAAAGGGTATGTGTCGGATACAGGGGGGAGAGCCATTAAACCTTCCCATTAAAGGCTTTAAGGAACCAAATACCCAATGTCCCATCCGTACCGTCCCGTGGTGCAGCTGTTAGTAAGCATAATTTTACAAGCTGAACTAAAGGGAGGGGCTACTCATCAATTAGCACTGGTCAGCTTGATGAGTTAATGACTGAATTTGGTATAATTTCCCTCTATCCAATACATAATTCCCTCTTTACCCTTTCCTATCCAGTCCTCTGACTGAACTCTTACTTTCTTCGACCCTGACAGCATTAGAGCATTCGAGGCCTAGGGGTTCATTTCACTTTCCTTCCTACCCTTCCTACTTTTCTGTTCCTAGTGCTGACCTGCTATGGCACTAAAATTGTCCTTCAGTGGCTTAAGGAGGGAAAGCTGGTGATCAACAAGATCTCCCAGCTAGGTCCAGTAGACCCGTCGACCAACAGCAGGTGTGATCCTCCAGACATTCGGGGGGTTGTGTGTGAATGAATTAGCCACCAAAACGTTAAAATATGGTGTTCACTTAAATTGGCTACAACTTGCCATTTTCTTTATCTTTGAAAAATATTGGAGTGCAAGAGGTCAAATGACTTTATTGTCAAATGCCTGGCATTAGAAAACAACAACAACATTACTGTTAAAGATTTTAATTTTTGAAGATCTAGATATAATATAAGATTTCCATATTGGGTACAACCGGACAAATGCACTATTTCCTTTTTTTATTCAGTTCTTTACATCCTTGTCAATTATACTACCCAAATATGTTGTTATTGTTGTTTTCTAATGCCAGGCGTTTGACGGTAAAGTCATTTGACCTCTTGCACTCCAATATTTTTCAAAGATATTATCATGGTCAGCCACTGAAGCACAGATTTTGAGATGTTCCGAATCCATTTCTTGGTTTGAGTTGCACAATGGGCAGTTAGGGGACTGATATATTCCAATTCTATGCAGGTGTTTGGCCAAACAATCATGGCCTGTTGCCAATCTAAATGCAGCTACAGACGATTTTCATGGTAAATCTACCCAAATATTTATATTCTTGAACAGTATCAATGTTATTATTATTTATTATAACTTTATCTGTCTTTTTACTATTTAATCTCATTTCTTTAAATCAGACTTCAGTTGTATACAAACAATTGTACTTTCTCTGATACATATCGTGAAGTGATATGTATATATGTACTGCCTGATAATTGATGTAGCATAGGCCTACGTATCTCGATCTCTTTGATGAGAAGCTGTCAGCGACAAGAATTTGCTGTAGTCGTCTCTCTTTAGTGAAGGTTCTTGTTTTAAGACGTGATAGTGAAAGTTATTGAAGTAGAATGCAGAATGTAAAGGAACTTTGTTAAGCGGTTTCATGTGTGGAGGAAGAATGTGAACTTACTGCGTGTTTTTTCCTTTCCAGGGTCGATAAACCGTGTTGTCTGTCAAGTCCGTTACGTTTGTCAAGTTGTCTTCTCTGTTTTTGCACTTGTATGGAATGTCTTGGTTGCTGTTGTTGTCATATCCGTATGTCGTACACATACAATCAGTAAGTATGATTAAACAATGTGCTCTAAATATGGGCTTTATGACTCTGTGTTAAGTATCAAAAGGATCAGTGGCGGCTTGTGCCTTTCTTGAATGAGTGTTCACAAAAAAATATGAGTAATGAACACACTGATATATTCTCATATAGCTGAATCACACGTCAGAGATAAACGAGTTCTAATATGCATGCACCAAATCTACGCATCTGAAACCAAAATTAAAACCATTAAACAAGAGTAGAGTAAAATTAATTCACTGTTGTTGTAGATGGTGTTGAAGATCTGGATTTATTGTAGAGAAACTCCATGTGCCTAGTTTTGAGAGATGCAAACTTATCAATAACTTTATTATTGAAGTCTCTAATGTTGTTAACAAGTTTTTTTCCACTGCCAACATAGCCAATGTACTTAATCGGTCTTCTGTCATGGTGTTACGGAGGAATGTTTTAATCCTCTTTTAATTTAACACACAATTTCACACACATCCATCTCCAAACTTCAAATGTTACTGTTTCAACTCTCAATACGCACCATTGCAGCTTGTATTTTCCTTACTTTGCTGAACAAAAGACAACAGAATCAGTCCCCGCGCATAATTTGAAAAGAAAGAGTAAAGAGAGAAAATGAGGAAAGAGGGAGAAAGGAACAGGATGCCAGACCCAAGAGAAACAGAGCATCTCTCTTTCTCTGTCACTAGCACGTTAAGACCTGTGCGAGCCAGAGCTATTGTAACCATTGTAACAAACCAGAAAATATTCTCGCCTCAGGCTATTCCGCCCTGCTAGAGAAAAATTGTGCGAGCTGCTGTCAGCCAATCCAATGGAGATTTAAAGACACACGACACACGAACTGGACATTCTCTCGAGACGAAAAATGTAGGAACGTCATTGCGCATTGGAAAGTAATAGATGTACTGGTAATAATATTAATACAGTAATACGTATGATTATTGTTGGTTTTTAAGGTATTCACGTGCTCCTGTGCTCATATAGAGGAACCGCCACTGAAAAGGATACATTTTACGTAAATGGAATAATTTGCTGTAAACAAACTAATTATTAGCATCAAATATGTGTAGGTTTATTACAGTCAAATTACTTATCAATAGTACACACGTTGAACCATTATGATATTACATGAAATGGTATATAAAAGTTTTTGACAAACGTTTTCGCCATAACCATGGCATCTTCTGGTCATATTAAAGGAGAACACAATAACACATGATGAACACTTAAAATATTCAGGTGAAACAATCGTTAAAAAGTTTAAAAACTGGCGTGGTAGGCAGTTTGATCATATGCCATTAAAAAATATACAAGTAGCATGAAATTAACATCATGAAAAACATAGAATAGGCAATTAACACTGTACTAATTGATAAGTGTACAAAGAAATAGAATAAAAGCATAACAATCTTCAAATACAGGCAGATGCAGTTCCCAAAATAACGAAACATGCTACAGTATGTAGGTCGCTTGTGCTGCTGTTTTATGGGTGTATGAAATGAAAGCGTCCACACCTGTGGAGTAACGGTCAGCGCATCTGGCCGCGAAACCAGGTGGCCCAGGTTCGAATCCCGGTCGGGGCAAGTTACCTGGTTGAGGTTTTTTCCGGGGTTTTCCCTCAACCCAATACAAGCAAATGCTGGGTAACTTTCAGTGCTGGACCCCGGACTCATTTCACCGGCATTATCACCTTCATCTCATTCAGATGCTAAATAACCTTAGATGTTGATACAGCGTCGTAAAATAACTCAATAAAATAAAATAAAAATCAAAGCCCTGTAAAAGTGTAATGGGGTAATGTAAGAGAATTTATTAAATTGAGAACTGCCTACCACACCAGTTTTTAAACTTTTTAACGATTGTTTTAACCTGAATATTTTAAGTGTTCATCATGTGTTATTGTGTTCTCCTTTAATATGACCTGAAGATGCCATGGTTATGGCGAAAACATTTGTCAAAAACTTTTATATACCATTTCATGTAATATCATAATGGTTCAACGTGTGTACTATTGATAAGTAATTTGACTGTAATAAACCTACACATATTTGATACTTATACTATACTTATTGGACCCAACATGCCTTCAAAAAAAAAAAAACTAATTATTTCCAAGGTTTATAGTTTCAAACCCTACTGATGGCAGTGGATTTAATAGATGGTTAAATATTTAGCGTGGTTCCTCTGAAGAGAAGAAAAGTTTGGAAGCCCATGTCACAGATTTTCGACATGTAAAAGAACTTTCGTTATAAAAAGTTCTAAGCAAAATTGTTGGCCATTTTTCACCCATGTTGGATTTCAGTGCCTGACTTTAGGAATGAAATGGGTGAAATTTCTGTTTCATATATTTTTTAAACTACATACTTCATTTTTGCATACAGCAACCTCTTGTTATTAGTATTGGATTGGTACATAAGTTTCTAACGTTTTTCTGTACTTTCATTCATCTGCTGTCCATGTTTCCATAACAACCAAGTACTTATTTACACTGCGAACTTATGCACCAATCCAATATTAGTGCATCCAGGTTTCGTTAGTATCACTTCAATCGTTTTTAAGTTATTAAAATTTTTCAACTGAATTTTGACTTTTTCAAAATGTATCTACTCCCAAAAAATATAATTATAGATCTGAAAAAAAAAAAAAAAATTGTACAGTATCTTTGACATCTATGTAATTTAACAGCAAAGCAGTAATTGAATTTTGAATGTTTGATGGACCTGAAAAAAATTTAACTCAGTTTAAAAATTAATTTTTTTTAGTGTTTGAATAATATATTTTATAATTTTCAAAATATTTACTTCATCCCCCCCCCCCAAAAAAAATAAAAAAGGACTCTATAATTTTGTAAACCTTGCTTTCCAGAACATGCAGTAAACATGTAAACTTATTAGCATGAAATTAGTTGGTAAACTTATTAGCATGAAATTAGTTGAAGCCTATAGTATTTGAATGTGAGTAATTGCAATAAAAATAGAAGTGTGGAAAAGTGACTTTAAATATTGATTTTCTGTTACGAAAACGTGTTTGTAATTGTGAAATATAACTAAAGCATGAATTTTGAGGATGATTAAGTTTATAAAATTTGGCCACATATAAATATGTAAGGTCACTGATTATTTAATTCCCCCCTCCTCGAAAATGACCAATATTTCACCGTGTCGGTTAAAGTTCCCGGGTAGCTCAGTGGTAGAGCGTTGGTACATTAAACCAAAGGTCCTGGGTTCGATACCCGGCTCCAGAACAATTTTTCCCTCGAAATTATTCAAATCAACTTTACAGGGAGTTATACCTGAAATATTGATTTGCATAATACACGTCACTGTTCGTTAACAGAAAACCACAATTTAAGTCACACGGAGTTAGTGTGCACTTGAAGTTGGTTGCTTGACGGTTGTCAGCCCACTTTGAGGTCTGTGGATATAGAGGGAAAAATTGGATCGGTGTCGGTTAGAGTTCCCGGGTAGCTCAGTGGTAGAGCGTTGGTACGTTAAACCAAAGGTCCCGGGTTCGATACCCGGCTCCGGAACAATTTTTCCCTCGAAATTATTCAATATTTCACCCATCTCTTCCCTTAAATAAAATACTGCTACTACTGTACTACTTTTTGTATTTATGAAAAGTATCTTTGGTGCAATGTAGAAAACAATTTTTTTTTGTGCGCAGTTAATAATATATTTCGATAATATTCATATTCATATTCTTTATTTGCCTGAAAATACAAGAATACAAGAGTCCTCGTCAATGTAATAATATAAAAAACAATATGTCAATATTTAAAATATTAAAAGAGTAAAAAATAATAAAATTTAACTAAAATACTACATCATTTTCAAAAAATTAATTCATACTATAGAAGGGATTATTTTGTAGCCATCTCTTAAGCTGAAGTTTAAATTGTGTTTCATTAAGTGCCTTTATATTTGTAGGTATCTTATTATATACTTTTATTGCAGTAATTACATAGCTTGATTGTGTTTTTGCAACCTGACATGTGGTACATTTAATTGATCATTATTTCTTGTTTCATAGCGATGCAGATCTACTATGCTTGTATAATTAGTAATATTCTTGTTTACATACATTAAAAGTTCAAAAATATATAGATTGTAGATTGTCATAATCTTTTCATTTTTGAAAAGAGATCTACATGATAGTCTGGGTGGTGACATTGTTATAATACGAACTGCCTTTTTCTGCATTAACAAAATGTTTGGAAGATCAGAATTATTTCCGTATAAAAGTAATCCATATCTAATAACACTTTCAAATAGTGCATAGTAAACTACATGTCATGTGACAGAGAAGTGATTCACGGAGGATGGCAACACAACTATCTCATAGTACACACCACTGTATGTCATTTGATTAATCATTCATGAAATAAAGTACAATAGGATAACTTTGCTAACGTGATGATGAACTAAATTTTTGAGAAATGCATAAAATATATGACAAAGTATGTTTGTCTTAACAGTGATATTTTTTTATATATATTTATACTGGCGTTTATTAGAAATCCCAGCACATTTTTTTCATCTGTAATTTCTATACTTATTTACTGATTAGTGGAGAATAAACACTGATGGGGGCCATGAATTAAATAGCCACAGACAAAAGCTTGTCTGAATTCATGGCCCCCTTACTCTCCATAGTGATATATTGATATACTGATGCATTTCCCTTTGTCATGTACACTTACTCTGGGTTCATATTTTTGAGGGAACTTTTACAAAATAATAGTTTATAAATGGTAAAAAATTAAGATTTTGTACGTTTTGGGGTATATAAAATCCAAAAATAAAAAAAATAAGTGCATGGTGCCATAAAATAGAACAGTTTCCTTGACCCACTTTATAAATGAAAACATCAGTGGCATAGCATGAAATTTTGAGCAGGGGAAGCTAACTCAAGTTGTCTTTCATGCAATATGAGAAAACGTATTACAAAAATACAGTCTTAAAATAAATAGTAGTCAATGTCAAGTCAGCAGTTGAAGATTGGTTGGAACATCGTAAGTAACACCAATAAGGCATGACCTCAAATGATACGTAGTAAAATATGATTTCATGGTTTACATATATCTCTAACAAATAGACACGTATACGTATAACATTAGCTCACTCCCTGTCATACTTAGAGAAATCACAATATTTATGGTCAATAGATACAGTATTAGTATCATTATGTAAGTATGCGTCTGTCTTTTGGTTGTGTCCTTCATTGACAGCAAGGGAGTTGGTCATTTGTTTTTTAAATCACACTTTTGTTCATAAGTCATACTTGATAATGCAATTGTCCTAAAAAATTCAAGTAAATTAGTGTCAGGAACTGTTATTTCGCTCATTATTTATTATATCAGCCACAATGCACACTAACATTTCAACTGAACACAACTGACGAAAAGGGATAACTCGGAAACTACTTATTTCAAATGTTAAAGCTAGCTTCTTGCGAGCCTTGCGACCAGGGTAGTTTAGATAGAAAGGGATGGAAAATCTGCGGGTTGGGTTACACAGAAGAATGAGTGTAAGAAACCAGTCTGCTTGGAAGCTGGTGTGTGCAGGCTTCTTGTTTACTGCTGCATCACAAATCATCCTGAACTGCCGCATCACAATATTTAACGCATACATATAAATTCTATTAAAGTTAATAAATAATTTTGTCCATAAACTGCAGGTTTATTACGAAATTATTATTATTATGTAAGCTTTTTAGCTTACATTGACACTATGCCACTGGAAAACATGTTCAAAATATTAATTTTTTATGCCCTATAACTTTAGTATATGGAGTTTCTTTATACAATTAAAAATAAGAAAGATAAAGGCAGTGTTCCACTCTTTTTATTCATCTGGTATAAAAAAAGCAATTAATGACTTTAAATCTGTTTGACGCATACAAATTGTTCATAGTAACTGTAAGAGTATGAAAATTTATTTGGAATGAGTCTTTAGCAAACAGTGGTGAGCACTATGAGATAGTTGAGTTGCCATCCTCCGTGAATCACTTCTCTGTCACATGACATGTGAGGTCATGTGCTCCTCAGTGCTCTTTGCCAGTTGAGCTCTGTACACTCGAGGCTGGGTCTAATGTTATATTCAGCCTTCAATTTCGCTACCTTACAGGCAGTATGGGTAGCTAATTTTTTATATTTGTCTATCTACTGTAGAGATCTGACAATGTGCATATTTGAGGGGATATTTCGACATGAGCTCATTAACAGTTCCTTTGTTAGAATTATAGTTTCGCAGTGCAGTATACTAATGTAATGTGTTATTTTCAGGTATAAGAAAGTTCATCATAGAACTAGAGCAAGATGCTATTCAGTCTGATCCACTGAACGAAGCAACAAATGATCTTGCAAATGGTAAGTACAACCATTTAGTATCCATCTAGCTGAAGAAAGAAATCTCATATAAACAAAACACTTTTAATCCGTCAGTGCTCTGAAAATGTGATTGGTTCACGTCGTCTGTCTGTCTATAGTAACTTCCCTTCTGCAGAATTCCGTTCATTCTTATCTTAACACACCTAAGTATAACAAAATATTAGAGAAATACATTTTTTTCATTTATTATATTCCATAGTTCTTACTTTAGCAATGAAGCTTTAAGATGTGGAACAAGTCAAATTTTTACAAGATTACAACTACAATTTTTACAATTTCAATTTTCTACAATTTTTTGGCGAGATGTAGTGAGATGAGGTGAGACCGAAGATTCGCCAACAGATTACCCAGTGGCATTTTTCTTATGGTTGGGGAAAACCTCAGAAAAACCCAACCAAATCAGACCAAACAGGAGTGAAGTGAAGTGAAGCCGAGGACTTGCCATTGACCACCCGGCATCAGTCTCACGGCTGAGGAAAACCTCGGAAGAAAAGAAACCATTCAATGAGACCAAACGGGGGATCCAACCCAAGCCCGAGCGCAGCTCCGAATAAGCAGGCCAGCGAGTCTGCCGACTGAGCTACATCGATGGCTCTACTAAAAATATACAATACATAGCCAATCAGATTATTAAATTTACAAACCCAAATGATTATTCATCAACTGAGCTATAAAATATAATACATAGTAAGTAAGTTAATTCAATTTAAGGCATAAACAATTCAATCAGTTGTGATATACAGAAATTGATAATACGTATCATGCAAATTTCTTCAAATGACAAGCATAAACAATTCATCAGTAGAGCTATAGATTACTATTCAATTTAAAGCATATACAATTCATTAGCTAAAACTATACAAACATAACATAGTAAACAAATTAATTTAATTTACAAGCATATTTTCGTTAAGCTATACAAAATTGTACAATTCATATCAAGTAGATTAGTTCAGTTTATAAGCTTAAACAATTCATCAGTTGAGATATACAGACTACTATTGAATTTACAGCATATACAATTCATCAGTTAAGCTAAACAAAAATATACAATACATAGTAAACAGATTAAGTCAATATAAAAACATATTTTAAATGAGCTATATAAAATTGTACATTTCAAATCAAATAGAATAATTCAATTTACAAGCATAAACAATTCATCAGTTGTGTAGAAGGTATGAGTAGCCTATGTAGTATGTGTTCATAATCAAAATGTCTTGTTTAATTAACGTGCACAAGGATAATGTTTAAGGAAGGTATTGAAAACATCCAAAATCATAGTTTTCTCTGAAATCTTTAGAGTTTTGCCACTTCTATGTTTGAGAACAACACTGACACAATGCCACAACAACTGTGGATTGGGCTGTGTTATTTTATAGACATACTTCTCTTTCAAATAATATCACTGTAGGAGCAGCCATTGCGTCATAGTCTATAGCATTACTCCTAGGTATCGTGAGAGAATGCACGCTAGTTCGAGTCATGTGGGAAAATATTTTCTCATGAAATTTCGGTCATTGTATGGGACCGGTGCTCACCCAGCATCTTCATGCACTTGGGGAACTACAACACATAGCGAAATCTGATTACAAAAGCCGCTATAATGTGTGATGAATCATCATACTAACCACACAATACCTCCATTCTGGTTGGATGATCATCCACCTTTGCTTCAGCACCACGGATTATTATGTAGAAGCAGACATTGATGTACCACTTATGAGTAATGACTTGTGATGATGTAATCTTATGGTAAAGACTGTATATTCTTCTTCTAGTCGGCCTGGGTAACATGGTATAGCGCTGGCCTTCTGTGCTCGAAGTTGCGGGTTTGATCCCAGCCCAGGTCGATGGCATTTAAGTGTGCTTAAATGCGACAGGCTCATGTCAGTAGATTTACTGACATGTAAAAGAACTCCTGCGGGACAAAATTCTGGCACAGCAGCAACGCTGATATAACTTCAGCAGTTGCGAGCGACGTTAAATAAAGCATAATTTAAATTTTTTTCTTCTTCTATCTCGTGCTTTCTTTCAATTGCCAAGTTTTTGACAAGAGTCTACATTTTTCCCTATCCTTCCACAGTTGAGTTCCATCTGCTTCATGCCATTCTTCTCTTCTTTCGACATCCCTCTTAAACATCCAGCCATCTGCTTCTTGTCTTCTGTTATTTGTGAAACATATTCTAACTTCTAAGTAAATTATTTGTGAAACATTTCTGTGCAGTAAAGTGTACAAATTCTTCTTCAAAGTATAATGTGCAATTCATATCCTGTTACAGATTATGTTGCTGTTGATGAGGACTATTACAATGACTTAACAGAAGATTCGGATGATGGGACTGATCAGAGAAATCTGAGGGCACGGAATAAAATTACGAGTAGTAATAATACAATAAGCACATTGGATGAGGTAAATTTTTCTTCAAAATTATTGTCATACTACGTATTATTAAAAGAACAGTTGCTCCAAGGACAATTGATGGTCAGTTGTTGTAGCAACAGCAAATTTTGGTGAGCTGTTTCACTGTTATCAGATCGAATAAATACAGCTAAGTAGTGTCGGGCTTTTAGTTTTGATGGATTGTTGTATTTTCATTCATAAAGGTCAAAATGTTGTTTGTGATTGTGTTATTTCTTTCAACTATGACTGATATCTAAACTGGTCTTTATTTCACCGTCTTTAGCAACCTAAACAATGTCTTTATTCACAGCACTGAATTAAATTTTTTTCCATGACAACCAACATTTTAAGAAGCATAAGATCCATACTTTCATTCATTTATAACTTCACATTACAAAGAAAAGGCGTGCAATTTGAAATTAAATTTAGATACTAACCCTAGAGCGTCAAAACCTCACAAAACGCGCCGTTCACTTAACCCTAGTGCGTCAAACCTTAGAATCGCGCTGCTCACCTAACCCTAGACCGTCAAAACCTTACAAAACGCGCCGCTCACCTAACCACAGAGCGTCAAAAACCTTAAAAAAACGCGCCGCTCACCTAACCCTAGAGCGTCAAAACGCGCCGCTCACCTAATCCTAGAGCGACAAAAACGCGAAGCTCACCTAGCCGTAGAACGTCAAAATCGCGCCGCTCACTAGCCCTAGAGCGTCAAAAACGAGCCGATCACCTAACCCAAGAGAATCAGAAACGCGCCGCTCACCTAACCCTGAGCGTCAAAAACGCGCCTCTCAACTAACCCTAAAGCATCAAAAACGCGCCGCTCATCTAAGCCTAGAGCCTCAAGAATGCGCCGCTCACTTAACCCTAGATCGTCAAAAACACGCCGCGCACCTATCCCTAGAGCGTCAAAAACGCTCCGTTCACCTAACCCTAGAGCGTCTAAAACTCTCCGTTCACCTATCTCTAGTGCGTCAAAAACGCGCCGCTCACCTAATCCTAGAGCGTCAAAAACGCTCTGCTCACCTAACCATAGAGCGTAAAAAACACGCCGCTCACCTAACCCTATAGCTTCAAAAAACGTCCGCTAACCTATCACTAGAGCGTCAAAAACGCGCTGCTTGCCTAGCCCTAGAGCGTAAAAACCTTACCATAGAGCGTCAAAACCTTAGAAAGCGCGCCGCTCACCTAACACTAAAGCGTCAAAACCTTGGAGAACGAGCCGCTCACCTAACCCTAAAGCGTCAAAAACGCGCCGCTCACCTAGTCCTAGAGCGGCAAAAACACGAAGCTCACCTAGCTCTAGAGCGTTAAAAACGCGCCGCTCACCTAACACTACAGCGTCAAAAAGATCCGATCATCTAACCTAAGAGCCAGAATCGTGCCGCTCACCTAATCCTGGAGCGTCAAAAACGCGCCGCTCACCTAACTCTAGAGCGTCAAGAACGCACCGCTCACTTAACCCTAGAGCGTCAAAAATGCGCCGCTCACCTAACCCTAGAGCGTAAAAAAACGCTTCGTTCACCTAACCATAGAGCGTCAAAAACGCTCTGCTCACCTAACCCTAGAGCGTAAAAACGCGTCGCTCACCTAACCCTAGACCTTCGAAAACGCGCCGCTAACCTATCACTAGAGCTTGAAAAACACGCCGCTTACCCAATCCTAGAGCGTCAAAACTTCAGAAAACACGCTCGCCTAACCCTAGAGAGTCAAAATCTTAGAAAATGCGCCGCTCACCTAACCCTAGAGCGTCAAAACCGTAGAAAACGCGCCGCTCACCTAACCCAAACAAATCCTCTGCACCAACACAACTTTAGCCATAACTAGTGTGGTTAACACCTGGGGTAACCCAACATTAGCCCAACCTGGAGTGCCTAACACGTGGGGCAACCAAATGTTAGTCATATTTAGAGTGGCTAACACCTGGGGCAACCCAACATTAGCCCAACCTAGTGTTGCTAACATCTTGCATAATGCAAAGATAACCCAACCTAGAGTGGCTAACACCTGCGGCAAACTGTCTTTAGCCCAAGCTATAGTTACTAACACCTGGGGCAACGCAACTTTAGCCCTACCTAGAGTTGCTAACACCTGGGGCAATCCAACGTTAGCCTAACTTAGAATGGCTAACTGCTGGGGCAACCAAAAGTTAGCCATATCTAGAGTGCCTGTCACCTGGGGTAACTCAACGTTAGCTCAACCTAGAAAGGCTAAGACCCGGGACAACCCACAATTAATCCAACGTGGTGTGGCAAACTACATTTAGCCTAACTTAGAATGACAACACCTTGACATCCAGACGTTAGCCCATCCTACAGTCGCTAACATCTGGGCAACCCAAAGTTACCTAACCTAGAGTGGCTAACACCTGGGGCAACAAAATGTTAGCCCAACATAGAGCATCTAACATATGGGAAACCCAAAGTTAGCCCAACCTAGAGTGGCTGAAATATGGGGCAACCCAATGTTAGCCCAGCATAGAGTGGCTAACACCTGGGGCAACAAAATGTTAGCCCAAGACTAGAGTGACACACAGCTGGGGCAATCCAATGTTATCCCAACCTAGAGTGGCTAACACTTTGGGGCAACCCAACATTAGCCCAAACTCGAGTGGCTAACACCTGGGAAACCCAAACTTAGCCCAAACTAGAGTGGCTAAAATCTGAAGCAACTCAACATTAATCGTACATAGTGTAGCTAATACCTCGGGCAACTCTAAGTTAGCCCAACCTAGAGTGGATAATACCTGTGGCAACCCAACTTTAGCAGAAACTAGAGTTGCTAACACCTGGGGTAAAACAACTTTAGCCCTACTTATAGTGACTAAGACCTGGGGTAACCCAACATTTCCCAACCTAGAGCGGCTAACAACTAGGGCAACCTAACTTTAGCCCAACCTAGAGTAGCTAATAAATGGGCAAGCCAATGTTGGCTCAACCTAGAGTGGCTAACACCTGGGGCAACCAAAGTTAGCTGGAATGTAAGATCAATGCTTCTGTATTCATTATCTACTCCTGTTGGTAATGAAGATAACTGCATTTGAAATTCATTATACTGACTTATTTCAGGGCTGTACCAGTGCTAACTTGCCTCCTGGACTCAGTAACATCAATCTGTCAAATGTGGCGCCGGGGAACTCTCAGCCTACTCTTCTAACAAATGCATATATTCTGCATAAACATTGGAGTATCATGGTGAGTGATGCACTGCTAATGATTATTATTATTGTCGAATTAGTTTGCATATCCAGTAATTTCTTGTTTTTATTCTTTCACTTGGTGTGTGCAGTACAAGCTTGTGTGACGATCTGGATACATCATGGTCATAGTAGGTTTGGTTTTAAATTTTTTTTCATAAAGCTGTATCAGAAGTAAGAGGATAAATGTCCCAGCTTTTCCAGAGGCATTAGTTTGCCCATAAAAGTGAAATGCATTACATTTTTCAGTGTATTTGAGTCTGTTATTAGGTCTTCATTTATTTAGTTATTCGTTTATTTATTGAGAGATTCAGGGTAGAGATGGTGGGTTTATGAACGAATCATGATCCAGTAAATGAAATGAATCGATTCCTTCTTTAATCGAAAGTGCAATCATTCATCTTCTCGGTCGTCACTCATTATGAATCATTTTCTACAATGAAACTTCTGAAACAAGGCTACTTCACAGCTCTCTCAACTTGGTAGTAGTGTTTACTTGCTGAGGAAAGTGAAACAAAGCAATACAATATATGCTTTTATGTTTGAGATATCTCATGGCTCATAGTGGAACCTTATTAAGATCAGCTGTTTTTATTAAGCGTTATAGCACGAGATTAGAACTTGTTAATGCTATGTTTCTATTTAAACAAAATATTGATATTAGAGTTTATTGATGTTTTGAAATGGGTAGAAAATGAAAACTGCTGTTTTCGCAGTTTATCAACTAGCCTATTTTTTTTTTTTTAATGGACCTTAATTGAATTTATATAGTCCAACATATTCATATCTATACATCTTATTAATATGGGTACAAATGTTATTATTGTTTTCACGTTTTTTATAAAAAAAAATATCTTTGCCCTAAACGGAATAAGAGAGAATCTCTAACCATTTGAAATAAAAGTGTACCTGAAATTTTAAAAACACCAAGGTATGCCAGTGCCATTAAGTCTGTAAAAAAAAAACTTCTAAATGCAATAACACAGAAAGGTACCATTTTCAGGCACTGAAATATAAAAAATCAGAAAAGGACGCAGAAGACATACATATACACATCAATTAAGTAGACCTTTCTGTATTTTTCAAAGGCAAACAAAAAATAAAAGCTCATTTGCTTTGAGCCAATTTATTATCCCAATGTCACAGTTAACTCTAATACCATAGAGGACGACCATCTTCATTTCTTACTGTGTCAATTTTTCACTATTCAATAAACTGCAATATGCTGTCATCTAGTGAGCAAAAAGTGAACATGTAGAAAATAGTAATGAATGAACGAACGATATCCCTGAATAGAAATGGAAATGCAGTTCCTATTTGTTCATACTAGCATCAGATCAGCTGTGAATCATATGAACGAAATGAACGAATCACTTTAATCAATCATTACAATTGAATCTGTTCTTCCAAATGTATCAGACTTCCCATCTCTAATACAGAGTCTATGGAAACAAATCAAGATGTGTTTATTTTCTATATAGTTTCAGCGAACACTGTCCCAAACATATCTGTGACATCAGTGTAATAATTCCTCCTTGTAAGTCATTGGCTCATGAGTATTCTTAGCTTAATTTATAGTTATGTGCGTCATACATTCACGTCAGAGAGGATTGCTACATATGGAAAACAATGGATAAGCAGTGTTTTAAGGACATGTTCCCACTTTTTGTGAAATATGCAGTATGTTCTTTATACAGCAGGAAAAGAATTTTTACCAAAGTACTTTTGCACCAGAAACATTTGGGCTAGTTCCATAATGCAAGCATTTTATCTGTAATTGTTGATAATTTATGTTTCTCCATGGGAGCTGTCAAAACTTGAAACGGAAGTGATGCTGATTGTAGAACTACTTTGTTCCTAACTTTTATTTCACGTTCAAGGAAAACTCCTTCAGATATGATAACTCATAATTTTTTATATACAAGCTTGACAAGTTTCACTGTGATGTGAGTCACTGCAAGAAGTTTCTACTGATAACTATGAAATAAAAATTCAGCTTATTTATTATGTTTCATAGAATATTTATCAGTAAAGTTACAATGCAGAGCTATCATTGTATGACATTTATCCTTATCTAGGTCATTGATATTTCTTTTCTTCCTTACGACGTCTGAAGTAGGAGTTGTAAATTTGAAAATGTTCTTCCTCATTTTACTGGTTTTCATAAGAAAACTTGCATAATAAACAGAAATAGTAGATAAGGGAAAGCATGAAAATTTATTGGGCACGCATGGAAAGCTTAATTACCCATAAAACTAATATGAGGATTCCTTGTTACAGGACAATCACTATCTGAAAATACAGAATATTATGGGATTACACTTAACATTATGGGAATGTGTTTCTCAGTTCACTTTATATAGATTTAATTACTTATTTTATCTCGTAGATACTGAATATAAAAAAAACCCCTCCAATAGTTCTGTAGAAATTGATGTACACAGACAGACTAGTATTAAAATTATTATGTTTAATGTACATCATTCCCTGATAAATTGACTGGTAGATACTGAATATGAACAAAATACATCCAATAGTTTAGTAGAAATTGCTGTACACAGACAGTATTAAAATTATTATGTTTAATGTACATCATTCCCTGATAAATTGACTGGCAGATACTGAATATGAACAAAATACATCCAATAGTTTAGTAGAAATTGCTGTACACAGACAGTATTAAAATTATTATGTTTAATGTACATCATTCCCTGATAAATTGACTGGTAGATACTGAATATGAACAAAATACATCCAATAGTTTAGTAGAAATCACTGTACACAGACAGACTAGTACAAAAATTATATTTCATGCATATCATTTCGTGATAAATGAACTCATAAGTACTAAATATAAATAGAATGCATGCAATAGTTAATGGACATAATGGGGTTTTCTGTCTGTGTTTTCACACGTGAACAACGTAAAGAGTAAACACAACTTGTGGCATGTGCGATCCACGAAAACCACTCACATCTTCGTCCAACTCTTCCCTTTCACATGAATGACAATTTTCTTCTTTGGCATACCCAAAACTGCCATTGTTTTGTTATTGCCAGTTATTTGGGTGCCAAATACGAGGGATTTTACTGTATTCCTGCAATTTCCTGCAGCACTGTAATTTATTGGCGCTGTGAAATGTAGACTGAGCATTGGATGTGTGGGGTTTCCTGCACCACTTGAGAGGCTTTTGTATGAATAATACGATCATATGAAAAACCGAATTTGAGAAAAAATGTGACTTGTGGGGTTCCTGCAATACATGATTCATACATGAACTGGACTTTGTTGCAGGTTAAACTACGCATTTCTTCAATGGCACTGCAGCGTTGGATGGTGTCCGTCATGGCTCTTACAATAGTATGGGCAGCTGTGAATCTCGTCAAATGGCTGAGTCGTGATCCTCATCTGTACGATGTCCTCAACTTTTTTATACCTCTTTTACTCCTTCCATTGCTCTGTTCTGCATATTCTGAAGTCAATAATGAAGGCCTTCGTGTTCCCAAGGCAAGTATAATGCTTAGGCCATACTACAACATTTAATCAAAGAGTACAGGCAGTATTTGTAGGTAGATTTTGTCTTGAAACTGTAGCTTGTAGAGTTGGGCAACACAATTCTTTTTCAGAAGTCGATTCAAACGATTCAGTCATACATTATGAATCGATTCTAACGATTCGTTCGCAATTCTTCCCAGTCTGCAATTCCAACTATTCTTTTGAATGTCAACGAACGACTCACAGGACACTTTCCTTTGCAAACCACGAGTAGAACAAAAACATTCTACATCTCTCGCATAGATGACATGAGAGGTGAGACATTGGATTGTCTCTTTCTCATTGGCTGGAACCATTCGTCATGACCTCCATTAGTCTACAAAATTATCCAAGATATTAATTTCATTTTGTTGAAGTTTTGACCGATAAGCAAAGTACAATAGGTTAGGATTAAATGGGTCCGTCTAATGCTTATCTATTAATATTGTATTGATATATTACAATTTATTGATCATGAACGTTTTCGGCACACATGTGCCATCTTCAGATGTTAAAAGATAGTCTTAATACATACTTGATAATGCCATAATAGTAAAACATAAGTAACAGCAACATAACCGTTATATACTATTCAAGTGACCTTATGATTACAATGTTCACACCGTTATTAATTACACACTATCCCTTCATAATAAATTGAGCACACATACTGTTTTAATTGTTTTATTCAGTATGTGTGCTCAGTTCATTATGAAGGGATAATGTGTAATTAATAATGGTGTGAACATTGTAATCATAAGGTCACTTGAATAGTATATAACGGTTATGTCGCTGTTACTTATGTTTTACCATTATGATATGTATTAAGACTACCTTTTAACATCTGAAGATGGCACATATATGTGCCGGAAACGTTCATGATCAATAAATTGTAATATATCAATACAATATTAATAGATAAGCATTAGACGGACCCATTTAATCCTAACCTATCCAAGATAGTGTTTCTTAATTATAATTTATCAACTAAACCTTATTATCAAGTACATTTTTTCCATTACATCTCTATTTAACCATGTAAATTTCAGGTTCGTGTTCATTATTTTTCACACTTAACAAATGCAGTATTTTGATTTCACTCTCGCTCTGGAGCATTCGGCATGATTCAGAAATGTCTGCTGACAGGTTACATCAAACAAGTAAACAGAATCATGGGTTACGATACCATGCCAATTCGTTACTATTTTGAACGACGATTCGTTGATACCACAAATTGATTCTTACGATTCTTTATTATTAATTCGAATGAACGATTCGTTCATGAATCGACCCAACTCTAGTTGCTTGAAGACATTAAGGTAGGGGTTTTTCCTGGGATAGTCCAGTTATTTTAGTGAAACGTCCCAGTGTCCTGAATTTATTCCATTTGTTCCACTTTTTTTTTATTTTTTTATTTTTACTTATTTAACGACTCTGTATCAGCTACTTGGTTATTTAGCATCGATAGGGTTGGTGATAGCGAGAGGTATTTGGCGAGATTAGGCCGAGAATTCACCATAGATTATCTGACGTTCGTCTTATGGTTGGGGAAAATCTCGGAGAAAACCCAACCAGGTAATCAACACAAGCTGGGATCGAACCTGCGCCCAAGCACAACTCCGGATCAGCAGGCAAGCACCTTGGCCGATTGAGCTATGCTGGTGGCTTTCTGCTTTTTAAGTGTCATGTGTATTACAGATTATATTCCGCTTTTAAATATAACCGTGTAGTTAGCTCTCCTGGTAGTAAATCCATGAAACAGTGTTAACCAATTTCTGTAGCAATATTGGAATACTTATAGTGACTCTCTTTTTTTTCTCCATGCTTCTCTTGTCTGTATTTTAAAGGTTCATTTTTTTCTAAGTATGTATGAGATTTATACTTATTTTTTTTAAATGAATTTATTTTTATACCGGTAGTGTCTTGTTTAAAATTATTTATTGTCGGTTTTCTTATTTTTAACATGTTCTCCCCCCCCCCCCTCTTTTTTTTACAAAATGTCCCATGTTTTTTGAAGTAAAAATTTTGAAATGTCCTGCTTTTTTTTAAGAAAAAAACACGATGGGGAGCCCTATATTGTTTGTAGAAGATTAGATATTGTAGTACAGTTTTTTAGTTATTAAGGAAGTAAACACCATTAATTGGAGAGTGTCTTGTGGAAAATTATAACACCAGAGTATTTCCTCATTTCTGTTGCCAAGAATAGTTTCGACATGATCCTCTTTAAGAGTATTACCACAGCCTAGCCCAAACAAATATTTTAGTGTGGCAGTAACTGTATTCACAAGTGCTGTCAATATTGCTCTTATCTAAAAAAGGGAAGTGTTATCATCTTTTAGTATATGAATCGTACAAATACCATATATACGCAAATACTCCACGCCATTCAATAATCCACACACCCTAATTTTAGGAGAGAAAACCAAAAAAGTGTTTGAAGCGAAGTGATACCAACCTTATTTGAAATAATGTGCTCACCTCAGTTTTTTTTTTTTTTTTTTTTCACTACAGTCTGGAAAAAATATGTGCGGAGTATTCGTGTATATACGGTATATTGTGCAATTGAATACCTAATTATTAATTAATTATGAATTTGAATATGCACACACACCTTACAAATATACAGCTGCCTGTCTTTTTTTTTTCACTTCCTACACACAAGTGCTATAGCCTTGATTCTAACATTGCCTTCCTTTACATGCATGTCCACTGACAGTACTGATACTACTGATACTATGTGGCGGTATAGCGAAGCTTTGCTCATGCTGTAGTTACATTCCTCACGCTTTACTAGCAATATCATAGGTAGTAAGTCAATTTCGCTAAAATATTCTTTTGTTCTTTTGTTTTCATGCTTTTGTTTGATTTGGCGTGCAGTGCATCAGATCGAGTGAAGATCGTTTGCAAGTGATTCAGTATCTCGAAATGTTTCCTTTACACCTGACAGTTTTCAATTATCCAATTCAATATTCAACCTACGTGACTGTCGTTTCAGGATTTCTAATTGCTTTGGTGTCAAAGATGTTGATGGACGATCTTGTTAATTTGAATATGAAAAATCAGAAGAAAACATAGTAATTTCTTGTTTACTACCTAGAGGTCGATTATTTTCATACCAGTGATGGGAAGTATTTTTGTGGAGCTTTGATGCCAATCGCAACTTACAGCGCATTGAAAGTGTGAAGAGAAGAATCATGTCTTGAATCATATACCACAAATGGGATGATATTGGAAATTTTTTTAATTATATTTTTTAAGATACCAGTTGTATAGTGATGGATAATTTTGCGGTTTTTTGTGATTATACATTATTATATATCTCTAGAATGTGACAGCGTACAAATGATGTGCTGGTGTTCAGAAATGAGCGTAATACATTAATTTAAAAACTGTTCAGTGTCACCCCACAGTTGGGGTGATTTCGGACACTAACGTTTATAAATAACTGTACCATGTTCTTGCTTCAGTGGGGTTATTTCGGACACATTTTTATGTTTTTTAAAAATACAGACATTATTGCTGCTGTATTTTAAACTTTTGTAACAAATACAGACTTAATTACATAACATACAAAGATATTAAATGTTACAAACTAAATTAAATAACCAACCTGACAAAAATATTTACTCAACATGTCTATTACAAACTCTTCGAAGCCTTCCGATAGGACAATATGCCTGTTTTTACAGCGACAACAGCCTTCTTATTTCCAGGATCATAATTGCACCTGCACTTCACACCTAGCTTAATTTTGTACCTACGTGGGATTATACACTTCGTCCAGTAACACCTCTTAGAGTCCACACCTGTGGAGTAACGGGTTAGAGCATCTGGCCGAGAAACCAGGTGGCCCGGGTTCGATTCCCGGTCGTGGCAATTTACCTGGTTGAGGTTTTTTCCGGAGTTTTCCCTCAACTCAGTATGAGCAAACCTACAAACCTACTAAAATAATAAAAAAATAAATAAACACCTCTTAGTATGCTGGTTTTTTATTTTTTATTTTAGTAGGTTATTTTATGATGCTTTATCAACATCTCTGGTTATTTAGTGTCTGAATGAGATGAAGGTGATAATGCCAGTGAAATGAATCCAGGGTCCAACACCGAAAGTTACCCAGCATTTGCTCATATTGGGTTGAGGAAAAACCCCGGAAAAAACCTCAACCAGGTAACTTGCCCCGACTGGGAATCGAACCCAGGCCACCTGGTTTCGCGGCCAGACGCGCTAACCGTTACTCCACAGGTGTGGACTGCTAGTTTTTTTAAATAACTCACTCGAAATACAGTAAAATTATCTCACTTCACGCAAGCAAGTATGGTGATGTTTAGCAAAGAAATAACAGAAACTGATGTTAAATTAATTGGATCTTAATCAACAATGGTTGTGAGTGCACATTTGAAAGTATTCTTAGAATAAAAATAATTGGCTTTTATGATTTTGTTCTGCTACTCAACAATGGGTATTCTGTGGCATGAGAGAATAAAAAAAATGTTCTCACATCAAAGATAATTAATTCAACAATCAACCTGCAAAAGTGCAGTAAATTTACATCAAGCAGCAGACTGCTACCAACACTGAAACACAAAAAGTCACTAATGTCCGATATCACCCCATCTGTCCGATATCATGCCATTTGATGATACATTCTTCATGTTTACAGTTTCACTACCTACAATGTTATGAAAGTAATCAATTTATATTAGCTAAAAGCCTCAAACAAATTATTTGCTGTCAGAACTTGTAACGAAAATACTGTACCGTATTTTCTACAATACCCCATGCCCTCAAATAAGCCCGCATCCACTTTTGAAAGGCCCTATCAAAAAAATTACAAATTACAAAAATAAAACTTTCAACAAATGTATTCACGACAAATTAAAAAAAAAATTAAACACAAATAGAGTTCAGTTAACAATACATAAATACATTTTATCCTGGAGCATGACGCATTTCAAACCCATCCCATGTGCACGCATTGCATGCATGTCAGTTGTCTTGCTTACTCAGCCGTTTTCACGATACCCTGCAACACATCATGGTTTCCATTTTCCTCTGCATCTTGGTTAATTTCAAGTTTTTCACTGCAAGTAAAGAGTAAAGAATCGCAATCTCATACTTTAGTGGTATCGTTTTCAGAATTGAAAATATTTTTTTTTAACCAATGGTGGGTACTTGACTTATGTCATTCACCCATATGAAGCCAGTTATGTAGACCAATTTACAGACATAGTCGTTGCCCAGGGTGTGCCATGGGAGGCGGTCTACACTGATATAATTATGGAAATTTGTTGGGATGCTACAAGGGAACTGGAGCAGAACTGAAAATATAAGAGGCACAAATTATACACTTATCACATTTGAACTTGATACTGACACATGTACTGCTAATCCAAACACCATTTAACAATGTTAACAATTTGAATAATTTCAAGGAAAAATTGTTACAGGGTCGAGTATCGATCCTGGGACCCTTCGCTTAGTGCACGAATGCTCTACTGACTAAGCTACCCCAGGAACTATACACGACACCGTCATAATTTTTCCTTTATATCCACACAACTCAAATGGGCTGACAAGACACCAGAACCCAACTTTGAGTGCACACAAATTCGATACCCGGCCCCGGAACAATTTTTCCTTGAAATTATTCAAACCTGCTTTACAGGGAGCTACTACCTGAAAGCCAGAGTTGCATAATGTTAACAATTGAAATATCTACATGGGAAGATAATGGCATGCATTACCATCTTAGGAGTTGCATGGGAGGAAAATTGGGCAATGTTGCCAGCTTCATTTCTAATAAGCCGTGCACTCATATTTTTTTAAATAAAAATGTTATATCAACAGATCCAGAATTAAAGCTAATGATGTCTCATTCAATAAAATATATCATGTCATTAATAATAAAATAAAAACCAAAATAACTCTAAAAATAAATTAAAAAATAAATGTAATAAAACAAATTGATATATACATCATAACCTAAGATAAATAAATTACTTGTATATTTAGGAAAGAAAGTGCGTGGATGTTGGAGAAAATACGATAGTACATACAACGCTAGCTTTGAACAGCAGATCTATATCTTGATGGATTTATCATAAGGCATATGGATTGACTGTTACTTTTATTTTTTTTTTACTTGGTTTTTTAACGACGCTGTATCAACTACGAGGTTATTTAGCGTCAGTAGGATTGGTGATAGCAAGATGATATTTGACCTTAGTCTACTGAGCTACATTGGTAGCTTTAACTGTTATTACTACAGCTGTATAGTATGAATTGTTTGAGGCATATGCTGTGTTTTTTATACTATGATTTTTCGTGGTTGTGAACCATTTAGAGTATAGTTTGAATGCTTGCCTTTGGAGAAAATTACACAAAAGCTTAATGAGTAGTTGGCAGGACTGGACTTGTTGAGCATGTTTACATCGCCTAATAATGTAGTATTTTCTAATCTTTTAAAATTCTTATTCAGAACGAAAAGTTACATTTGCTTGGATTAAATTTCTACACATTTAAAGGACGAAGCTAAAATTCTTCCAATCATTCATTATCATAATACACTGTGATCTTAAATTGAGTGAGCATATTGGGAATTCAGTCAATGGCTTTCCCAAAACATGCTATGAAATGCTTCATATAAAATAAATTTTATGTCTGAAAGGAAGCAAAAACGAGCAAAATTGTATTAAACTTTTTTTGTTTGAAATATCTCAAAGAATAACCCCCTGAAATTAATGACATTACTTATGGTTCACTCTTTATATATATTTTTTCCTCTATTTTCCTATACACTCTTTTAACACATATATAATCACTGATTAACTGTTAAGTTATTTGAATTAATAAATAACGACTTTGTTTTGTGAACATTTTAAATAGTGATGTTATTATAGCTGATTGACTAGTTGTTTTCCAATGGCCGCTTTTGGGATCATTTTACCCATTTTGCTTCTTGCCTCCCAATAACGAGCACTATTGCACTTCTTTCTTCAGTTTAGTGTAGTGAAGCAGATGTTCTTTGTTCATTGACGATCCTGGTATCTTGCACAGTGGACATTCTTCTTGCAAAGATGTGATGCAAGGCAGTCATGTCCTGTATTCAACCTGAAAATAGCTACGGCTTCCTTTCTGAGTTTCAGGCTCTTTGTCTTCCAAAGTTTATTTATTTCTGCCCATTCCCCCGTGATTCCTGATTGTATTTATGGAGTATTTCTGCTTCTAATTTAGTTTTAATTTTGATACCTACAGACGTGGACAAATTAAACTAAATTAATTATATGTGCAACAAAGCTGTATTTATCAGCAGAAATAATGAACAAAAATGTATTTTGCACAGAAATAATGAACAGAAAATTGAGTCTGGAGGTTACTAATATTTTGTGAACATTCCCTTATTCTTTGTTAACACATTGATTTTGTCAGGGATCCTGGAAACCAAAGTTTGACACTTTCTTTGAATATCAGCATCATTTAGCCAGATATCAGACAGCGCTTACATTAAGTCCATGTTTTGTTGTAAGCATTTTTTTGTTCACTTCCTTCTTCAGTATAGATCACAGATTTTCAATTTCGTTCATGTCCGGTCATCTTGCAGGCCATGGAATAATATCTTCTGCAGTATATAATTAAAACACCAGTAGTACCAACACAACGAGGAAAAATATACTTAACCATTGGAAAAATATACCAGAAGATGTAAACAATCATATTTACAACTATAGAGACTTAATTTGTCCACCTCTATAATGTCTCTGAATATTCATAGTTTTATTTTGTCTATGTAATTTTGTGCCCATTTTTGCTAGTCCGTCAGCAATGTTGTTACCATTTATGCCAACATGTTATGGTAGCCACTGAAAACATATTTCACTTGGTTGACTAGTTTCGATGTTTTTTCATCTGCTGAATCGTAGTCAAAATGTTAACATAGCAAAGTCATTATTTGCTAATTTAAATTACTTAACAATTAATCAGTAATATTACTTTTACTTCAGCTTTTCATATCTCCTTACCATATCATATTTTATTTTGAAATTGTATGATTTATATAATATAAATATTAATAAACTAGTCATTAGCATTTTAGAAAGTAACATGATGTTACATATGACTGTGTTTATTTTCATATCTAGGTTTGTTTTGTTATAATTTATTTCGCTTAATCATTGTATGTACTAGTTGCTTGTTGAATATTAGTGTAGTTGAGAAGTAATATTTGAAACCTGAAGACAGATCATGCGACATTTAAGATTCTGAATGTCATATAATTGGCTTTAGAACAATGTCAGTTTCATAGTATACAGCAACTAGAGACGTTACTATTAATTGGGACTGTTGAGTATCTGTTTTTCGACCAATTACATGAATGCTGCATGACATTGCATCAGTTACAGTAAGGTATTGTGTAACAAACCTCACAGAAAACGATTTACTAACTGTTGAATAACTCTCATTAAGTTAAAAATATAAGAAAAGAGCAACGAAACATGTATATAAAATATCACAAAAACTCTACGTAGGCCTACACTTTATATGTAAAGTTTATAACATTTACACATTTATTGCCCTTCTAATATTACAATGTGCAAAAAAATTGCATGTTGAATCACGTTTAAACGTATACTTTTAAATACACCGTGTCCCAGAAGTCATGGTGAGATTTCAGAGGATTATATTTTTTGAATGATTAGAGGTAGAAATGCAATATTGATGCCAATGTGTTTCGTGGCTGGCAAAATTTAAATCTACGACTCGTGTACGAAGGGAATTTCATCATGTATTTAACAAAGAACCACCACACGAGACTAACATTTGTCATTGGGATAGACAGTTAAAAGAGATTGGAAGTCTATCGGAGAAAAAGCATACTGGAAAACCATCGACAAATGATGAAACAATAGAAGCTATCCAAAGAGCATTTATTCAGAGTCCAAAGAAATCAATTCATAAATGTGCCCGACAATTAGGACTTCCGAAAACAAAAGTTGATAGAGATTTAAAGAAACGTCTTCGTCTGACTCCTTATAAATTTCATTTGTTACTTGCACTTCGAGATGATTATCACAAAAGGTATGAGTTTGCTGTGGATATGCTTAATGAATCGCAGATTAAAACTTTTCCAGCCACAAAACATATTGCATTTTTCCTTGGACATCTATCTTGTATAATCAAACTTACAGACGAAAAACCTTGAGAGTTTTATTTTCATCTGGCACCAGTTTTACATTTCTACCTCTATTCATTCAAAAAATATAATCCTTTGAAACCCGATCATGACTTGGGACACAGTGTATTAGAGATGTATCCAGATATGCATTGTGCAAAATACGTGAGAAACCATGGCCTTTTCAAATATGTGATTAGATTATAGATTAGGAAAGTAGGTAGGAAATTACAGGCTTATAATAGGTGTGTTCCAGCAAGCAGTTCTGAACGCGTTCCAAACTATAGTGCCGTCGCTCTTATTTCCGGCAGCCAATCACATTGCAGGTCGGCTACATTTAAACGTTTGCGTCTTGTGATTCGCTGATGATGACGTTATGCAGTTCCTAAGGTTCGATAAATACTTAATATAATCGCCCGCCATTTTTGCTCTTTCGTTGGTGATTGCAGAAAGTACACGAGAACGTTATTTGCCGCTCATTTATTTGCTAAATTACAGTGCTTTTGATTTATTACTGTAGGAGCTACGACATGATAATGTTTAACGGTCTGGCAAATAGATTCCTCGTCTGGTAGCTCGGTAACGAAAGAACAAAAATGGCGAACGATACTACATACTTGGACATTATAGAGTCTTCACTTCCTAAGACGTAAGCAAAGAGGAGGAGTCACGCCGGGAATAATAGCGTCGCGACTATGACGCATGTGCCAGTTGTGTACAGTGTCACAACTAGTTTCGGATTTTACGTTGTTGGAACGTTTCCCGAACTGTTCCTTCAAGCCCTTTGGAGCTTCTTCTCATATTAAATTATATTCATCTTCAGAACTTAATTCGTCATAAAATATATCACTATCACCTTCCAAATCACTCATGATCGATTATTTTTGTACTTTAATCTGCCTAGCCTCGAAGCATTTTAACCCTAACTTCACATTAAACCATTTGTGCATGCATCAACAGTTCAGAATTCCCAGTTCTGCTCTTAACCAATTTCATTCATTCCAAACGAGTTCTGAAGCATGTTGGAAGAGAGAACTGGGAGTTCAGTATCGGTTCAGAACCAGTTCTAGTCTTGTTGGAATGCACATCGGGTTACTGCGCATGAGCAGACAGTTCAGAATCGATTCCGAAACATGTTGGAACAAACCTAATATTGTATGAGTGAAGGCGCTTGTAGCTTGTCAACAATAATAATTTATCCTTTAATGTAGAGATAGAACCAGGGATTTCCTTGATATCTGATTACAGTGAAACCTCTCATTTACGGACATCGAAGGGACGTAACAATCTGTCCTCATCTGGGAGGTGTCCTTTATTGGGAGGGAGGCTCCCCAATCTAACAGTAAATTTATAATACACATTATGTATTTCTTCACACTTTAAATGAAGTGTATTATTGTACTTTAATTCTAAATACAGCATACTACAGTAAATTCTTTACAGTAGATAAGGCCGAAAAAGGAAAATACAGTACTGTGCCATGCAATTTTATTCTAGGTCTACAGTTATGCAGTACTGTAATTTACAGTTTTCAACTTAACCTTTACGTTCAGGTGCCATGTCTCTCGAAACAGAACAACTGATTGAAGTGAAGAGAATAATCCTATTAACCCTATCATGTGTTGAATACAATTTCACGATCGCGGAAACCTTGGACCCATCAGACAGGTTAAATTTTATGACTTTGTTTACCCACCCGCTTCCAGCTAACAAGGAATAGCCGGCTGGGATTGTGGTATCCTATGAGACCCTAATGTTATGTTTCATGTTAAGGTATTTCTGTAGAGTTCCCAAAACTAAATTTTCCATTTTTGTAACACATTAGATCTTGAAATCCAAGTTCTGTCCGCAATCAGGAGGTAAAGCAAGCTTTAGGACTGTGAAACAGCTGTCTGTGTCCGTGTCTGAGAGTGTCCATAAACGAGAGTTTAATGTATCATTATTTCTATATTATTTCAGTTGGGATATAAAAATCTGTCCGTATATGAGGAGTGTCCGTATCTTGGGGGTGTCCGTAAGGAGAGATTTCACTGTACTTCCTTAAATTAACTGAAGAACTAAAACGTATTTACGTCATATATATCACAGCCATTGGTTCCACTACTGTTTTTTTATATTTTTTTTATTTTGTATATCTTCCACATATTACATTATTTCTAGGTATTTTATAGATCACATGGTCTGTCTTCAGTTTTGTTTGAACCTTTTGTAAATGTTGCAGTATTATTTGTAGATTGCTTGTGATTGTCAAGTAGAGAGCATGTTTTTTGCATGAAGTATAACTGATTTATTGTGATGTCTAAGAAATGAAGCATGTTGTATTTGATAAACTGTTGATGAATAAAATGTTTTATTTATTGTTTATAATTTTTATTTTCTTGTATAGTAGCCTACCACTCTACTTTATATTTTAATTTAATGTTACCAGATACTTTTATATGATTATGTCTCGTGACGGGAATATTGTACGAAATGGAAATATAAATATTGGAGATTTATCCTTCGAAGAGGTGGAAAAATTCAAATATCTTGGAGCAACAGTAACAAATGTAAATGACACTCGGGAGGAAATTAAACGCAGAATAAATATGGGAAATGCGTGTTATTATTCGGTTGAGAAGCTCTTATCATCCAGTCTGCTGTCCAAACATCTGAAAGTTAGAATTTATAAAACAGTTATATTACCGGTTCTTCTATATGGCTGTGAAACTTGGACTCTCACTCTGAGAGAGGAACATAGGTTAAGGGTGTTTGAGAATAAGGTGCTTAGGAAAATATTTGGGGCTAAGCGGGATGAAGTTACAGGAGAATGGAGAAAGTTACACAACACAGAACTGCACGCATTGTATTCTTCACCTGACATAATTAGGAACTTGAAATCCAGACGTTTGAGATGGGCAGGGCATGTAGCACGTATGGGCGAATCCAGAAATGCATATAGAGTGTTAGTTGGGAGACCGGAGGGGAAAAGACCTTTAGGGAGGCCGAGACGTAGATGGGAGGATAATATTAAAATGGATTTGAGGGAGGTGGGGTATGATGATAGAGACTGGCTTAATCTTGCACAGGATAGGGACCGATGGCGGGCTTATGTGAGGGCGGCAATGAACCTTCGGGTTCCTTAAAAGCCATTTGTAAGTAAGTAAGTAAGATACTTTTCACAATTTACCGGGGACATATCAGTGTATAAAAAATATTTTAAACATTTTTATTGGATTGCTGTTCCCTTAATATTGTTTGAGTGAATTTTTTTAAGCAGATCTTCTCTAGATTCGAGTTTTTCAGCAAATTTCTGACAAGTCACGTTGAAGTTGGTTAAAATATAAAGCATGGCACAAACAGTTTCTAAACTCATTCTGGATTTTTGGGATGTTTTCATATCGTTGTCATTGATGAAACTCTCTCCGCTGAAATATTACTTCCAGTACACAGAGATAGTTCAACTTCTGGAGTTGTGCACTGGGAATAATTTTTTCAGATAAATATTTTAAAATTTCCATTTCATTTTGAGCAAAGAGAGCATTTTCTTCATTTCATTTTGCCATTTTCTATGAAGTCATGTGTTTCTTCAAGCAAGAAATTTTATGAAATAAATTTTCTCCTTCCAAATCAAGTTCCATCAACATTTGAAAATAATGGACTATCTCTTCAGATTTTTCTCTTTCTAGAGAAGGTGTCATCAATATAAATACATTTTTTAGATATCTTATCTTGTGAATTAATAATACAGGCACTAGGATTTTCAACAGCATTTTCGTAAAATTCATGAGAGACACTGAGAATTCTGTTGTGAAATAAGAGCCACTTCTTCTAAAGATGCCCAAAAGTTGCTTAATTGATAGTGGAATAAATTTTTTCTTCTTTCCTGAAGTTCAGTTTTTTATTAACTTGATTATGTCATCATGAAAAAGTGACAAATTTGCATTAGCAAAATTTATTACAGCAATATGCAAGGATCATTAAACCATATTAATAATTAATACTGAAAATCTGGGGATGCTTAGAAAAAATTATTAAATTCAGGGACGAATTTTGTCCACAGACAGAAAGCAAAATTCGGGGACAGACTGGTAATCTTATTTTAATTTGCATGTCATGTATTTTGTAGTTATTTTGTGCTATGTTTCCACATGTTCGTATGCCTTGAGAGCCATGAAATAAATGCAAAAATTGCAGAGATTCCTATAGTTACTTGCGTCATGAAATGTTTGCTGTATTGATCCCATGAAGTTGGTGTCACTGGAATGTAGTAGTTCGTCAGTTGCTTTCCGCACTTGCTTGAAAGATCATTATGAATTATAAAAGATGACTGAAAGTGAAACGAAAATGCCTCACCTTCAAGACTCTTACAGTTTAATTTGCTGGGATTTGAACTCTGTTTTGTAGCTTGGGAAACCAATGCTATGATCTTGTGTCAGTCAAGCGGTAAGTAGGTAAATAGTGCTATATCTCTTACATGAAAGGTGTTCAGTAGTTGCACTTATTAATGTTCTTTCTTCTGTGAATTGCAAAACAGAATTTATTCTGATTTACTATTTTCTCATCGTCGTAATTACAGTTTTTGCTAGCTTTCGTAAATTTAATTACATCTAAGTAAAATATTTATACAAGACTACTAAACTTGGAACACATTTATTAAAGCACTATAGTTTTAGTTACGAGGATTATTATTATTATTATTATTATTATTATTATTATTATTATTATTGTCCACACCTGTGGAGTAACGGCTAGTGCGTCTGGCTGCGAAACCAGATTCCCGATTGGGGCAAGTTATCTGGTTGATGTTTTTTCTGGGGTTTTCCCTCACCCAATATGAGAAAATGCTGGGTAACTTTCGGAGCTGGACTCCATACTCATTTCACGGGCATTATCACCTTCATCTCATTCAGATGCTAAATAGCCTAAAATGTTGATAAAGCGTCGTAAAATAACCCAATAAAAATTATTATTATTATTATTATTATTATTATTATTATTATTATTATTATTATTATTAAATTTATCTAATTTGGTAGAATTAAGACTATCAGGTCTTTTCACCACTAGAATTACAAATACAGAGGTGAGAAAAATATAAAAAAAAAGATACAAAGATAAAATCATGACAGGTACAAATGAAAAGTATACTAGCATATTTATTCCCTAATATAGTTAGCATAAACATAAATAAATAACTAAACGTCTGAAGCTAAGTAACTGAGTGTACAAATTGAAGAGAAATAAAACAGAAACAGTTTCGAAGCTTTTACAATAAAGTTACAATTTTCCATTGACTGCATTGTACGCAGTATGAAAATGGTTACAAAGTTTGTTTTTGAATACTATTAAATTCGAACAGTACCATTTGGCCTGGTTGGCGCAGTTGGTATAGCACTGGCCTTCTATGCCCGAGGTTGCAGATTCGATCCCGGATCAGGTCGATGGCATTTAAATGTGCTTAAATGCGACAGGCTCATGTCAGTAGATTTACTGGCATGTAAAAGAACTTCTGTGAGACAAAATTCTGGCACTCCGGCGATGCTGATATAACCTCTGCAGTTGCGAGCGTTGTTAAATAAAACATAACATAAAATCGAACAGTACCCAGTGTCATTGAGTAGGGTATTCCACAAGTGTGATTGTGAGGTAGTGAATAATGATGAATTCATTCACTCATAGTGTTCTGACCAAGGGCAGGTCTTTCACTGCAAACCCAGCATTATCCAGTCTTTTCTATTTTCTGCCTTCCTCTTAGTCTTTACATATGATACATATTATATCTTAAAGTCATCTGTTATATTTTGATATCTTCTGCCTCGAACTCTTCTCCTGTTCACCATTCCTTTCAGTACGTCCTTCAGTTTCTTCTCAGCCAGTGACCCAGCCAATTCCTTTTTCTCTTCCTGATCAGTTTCAGCATTATTCTTTCTTCACCCACTCTTTCCAACACAGCTTCTTTTCTTATTCTGTCTGTCCATTTCACACGTTCCATTTTTCTCCATATCTACATTTCAAGTGCTTCTATTCGCTTCTCTTCACTTTGTCGCAGTGTTCATGTTTCTGCCTTATACAATGCTACACTCCACACAAAGCACTTCACTATGATGGATACACCATTATATCAGTATGGCCGATATGCATGTGTGTGTAGAAATTGTGATACATTGATAGGTAAATGAAGGGGGAAGTGAGGTAGGTAGGTAGGTAGGTAAGTGTAGAGGTATGAAGGACTTGGAAAAGGGGAATGAAATTTTCTTTGCTCGCTAAGCTGAAGCCAGTTCAGAGTTTGGTAGGATGGGTAATGTGGTGAGCAAGATGGGCATTGCAGATGAAGTAAACACAAGTATTATGAATGTAATCTTTGTGACTGGTTTAATTGTAGGTGAGTAGATAATGAGGAATTATTAATGTTTGCACTAGTATTTTTTCAATGTTAGTGGGAGAAATTTTCGAATGCTATTAAGGAATGAAGTATATAAAACACTTTTTTGATAATATGAGTTAATTTCGGTGTTTCAATTCTGTAGTGCTCGGGAAAAGTGACACAAGTCAGTTTCCACAAACCTTTTTTGATAATTTATTGACAACTTACGGAACATCTGTTCACTTGGAAAAAAATACATAGGTATTCCTCCCATTACAATAATTCATACAGAAAAAAATCGACATAAACCAGTGTAAATTATCAAAAAAAGGTATGTGAAAACTGACTTATGTCTCTTTTCCCAAGCACTGCAGAATTTAAATGCGTATGAAGTGCATGAGGTGACAGAGGATATCGATGGGTAAGAATGGAAAGGTTGTATGTCTATAAAACACAATTTGTGGAAAATGGAAAAATACAGTAGCGTGCAAATTAATCCGAACACGACATATTTTTACATTTTCTGTCATTGTTAGCCTCACAGCTGCTCATACCGCTTTAATTGGCATCTGTAGTACGTGTAATTCCATTGTTGAAGGTCTGTCATTATTTTTTTTATAATATGTGACATTTTGCCTGTCGTTTTGTACTTACAAGCATTTCAGTTGTGTTGAAGACTTAATACTGCAATCCTGTGTACATTCTGTCATCTTCACAAGTGGATACAACTCCACAAAAATGGTCTAAAATTATAACATTAGCAGAGCATTCTTCTATGACACAGAGGCAAATTGCTGCAGAATGTCACATCAGTTTGGCTACTGTTAATTCGATCATAAAAAGATGCAGGGAGACTGGATCCATCACACCCCAGAAAAAAGGAAACTGTGGCCGGAAAAGGAAGACTTCACCTGCAGATGATCGTTTAATTGTCAGGAAAGGTAAATTAAATCCTAGACTAACTGCTGTCGACTTAACCCGCGAGTTAATGGCTACCACTGGGGCGAATATTCACGTCACAGCAGTGCGGCGTAGGCTTTTGGAAGCTGGACGAAGGGCTCGTAAGCCTATTAAGAAGCAACTGCTAACCCCTGTTATGTGCAAAAAACGCTTAATGTGGGCAAAATTACATCAACACTGGACAGTGAATGACTGGAAGAATGTACTTTTTTCCGATGAGTCTCATTTCAAGGTCCACGGCCACCGTGTTTCTTACGTACGGAAAGGATCTGAAAAAGTAACAGCAGCTCATCTCCAACAAGCACCCAAATACCCCCCTAAAGTATTGTTTTAGGGTTGTTTTACACATGAAGGGCCTGGAGCATTAATACCTATCAAGGGAATGATGAATTCTGACAAATATATTCACTTATTGGAAACCAGAATCGTACCCCAGCTGCAAAAATCATTTCCGGATGGCAGAGGTGTGTTCCAACAAGACCTGGCATCATGCCATACATCTCGAAAAACTACAGAATTCTTCAACAAGAAGAATATTCAGGTACTCCCCTGGCCAGGCAACTCACCCGACATCAACCCCATTGAGAACTTGTGGTCAATTTGCAAAAGAAGAATGCAAAAAATGGATTGTTCTACAAAGGAGAAGATGATTTCTGCCCTCATTGGTGTATGTTTCGCGATGAAGAAATGAAGAATATTTGTGGGAAATTAGTGGAATCCATGCCAAATCGTCTCAGAGCTGTTATTAGGAACAAGGGAGGCCACATAGATTACTGAGGTATGTCTTAGATCCTTTTTTTTTTATCCCGTTTGAGTGTTTTTGCATAAGTAATTACTTTGTTCGGATTAATTTGCACGCTACTGTAAGTATTTGAGAGTAGTGAATCATGACATTTCCTTCAAGGAAGGACATACTACCTTTGTTCAGAATGAAGATTACACCAAGACAAATCAACCAGTACCAATAACTTTTTTTTTTTTTTTTTTTTTCAATTTTTGTGCACTTAGCCATTGATATGAGAAATGAAGAAACAACTAAAAGATACGCGAATGTGCATCTATGCAAGGAATTTAGATCTGCAGGAAAGAAACTATGTTGAGCACTTGTCTCACTAATGGGTCGCCATTGCACTAAAGGTAACTGTAAAATTGTTGAAATAGCACTTGAAAGATAGATGTAACCTATTAGACGCCACTTTAATAGAGGAGAGAAAATGTTGCAGAGCACCATGTGAAGCAAGGTTTTGTAGCAGCTACGCAGGTTTGGCTAGGATGTTAGCCATGACGCATTATAATTCTCCTAGTTAAGGGAAGTGAGCCACTAGACTGAGTGAGTGAAGGCTAAAATTAACTTTCTCAAGTTTGTAAAGGCCTCCAGAAGTCAAGGCTCTAATTTGTGAATGCATAACATTTGGAAATGAATTATACAGGATCTGGCAGAATAATCTCCCCAATTAGAAACATAAATAACAAGAGCAACATATTAGTTTACTATCTTACAGAAGAATGTTTGCTGTTTTGACATCACTTTGTTTTAAAGGTAATAGCGTCCAAATGCTTGCCCTCATGATCTATACACTCCGCAAACAGTGACTGTGCGTCTTTCTTCCTCAAAAAAGCATGGCTCTATTAATATTCCAAATTGTGAAACAGCATATTATTGAGCAGAACAGTATCGCCTGTAACATTTTCCAATATGGTCTGCAAGCATCTTGGCGGTTGAGTCAGTCATGTTGCCAAAGTTCCTGAACCACCATAACTTTGTAGGGATGGAACTTGAAGTCTAGGTGTAAGATTCGTCTGACACTCCGATCAGATATTCCCAATACCAGAGCATATTTAATGGTTGAACGTCGTGAAGATGTGATAACAGTATGCCTCACTGCTGCAATAATTTCGGGAGCCTGAACGTTGTGACATCTACTGGATGACTTCTGTTTGAAAGTTGAACCTTTTGTCTGACAATTGTCACCCATATCAGTAAGGTTTTCTTATCAGGAATTCTTTCATTTCGACCTACTCTAAAATTGTATGAAATTTGACTGTATTGCTAAAGATGGTGATGTTGTGTCTAAATGGGTCAAATTCTTCACATTGATGTCTCAGCAGAAAGTGCCAAATATTTCCCAACTCATATGTTTCATACTCAGCATGCCTGAATCGAATGTGTTTGTGGAACGAGTGTTTTCAGTGATGAAGAACAAATGGACTGATGTGAGGAAAGGATGTTGACCAGAACTGATAAATTCAGAGCTTCAAATTGTTAACAAATTTTGACATGTCCTGCAAAAAGTTTTTTAATGTATTACAAAATAACTGTAAATTGCTAAATGAAGCTAAATCAATTACAAAATATGAAAGTGTCATTAAAAATTAGACAATAAGACACAAAAATCTGAGTGTGTGTACAGTGGTTATATGAGTAATACTTTAATATATAATTTTTAAAATAGAAATTAAGAAATTTTTCCATTTTGAAAAGTTGGCAACCCTGTATGTGACAGTAAAAGAAAGACCTATTTGCTAGAAGACAAAGTTAAATTAATTTTTTAAAAATTTGAGACAAATCCCAACAAAACAAAATCTGAAATTACAAGAGATTAATAATAAACGTGTATAATATAAAAAAATAATAATAATTATCTTAAAGTCTCTCTGTTTATGACTGAAGGAAAAATGTTAGAGTAAATGTAGTCTATGTAGTGCATTTACATTAATAATTGAAATTCTAGTCACTTTCATTTGATTTCGAAAGTTATCTTATATTCAAAACTAATTTTTATGTAATTCTGAGTTGTGCGTAATTTAAACGATTCCCCCCTGAGTTATGTACAGGCCAGGTTTTGCTAGTAATGGTAATGTTGAGTAAATATAAGTAAATAAATGTTATACTGTATTGCATTAGTATCAAAGGAATTTTAGCAGTCACAAATTGAACACATTGTTGATTCCTGGTAATCATAAGAAGTAATAAAAATAACTGCGAAATTAATATCAACAATAGTTTAGTTTTTATCTGAAAATGTATGTCTACAAAATATTAGCTCCTTATAACCTCCTATAACATTTTTGATGTTACATGGTTGATATATTTTTACTGCAGTGAATAAGAAAGTATGCTTAGGAAGTTAAATGTCTATTCTAGTGTATGATTGTTAGGTTTCTATCACTTGAAATTGTGTTTTGTATGCTTTCTGTAAAAGTTAATCATCCTCATTATTGCATTTGTTTTTAATGTCCAGTGCATCAAGCCAAGTGAACACCGTCTACCTCTGATGCAGTATGTCCTGCAGTCTCCACTCCAGATCACGTGTTACAACTACGCAATCACCCACACAACAATCGGAACTGTTGCTGTGGGCTTTCTTCTGGCTGTAGTCTCAAAGATGCTCGTGTATGAAGTCAAAGCATCATGAAGATACTCAATGGTCGTGAGTTAGAATTTTGCCAGACTGAATTTAATGTGTATAACAATCATTTTTATTACAGTGTAAATCAAACATATCATATAATTTGGTTGCCCAATTGTTGGAAAGAAAATATTAATGTCCTTGAATAATTTCAAGGGAAAATTGTTCCGGGGCCGGGTATCGATCCCGGGACCTCTCCAGATACCCGGCCCCAGAACAATTTTTCCATTGAAATTATTCAAATCTGCTTTACAGGGAGCCTTACCTGAAAGACTAGATTTGCATTAATGTCCTTGGTTATTATATTATTTTCTAGAATTGAAAATATTTGTCTAGAATTTTCATATTTGGTCAGTTTTGTGGAGACATTTGAAACAAAGATAGCGAAAACAGTAGCAGTTTTCCAAGCTATCACCTCCAAATCCAATACTGCATTTGAAATGCAGCTACATCAGAAAGAATGAATGAATTTCCACTTTTTATAGCATAGTTTACCTTGCAAAATACACATATCAGTCTGAGAGCTTTAATTACGTTGTTTACCATTATTTAACATCTGTTTAATTTTCTAAACTCTTTTACTTTGTTAAATACAGTTGAACCCCTTTTTAACAAATCTCTGAGGGATTGCTTTTCTTTTTCAATAAGAATTTTCCTTAAAAAGAGGGTTTACATAAATAGGAAGAAAAGTCTAAAATAAGTACTATTAACATGTGTGTTATACATATATATTATTGATTATTTGAAGTTGAGTCGATATTTCGAGTTTCATTATCACACAATCACTTGAAAAGTATTCCTTAAAAGCGGGATTTTCCTTAAATCGAGTTTCCTTAAAAGCTGGAAATAATTGCATTATTTTTGTGGCAATTTGGCTGGGACTTAACAGATTGTTCCTTAAAAATGGGAACGTTAAAACGGGATTTTACTGTATCTTTATTGATATTACAGTATTCTTAGACATATGTAATGTGTTTAAAATATTGTATTTTTCAAATCTAAATGTGCATCTGAATCATAGACTTTTTACTGCCATTAAATTGATATTTATTATTGCTCTCTGTTTAAGCAAAATCCTAATACATATTCATGCTTTCTTTTTAAGTGTAGGAAAAAGTGAAATCAATTTTCCAAATAGACACAATATGCCCGAGCGTAGAATGACACATTTTTAAAATGTTTTGGAACAGATGCATTATAGGACCCACCCCGATTATTCCATAGTATCGATTATATATTGTATAGTTTCGATTATTATATTATCAAGTATGTCATCTTAACAAAACTAAAGCATACTACAAACATGTGTCATTTAATGCAACCAACAACAATGAAATTAAGCGCATATTAGTCACCAGTTAAAGAAACAAACCAGAGCTAAACTTAAAACTTAAAATATTTTACCACAAATTTAATATGGTCCACGTAAAATACTAATTTTACTCCATTTATACTGCATTTTTAGTCCAGGGAAAATACTAGTCTTTTCAAAAACACATTTTTACTAGTATTTTCCCAGGACCAAAAAATTTTAATAAAAATTTGTTGTAAAATTGTCATTTTACCATGGACCTCAGTGGAGATGTTCCATTTCATTTTCTCCCTTATCCAAGTGAGTTCACGAAGTACTACGATATGGCATTTCTGTGTTTATTATTTAATACTTTGTAAATTCCGATGACATCTCCACATGACTGCATCTTGTTTACTTTTACATTTCTTCAAACTCAGCCCGGAATTACATGTTTCACAGAACATTTCACTCTTAAATAAACCACAATCACACAAAAAACTATATATCATATCTGTATTCATGGATAAGGCAAGTAAAAATGTTCTCTTTATAATCTCATAATTTCAAATTCTAGGCTTACATTTTAAGCCAACTGGAAGAATTTGATCCACTTCTTTTTGATGTTTAACTATAGCATTCGAAATTGCCGCCATGATTAAAATCAAACTAATTTACAACATAATAAAAACTATATATATCGATAATTTAATTGATCGAAACTCTACTTCCATTGATCTTTTTTTGTGGCTTTGCATATTCTTACATTTAGGGTGGGTCCTATAATGCATCAATTTTTATATTTTTATCTATGAAATATACTCAGATGGCTTTAGTTCTCGTTGGAAAAATGTATTACCATACTAAATCATGGACAGAACTGAGTTCTTACTCAGCAATTCAAGTGAAGACTTCATGTCTTCAGAAAAATAAAGAAAGAAATAATTTTAAACTATTTAATGTAGTTTTTATAGACTTTTAAGAAAAGCATATGATAGAAGTTGAACAACTACAATTTCGAATATTAGTACATTGTCAATTATGAAATATCTTACAAGAATGTTTATATACAATTCAAAAGATGAATATCAAGTTAAAAAAATCTGCCTTATACATGTGAATTGCTTGTGAAATTATTGGCAATGGTTCTTGATGTTTAGAAAGCAGAATAATGAAATATGTATAACACTGTCAGGTTATATTTCTGCTTAGTACAGATTCAACACATAGTAGTGTAATAGATTGGTAGGGAGTGTGAGCTATTCTGAGTTTGAAAACTCTTGCATTAATGTGACGCCAATCATTGTACATTTAGGGATGTGTGATTAAACAGAAGTTTGCATGATATACATCCTCGTGATAAAGAACAGGAACTGTTGCAAAGCCACTTTACACATCTAGAATTTTACATAAGTCGGAATTTCTGTAATTTTTCTTAACCAATTAGTTTTATTTATTTTCATTTTTAAACGACTTCACTGATAGAAAAATAGAAAATTAAAATATCGTATTTATTGAGTACATCATTTGGTATACTTTTAACACATTCCATCAATCATGCAGTAGTTTTTCTTTTGTTCTCCATTTTCTTCCCTAAATGACAACAAATCTAAGTTAATCTTTTTTACATCTTTAGTCTAATTAATAATTTTGTGGCTTACATAATTTTATATATCATCTAGTTCTTAACGCTAGTAGGTGTTATTATGGGCTGCAAAAACAAGTTAAATCAAGATTGCTATCTCGTGGCACAAAATGTAGACTATATAAGACCCTAATAAAACCAGTGTCGACCTATGCATCAGAGACATGGCCTCTTAGTGAAAGGGATAAATTTAGATTGGCCGCATTCGAAAGGAAGATATTGCGAAGGATTTTTGGACCTGTAAGGGATGGTGAAACTTGGAGAATAAGATATAATAACGAATTATACTAGCTTTATGAGTCTCCCGATATAATAACATCTATTAAGATTGTTCGTCTGAGATGGGCAGGGCATGTTAAGAGAATGGATGAATGTGAAATACCTAGGAAGGTTATGGAATATGGGATTGCTGGAGGAAGAAGAGTTGGAAGGCCAAAGCTACGATGGATGGACTGTCTTATGGACGACATTAAGAGACTTGGAGTGAAGAACTGGTGGATGGTGGCTAAAGATCGAGACCGATGGAGAAGAATTCTTAAGGAAGCCGAGGCCCAATTCGGGCTGTAGCGCTATGGATGATGATGATGATCTAGTTCTTAAAATTTTCACTTTTCTCCAGGACAAGATTATTTTTTGTTGCATTATCTTGTGGTCCAGGTGTCACTGCCATATGACAATACACCAATCTCATTTCTTTTACTGTTTCATGTCTATTATAGTGTGTCCAAGAAGTCTCGCGCTATAGGAATAATCACAGTATATGTTCTATAAGTGTTCCACCAAGTTCCACATCTGGAAGCTGATGTCCAAGTTGTACATCACTTCATTCTGCTTGTTGCACCTGAGAGTGAAGAGAGGGTCACTCAAGTAGTGGCACTGTTGTTTGGTGTGTGCACTGGGATTTCACAGCATCCGTGTTCCAGTGTACGTCTGCAGGCAGAACTGCAGTACCTCTGTCAGCATCACATTGTCGGCTTTTGCTGCATCAAGCAACTTCTTCTCTCTCTCTCTAACTGGCTGAGATTTGTGTTCTTGTCGGTTTTGCTGTATCACTCAATTTTTTCTTCTCTATCCCTCTCTGCCCCTCTCCCCCTCTCTCTCCCTCCCTCACCTCTCCCTCCCTCTCCTCTCTGCCCCTCTCTCCCCCTCTCTCTGCTCCTCTCCCCCTCCCTCCCTCTCTCTCATCCTCTCTCTACCTCCCTCCCTCTCTCTCCCTCCCTCTCCCCCTCCTCTGTCCCTCCCTCTCTCCCTCCCTTCTCACCCCCTCCTCTCTCTCCCCCTCCTCTCTCTCCCTCCCTCTCTCTCATCCTCTCTACCTCCCTCCCTCTCTCCTCTCTCTCCCTCCTCTCTCCCTCCCTCTCTCCCCTCCCTCTCTCCCTCCTTGTCTTCCTCCCTCTCCCCCTCCTCTCTCCATCCCTCTCTCCCCTCCTCTCTCTCTCCCTCCCTCTCTCTCATCCTCTCTCTACCTCCCTCCCTCTCTCCCTCATCTCTCTCCCCCTCCTCTCTCCATCCCTCTCTCTCATCCTCTCTCTACCTCCCTCCCTCTCTCCCTCTCTCTCCCCCCCTCTCTCTCTCCCTCCCTCTCTCTCATCCTCTCTCTACCTCCCTCCCTCTCTCCCTCCTCTCTCTCCCCTCCTTTCTCTCTCCCTTCCTCCCTCCCTCCTCTCATGATCTTGCTGGTTTTTGCTGTATCAGGCCACTTCTCTCCAATTTGCTGAGATTTGTGATCTTGTTGGTTTTTGCTGTATCAAGCAATTTCTTGTCTTTCTACAACTGGCTGAAGTTCGTGATCTTGCCAGTTTTCGTTGCATCAAGCAACTTCTCTCTCTCCAACTGGCTGAAGTTCGTGATCTTGCCAGTTTTCGTTGCATCAAGCAACTTCTCTCTCTCCAACTGGCTGAAGTTCGTGGTCTTGCTGGTTTTTGCTGCATGCAGCAACTTCTTTTTTCTCTCCACTGGCTGAGTTCGCGATCTTGCTGGTTTTTGCTGCTTGCATCAAGCAACTTCTTCTGTCTGTCTCTTTCTCCAACTGGCTGAGGTTCGTTATCTTTCCAGTTTTTACTGCATCAAGCAACTTCTCTCTCTCCAAATGGCAGAGATTCACGATCTCCTTGCTGGTTTTTGCCTCATCAGCAATATTTAACATATCACTCAGGCCATCAGTATCATCAATAGTAGTTAAAACTGAACTAGGGGCGTGGGTTCCATAATACTAGAGTTAGTGAATTGAGCTAATGCCATTGACATTCGACATTGATCAAGAAAAGATTGTGGCTACAGTTACAGATTCAGTACGTTACACAAACAAATGTACGAAAACATTGAAAGTCTGATGGAAAGTATGGCACCAAAAATGAAAGAAAATTAAACCCAATTCTTGTGCACATATAATATATCTTGTGAGTGATTGCTGCTCAGTATTATGAATAGCGAGATTATGCAGAACTGTACATTTCACTATCACTGCCTGAACATTTTCAGTTTTCTATAGACACCTACTGCAAGCACTGAAAAACGGGCCTTCCTTACACCATATTGTCTTTCAACAGTGTTTCGAGTTTTTGTAAGACACTTTTATAAACTGTTGAGCTTGAGAATATGTACCAAGTGTAACCCAGGGGAAAATCCTGAATCACACACAAGAACTGAATTCTCAAAGTTCTTTTCTGTTCCTGAAGTCTTCAGGTTTATCTCCACCTGAAGATTTGATGCAAATATGTGTGCAATCTAGTGATCCAATCGTAAGGGAAAATGCTCCCAACCTGTAAAATTCAGTTTGGAGAATATGAATTTCTCTTGTACCTTGATGAATTTCTCTTGCACCTTGAGGCATATGTGTGCAATCTAGTGATCCAATCATAAGGGAAAATGCTGCCAATTTGTAAAACTCAGTTTGGAGAGTATGAATTTCTCTTTATCTTGATGAATTTCTCTTGCACCTTGAGGCATATGTGTGCAATCTAGTGATCCAATCGTAAGGGAAAATGCTGCCAATCTGTAAAACTCAGTTTGGAGAGTATGAATTTCTCTTGTACCTTGATGAATTTCTCTTGCACTTTGAGGTATATGTGTGCAATCTAGTGATCCAATCGTAAGGGAAAATGCTGCCAATCTGTAAAACTCGGTTTGGAGAGTGTGAATTTCTCTTGTACCTTGATGAATTTCTCTTGCACCTTGAGGCATATGTGTGCAATCTAGTGATCCAATCGTAAGGGAAAATGCTGCCAATCTGTAAAACTCGGTTTGGAGAGTGTGAATTTCTCTTGTACCTTGATGAATTTCTCTTGCACCTCGAGGCATATGTGTGCAATCTAGTGATCCAATCGTAAGGGAAAATGCTGCCAATCTGTAAAACTCAGTTTGGAGAGTTTGAATTTCTCTTTATCTTGATGAATTTCTCTTGCACCTTGAGGCATATGTGTGCAATCTAGTGATCCAATCGTAAGGGAAATGCTGCCAATCTGTAAAACTCGGTTTGGAGAGTGTGAATTTCTCTTGTACCTTGATGAATTTCTCTTGCACCTTGAGGCATATGTGTGCAATCTAGTGATCCAATCGTAAGGGAAAATGCTGCCAATCTGTAAAACTCGGTTTGGAGAGTGTGAATTTCTCTTGTACCTTGATGAATTTCTCTTGCACCTCGAGGCATATGTGTGCAATCTAGTGATCCAATCGTAAGGGAAAATGCTGCCAATCTGTAAAACTCAGTTTGGAGAGTTTGAATTTCTCTTTATCTTGATGAATTTCTCTTGCACCTTGAGGCATATGTGTGCAATCTAGTGATCCAATCGTAAGGGAAAATGCTGCCAATCTGTAAAACTCAGTTTGGAAAGTTTGAATTTCTCTTGCAACTGGAGCCATATGTGTGCAATCTGGTGATCCATTCAAAACTCAGTCTGGAGAATATGAATTTCTCTTGCATCTTAATATACATTCCCCAAAGTGAAGCAAGTGCAGCACTAACTCAGTTGACTTAAATTTCTGCTGTAACTTTGTGAACACCACAAAAATCCCCTGCTGTTGCCACTGTTCTCCCAGTGGCATAGAACTTCAGTGTCAGCAGTAATTGGTCCATTGGAGATAAGGCATTATTTCTGGGAAAATGTAATGAGATATAGTTACGCCTTTACCATATGAATTCGTATTTTGATGTATTATACTGCAGTGATCTGTATAAGGTCATTATTTTGAACTGCTGTTATGTCAGCTTGTCATATTATTGTGTTAATCATCTTAATACTTTGTTAGCACAACAGAAGACTGATTGAAGCAATATTCTGCCTGTTTCTTCCTCTTTTCTTCCTTCTTCGAGTTCTCCATTTCTGTTTTGCATCATCAACCAAAAGCAGTGCTCGTTTTCTCGAAGGGATTATATCTTTGCATCCACACTCAGTAACTAGGTGGACTAAAGCTTCCCTCGTTCCTTCGCTTCTTTGTGCCAGGGTGGTTGCTAGTCAAATGAACTTGCGTCTAGCCCCTGAACAATCAAAGGCTTCCACTTGAGTAAGTAGTGAGAATTTCGCTCGCCAGGTAGCATTGATGGTACAATTTTTCGTGTTAATATAAACTTCTGAATCATATAAAGCTTAAAATAAAATTCCAAATATAAATAGATAGATATTTATTTGTCATAAACATTTATATTAGTTATGGTGTACCACAACTTACGTATACGGGTTTCACAATAACTTTCTATTAATATAACTACAATTAGCATGCATTCTCGACAGCCTGTTAAACTAATAACTCTTCTACTCTCACTATTAACCCAACTCCAAACAGTCAATTTCTTCTTACTGATCTTACATGTCCACCATCTGTTCGTTCCACACTTACGTTCATTTCAGCATTCTAATCTTGCTAACTAAATTTATACATAATTCCGTCTTTCTACATTACATCTAACTCGTAACACTTCACTTGGTTATACTCATTTGGATCTTTTTTCTACCTAATACACGTCATTATAATCTTATTAAATCAAATCAATTCCAAATATAAACAATGAAGGATTTCTTATTACCGAGGTTTTCCTCAATTTTAAGGCAAATATCAGGTAATCTATGGCGAATCCCCACTCCCATCTCTCCAAATATAATCTCGCTGTCACCAATCCCATCGACACTAAATAACTTCGTAGTTGATTTTAAATTTACGTTTCCTTTGTTTGTTTTGTAAGGTAATCCTTTTTACTGGAGGCCTTATTTTGTGATGAGGTAAAGTGAGTTGTATCAGTGCTATAAATTGTGTAAAGTGGCGCCTATTTCGCAACAGTTTCTAGGGCAATCAATATAATTTCACAAATTACATCTCTTTTGTTACATAATGTCATAGTTTACAACATCCATAAAAATGTCGTAATGGCATACTAAAACCCTAGTGTGGTAAAGTGAAGCACACGATCAAATAGATGAAAAGTAATTTATTTATTTATTGTACAGCTTAACTACAAATTTTGTACAATTTGCTGCAACATCTGTATATCTCATTTTTACGATACAAAAATTATGACAGAAAATGAAACATATTTGTCTCCTACTAATTTGTTTATAGCGACTCAGTTACCATGACTAATGTAAATTCAATTGTTTCAGTAGTCACATAATAAACAAAATGCTGTCACCTCTCTCCCCAGAGAGATTGTCAAATCTAATGAAACTTCAAAATGTTGAATAGTGACATTTGAAATCAGATGAAACATATAATATACCAGTATGCTTATCATAACATCATGTTACTATACTCAATGGGTTATCAACCTCGATCTTTGGCTGTTTGACAATTTTCCCATAAAACATATCGTAAATAACTGTTAAAACATTGTTAATTAGGAGCTTGTATGTCTTACTAATTAGTATGGTATGATCAATAATAGAACCTACATTTAATTAATTGAGAACATCTCCAAAATAGTATTTGAGTACGAGCATGAAAACACAGAATCTTCTTCACAATCCAGTCACTTTGAAAACGTAAAAGTCTCAAAATTTACACCAAGTTTTCATTGTAATTATTTTTATTATATAGCAATTGTATCTGATCATGTAAATATTTCAAGAAAATGCTTTTATTTGGTAATTATTAGAGAGCGGAATTTTATGCCCTAAAAAGTGGCATTTTAGGCGCCTAAAATAGGCTCTTAAACTCCTTTATTTAGGCTCTATAAAATAAAAAATAGGCTTTTTTTGTTAAAGAATGTCACTAATATAAGTTTCAATATTTATTTAATGCAACATTCTAGGATTAAAAGAAACTTCCACACATTTCATATTTTACAATGGTACACACATGCATACACAAAATTAAGACATTCTGTTTTTAAGTTAGTGTTTTTCATTCACCAATCACATTTCCATAGTTTCTTCACAGTAGATGATCAGCACCTATTGTGGCTATTGTGTCGCTCACTGCTGTACTTACAAATGGTGAGAAAAAAAGAAGGGATTGTTATCTGTCTTGGAATGTAAGAGAATGCTTATTTGGGTACAACCCAGCGAGTTTGTGTTAAATTGCTGACAGACTGAGGAAGATATAATAATAATAATAATAATAATAATAATAATAATAATAATAATAATAATAATTTGTCCCGCAGGAGTTCTTTTACATGCCAGTAAATTTACTGACATAAGCCTGTTGCAATTAAGCACACTTAAATGCCATTGACCTGGGCTAGGATCGAACCCGCAACCTCGAGCACAGAAGGCTAGCGCTATACTGACTACACTACCCAGGCCGACTGAAAGTTGGAATTTTGGGATTGAAAGATTGTAAGAATGAGTAGGGGTATGTTGTTCACTGCTAGGAAGGTGTTGTTGTTATCTGTCTTGGAATGTAAACGGTACATGATGTTAAGAAAAACAGTAAACAGTTATGATAAAGATGCAAAAGTTTAAAAAAAAAAAAACTTAAAAATAGGAATTTTTAGGCACTGTGAAACCCCTTTATTTATACCTATATTTCCATGAAAAATGTAAATATTAAATCTCAAACCTGTATGTATCAAGAAAAGAAATAGGTTTTTGCCTAAATTCCGCTCTCTAGTAATTATTATTATTATTATTATTATTATTATTATTATTATTATTATTATTGTATTTGTCATATATAATGAGTTGTAAATTGCTAGAACGGCAATATTCGCGATCACATATAATACGCAAAACAATCAAAATAGTGCGTGGAAAGTTAGTATATCACTAAGCACAAACTGAAGCTTTATCCTAAACATGTAGGGAAATTTGTATATCCTACATGTGGCAAGACTGATGTTTCTAGCAGTCATTCATAACTACGTATATGATGATGAATGTTGTCATACCTGTTCCACTCTATAGTACAATGTTATTATATTAAGGACAAAAGAGTGAAATGGAATATGGGTTTTAGTTAGTTTTAACATCAGCAAGCACTAAAGAGTCTTGTATTTTGAATACTAGAAATAGCAATGTTTTGAATATAAGCTGGCTTATCCTGCATTGTACGTGTTATCAAGCTGTTGTCATACCCAGCCTGGCTAATAACAGTGTATCATTGCTGAAAAAAAAAAATTTCTTTTTGTCTTGTAGAATAAGTATGTATGTCTCTGTTAAAATGAAATATAATATTGCTATGTATTAAAGTGTTAATAACTTTATTCATGGAAATAGCAGCACTTAATTAAATGATTCAACTGAACAAAAGAAAATTGATATAGATATTTCACTGATGTTAAATAATGAAAACCTAATAGATTTCTTAAAGCTGTATTTTGAATAATTTGTAAAGGTTTCAAAGCAGTTTTCTTGTTATGTCTCCAAATAAATGACATATACATTAAATGAGTATGAGAATGGATAAAAGCATAATATACATAGGAGGATCGAAAAGTAATATACAACAATTTTTTGTGGCAATGATTTTAATAGATAAGCAAAACGAAATAATGCATAAGAATGCTACAGGTTTTACCTATATTTGAATACAGGAACCAAGTCTCTCGACACATTTCTCCTATCATGACATCAGATTCAGTACATCTCGTTCATAAAGCTCTGTTTTCTGAGCTTATAGCCACCTGCGCATGACTGATTTCACTTCTTCATCCGAACCGAAGCGTTAGCCTCATAGGGATTTCTTCATTGGTCCAAAGAGGTGAAAAATTGTGTGAAGTCTCGACTGTAGAGTGAATGATTGCAGCTTCAATGCCTCTGACATCAGCGGCCCTCTTCAAAGAACCTGCACCACCTGGAGATGTTGCTATAGTCCAGACAATCAGCTCCATACATCTCCAACATTTCCCTGTAGATTTCACTCGGACTTTTTTTTCCCCCCCCACCACAAAAAACGGACTACACAAGTAGACGATTCTATAGGTATCCTACAAGCAAAATTCAGCTCGGACTCCTCGTGACATGCATGCTATACCCCTCTTACCCCCTGTAGTAGGCGTGAAAGCATGCTGGGAACGGGAGCATATGTCATCTGTGCGAGACAGTCATGCCAGCTGATCTCTGTGCACTGAGTTTTTCTTGTTGGATGTCTATAGCACACACACCATCTTTACTTGGTAGTTACCGCTCGTTGCACCAGGGTGACATCCAATCGAGCCATTGTTTTCTGTAGACCAAGATTCAAACTAACTATCTACCAACTTTGAACATCCTAACCAAAATAGTATTCCATAAAAAAATTGTGCGTTACTTTTCGATCCTCCCTCGTACATTCAAGAAACAAGATATAGGCAAAGATCTTTTAAGCCTTTTCAACATACCATAAATTGGAGCAATTATGTTACAGACAGTCGAAATATGCCCATCCCATGTTAAATATTCTTCAACAATGAAACCTAAAAATGTAACTGATGCAACTTTTTGTATTACAGAATCAATAACCTTTAATTTATTTCGTAATTATTAAAGAAAAAAAATGTCTAGTAAAAATAGTATATAGAGTTTTGTTCACATTGAGAGAAAGCTTATGTTTTTGCACTTAACAATTTTTAAGAATGTCTGCCTCAAACTTTTGAAATAGCTCTTCAATGGAGTCGTAATATAGAATACATTATTTCTCTTCTGTAAAAAGAGTGGCAGTTCCAAATAATTAAAGAAATTTTATTTTATATTGCTGCTGGTGTAATTGGCTTTGATGTAATACATTTTTGAGATGAAGAATGAGTTCATTTATATAAATGGATATTTTACATGGCATAACAGTAATGGGGCATGGACAACTCCCATATTGTTGAGAAATTCTTGTTACATGATACCAAAATTGCTGTGTGGTAGCTTCAGTACTAAAAGAGTAACATAGCTTACATAATTTAAAAATGTATGTGCTACAAGGCACGAAAGTTACATAGGTACCAAGTTTTGTTTTAACAATTTATTATCATATGATGAAGTATCAGTGGAGCGGAGAAAAATTCTCTCTGTCACCGGGATTCGAACCCGGGTTTTCAGCTCTACGTGCTGACGCTCTATCCACTAAACCACATCAGATTCCAGTTCCGATGCCAGATTGAATCCTCTTAGTTTCCCTTTACTGACCAACCCTCATGCAATGTGTCACAGATGTGTGACAGTAACACAATGTCCAACACACTATGTGCAGAGGTGCACTCATTATGAGTGACTAAGTGGCTGGGATCCGACGGAATGAGCGCCATCTTAAGTCACTAAGTGATTATATACACATATCATATTATTGTGATGTACCGAAGTACATATTATGATATTTACATGCAGGAATTCTGGGTGTATTTCAGTACATCACAATATAATTTATTATTGGTCATGAATTGCAAGTTTTCTTACTTCCAGCACCATTCTCTGCAGCCAAATAGGCAGAATTTTGAGCTGTTTCTGTATTGGAGGGTATTTACATTTTAATATCACATTTTGTGTTTTATGTTGTGTGTTTGTAAAGAAGGTAATATTGCAGTTTATTTCTATACTAACGTAAAAACTCTTTGAAACACGTAATTTGATTCTCTGTGATTGTCCAAGAGTTAATGTGCAATCTGGTCAAGCTAGATCTGCAAATAGCAGGTCATTTCGTAATAAACTCAATTCAAGCCTTGTAACTGTGATCTTTATATCATTCCATGTATACATTTACTTGATGTGACTGTTATCACTTACGTACTTGCATTACTAATTGTGTTTCATTTAATGAAAGTTATGTATTGCACTATCTAGTCACGAGCAGAAAGAACTATTTTGTAATATACATTTTATTGCGTAATTTATTGTAGGAATTGTTAGTAATATATGTATGAAACCTGTACAGATATGTATTTAAAAATAAACTTCTGTTTCGTATATGCAGTGCTTTTTATTCATAGAAGACATGAAGCTAATTTTCCATATTTCCTATACGGTAGGATGGAGTGAAAATATGAAGTTTATGGAATCAAAATGTAATACCAGAGAAAAGTTGAGGGGTGATATCATAGACAACAATGCAAAATATATATTCTCTAGATTAATATTTAGAGGTGCCCCAAGAGCATCATATTTTGAAATTTACACAAAATTTTGAGGTTCAGATTTTTTTAACAAGAGAACATTCTCCAGTGATTTAATCTGAATAGGATACCAGGAACATGTTACAAAAATACACGTTAAAAGACTCTGCATATTTTTGGTCCCCTGTTGTTTCATTTTGAAGTGTCACAGAAACCTCAATTTATAAGAAAATTGGGAATAATCACAAAACTCTTACGTATGATATAATTAATATAATAAAATTAATAGAAATGTTGCAGAGTATTTAAATCAGAATACCTGTAATATTAATTCAAGAAATCTGACCTTCTACCCTGTATTCGCAATGCCAGAGGGGCTGAACCCATTACAGTTACCTGTCTATCATGACATAATAAAATATTATCTGTTGGTCAAAAATGAATTTAAATCTGACTTCAAATCAAAAGAATCTACTGTTGGAGAGATTTCAGAAACAGTTTCTATCAAAACTAAGGAAATCCAGGTAAATGCATAAATTCCGAAAGTCACTCGTACAAGAATATTACAACTGATTCGTGCTTACCATGATCAATACACAAACTTAATGAAGCCTTGGAAGAAATGACATAGTGACGACAACTAAAATGACAACATTGCAAAATCCAAAGAAGAAGCAAACAAACTATTTGATATATGCAGTCACAGTCTAGTATATACAGTCGCGAAGCTCAATACGTAGTAAATATGCAAACATTAGATAGTTGCTCACTACTAGGATTACTAATATTGCCTCATTACAGGCAATGCAAAATAGAACCGTCACAGTCTATTGTTTCTAGCACCCTCAAAACTCAAGCTTCGTGACTGTATATAGTAGACTGTGTATGCAGTTGCAAATGCAAAAAAATGTAATACTGGAGGCCTAATAGTGATATAGATCGTCATGTTCCAAAACAAGAAAGAATGTTTTACTAGAGCAAAGAACAGAAAGAAGGATGATAATTGGACTTGTTGAATTAGTTACCACTCAGAAAGAAATGAAAAATAAAACAAGAATAAATTCTAACTAAAAGAAAAATAAATGGGCTGAAATGGAATTTTTGTCATATTTTATTATATTTTGTCCTTTTGGATCCTCTCAAAACTACTGTATACTGCAATGGCAATTTAGAGTCTTCCAAATAAAGTTTAAATATGTGATCTTACAGCAATTCATTAGCTATGGAACGAAAAACAAAATAATAGAATAAATATACAAAGAGGCAAAAAAATTATAATTTTAAGAAACTTCAAAGCCCTTGGGGCACCCCAAAAATTAAATATAGAAACTCCTTATTTTTCACATTCCTAAGTTAAGTGAAAACACAGATTTTTACAACTATTACACAGCTGCAAAAGGGTATCTGCCAGATACAGGGGGGAGAGCCATTAATCCTTCCCATTGAAGGCTTTAAGGAACCAACCTGGACAAATACCCAATGTCCCATCCCTACCTTCCCGTGGTGCAGCTGTTAGTAAGCATAATTTTACAAGCTGAACTAAAGGGAGGGGCTACTCATCAATTACCACTGGTCAGCTTGATGAGTTAATGACTGAATTTGGTATAATTTTCCTCTATTCAATACCTAATTCCCTCTTTACCCTTTCCTATCCAGTCCTCTGACTGAACTCTTACTTTCTTCGACCCCGACGGCATTAGAGCATTCGAGGCCTAGGGGTTCATTTCACTTTCCTTCCTACTTTTCTATTCCTAGTGCTGACCTGCTATGGCACTAAAATCGTCCTCCAGTGGCTTAAGGAGGGAAAGCTGGTGATCAACAAGATCTCCCAGCTAGGTCCAATGGACCCGTCGACCAACAGCAGGTGTGGTCCTCCAGACATTCTGGGGGTTATGTGTGAATGAAGTAGCCACCAAAAGTTAAAATATGGTGTTCACTTAAATCGGCTACAACTTGCCATTTTCATCAAGAAGTGGATTCGGAACACCTCAGAATCTGTGCTTCAGTGGCTGGCCATGATAGTATCGTTGAAAAATATTGAAGTGCAAGAGATCAAATGACTTTATTGTCAAACGCCTGGCATTAGAAAACAACAACTATTACACTTAGAAAACAGTTAAAAAACAATTTCATGTATAGATTCACTCCACCCTACTATACAGTAACAAGACGTCACGTCACTTGGCATACAGAGGAAGCGTAGCAATGAATTCAATGACCTCCCTGCAACTGACGTACACCCAACATTCAGTATCAGGACCGAAAATCTGCTGTGTGGTTATCACTTAACATAGAAAGAAACATACCCAGTCTACAACACATTACATATTCAGAGTTGCCAATTATTATGGATTTCTCATAATTCTTATGGATTTCCTTCCACTAATATGGCATTACAGCCAAAGAGAAAATTATTATGGAAAAGGAAAAAAATATATTATGTAAATAAATAGGGCGTATATATCTTCCGAAACAAGAAGGAAATATACAAGAACATTTCTAATTGAGAATCGATTTCTTAATTATGCAGAAGTTGTAGATATTTCACACAAAATAATAATAATAATAATAATAATAATAATAATAATAATAATAATAATAATCCGTGGTGCTACACCAGCTGGCTGCTTGCCTCTTGCCCACATGCTGAAGCAGAGGTGGACGATGATCCAACCAGAATGGAGAATGGAGGTATCATGCTGTTAGACGATGTTCCCCCCAGCTGTTACAGCTGGCTTTTGTAACATTTCACTACCTCGAGTGCATCTTGAAGCTGGCTGAGCACTGGTCCCATACATAGGCCGAAATTTCATGGAAAATTTCGTCCATTCCACCTGAGTTACTACTTCCAAATTACTAGTGACATTCCACAATGATTGTTGCATAGTTTAACATTAGGGAGCGGATTTTTATGTGCTAAAAAATTTAAATATATTTATTTTTTATGTGCTAAAAAGTACGAAAATATTTGCTAAAAATAAAAAAATATTTTTTATAAATATGACAAAAATAACTTACTTAGCTTGGAAAAAAACAATGTTAGTAGGTACTCACCAACCACACTTGAGTGCTAGTAGTTGGCCGAGAATTGCAGTGAACAACAAAGGTCATCTCAAATTCTCCATCACAAATGCATGCCGATTATCTCTGAACATTCATTCATTCATTCATTCATTCATTTCATTCATTCATTTTATTCCATAGATCTTACATGAGCAATGAAGCTTTAAGATGTGGAACAAGTCAAAATTTTACAATATTACAATTACAATTTTTACAAATTTTTACAGTTTTACAATTTAGTAATTTTCTACAATTTTTACAATTTTGTGCAATTTTTTACAATATTTTGGCGAGATGTAGTGAGATGAGGTGAGGTCCGAGGATTCACCAAAATATTACCCGGCATTTGCCTTTTGGTTGGGGAAAACCTCGGAAAAACCCAACCAGGTAATCAAATCAAAGGGGTTGATGCCAAGGACTTGCCATAGACCATCCGGCTTCAGTCCCACGGCTGTGGAAAACCTCGGAAGAAACCAAAGACCAAAGGGGGATCCAACCCAAGCCCGAACGCAGCTCCGGATCAGCAGCTCAGCAAGTCTGCCAACTGAGCTACATCGATGGCTCTACTAAAAGTATACAATAAATAGCCAATCAGATTATTAAATTTACAAACGCAAACGATCATTCATCAGTTGAGCTATATGTATAATACAAAACAAGTACGTTAATTAAATTTAAGGCATAAACAATTCAACCAGTTGTTTTATACAGAAATTGATAATACATATCATGCAAACAACTTCAAATTACAAACACAAACATTTTATCAGTAGAGCTATATAGATTACTATTCAATTTAAAGCATATACAATTCATCGGCCAAAACTATACAAACATATACAATACAAAGCAGCATTCTTTCATTAAGCTATACAAATTTGTCCAATTAATATCAAGTAGATTAATTCAATTTATAATCATAAACAATTCATCAGTTGAGCTATACAGACTACTATACAATTTACAGCATATACAATTCATCAATTGAGCTATACAGACTACCATTCAGTTTACAGTAGGCCTATATACAATTCATCAGTAGAGCTACACAGACTAGTAATCATTTTAAAAGCATATACAATTCACCAGCCAAACTATGCAAACATATACAATCAAATTAGTTAAATTCACAAACTTATTTTCGTTAAGCTATACAAAATTGTACAATTCATATGAAGTAGATTAATTCAATTTATAAGATTAAACAATTCATCAGTTGGCCTATACAGTATACTATTCAATTTACAGCACATACAATTCATCAGTTATGCTAAACTAAAATATGTTGTTGTTGTTTTTGTTTTTGTTGTTGTTGTTGTTGTTTTCTAATGCCAGGCATTTGACAATAAAGTCATTTGACCTCTTGCACTCCAATATTTTTCAAGGATATTATCATGACCAGCCACTGAAGAACAGATTTTGAGGTGTTCCGAATCCATTTCTTGGTTTGAGTTGCACAATGGACAGTTAGGGGACTGATATATTCCAATTCTATGCAGGTGTTTGGCCAAACAATCATGCCTGTTGCCAATCTAAATGCAGCTACAGACGATTTTCGTGGTAAATCGGGAATTAACTGTGGATTTTGATGCAGAGAGTTCCATTTTTTCCCTTGGGATTGTGTAATCAAATTTTGTTTGTTGAAGTCTAAGTATGTAGATTTAATAAATCTTTTCACAGAGTAATACGTAGATTTAGTAACAGGTCTGTAAGTAGCAGTGCTGCCCTTCTTTGCTAAAGCATCCGCATTCTCGTTTCCGAGGATTCCACAGTGGGATGGTATCCATTGGAATACAATTCTTTTATTGAGTGATATTAATTGAGAGAGCATTTTAGTTATTTCTGCTGTTTGAGATGAAGGTGTGTGTTTAGAGACTATTGATAGAATAGCTGCTTTGGAGTCTGACAATATAACAGCATTTATAAATTTACTGATGTGGCATAGAAGATTCCTGAGACTTTCACTTATTGCAATGATTTCTCCATCAAAACTTGTTGTTCCATATCCAAGAGATCTATAAAGTGAGAAGAGACAGCACGTAACACCTGCACCGGCACCTTGTTCTCTGGAGATCAAGGATCCGTCAGTGTATAAATGAAGCCAGTTTTGTGGAGGGTATCTAATATTAATTGTCTCTAAAGACAATTGTTTTAGTATTTCAGTGTTTACTTCTGATTTTAATATTTCTTCTGTTAAATTTAGATTATATTCCATATTTAATAGAGTTAAAGGGTTTGGTTTAATTTGTAAGTTTTCTTTTAAATTTGGGATATTGATTTTCTGTTTTAATTCTTGAACAATGGATATGAAACTTTTTTGAGTTTTCAATCCACAGAGAGGACTGTATGAATGCCAATTGTTTCCTGGTAATCTAATAAGTTTTTCATATTGAATCAGTGCTTTTCCTTCTATTGTCATTTTGATGCTGTTAATATTAGTGGGAATCTCATAGAATCTATTGGAGTTGTTTTGATTCCACCAGTAATGAGTCTGAGAGCTTGGTTTTGAACATACCGTGCGTTTTTTTTAAAGCGCTTCATGCCTTTGCTGCAGCAAAATGAGGATCGAAAAAAAAAACGTAAGTAGGTCAACTGACTGCAAAATGGTGGACAATTAATATTGGCTTCTATTTCTGCCGTAATAAATTTAACCCTAAAAGAACCAAACATGTTAAATAATTTCGACTTCTATGATAATGACATTGGATTATTATTACTAGACGATTTTGACAATAATAAACGTCGCAAAAGACCAAAACACACATTCCGCCATGATGGATCATGCAGCAAACTCGTAAAGCGAAGTTTTGATTTGCTGCACGCTTGCTACAGCACTGCTACAGCGACAGTGAAGCAAATGTAATAAAAGAACGGGCTTGCTGCAGCGCTTCACGTCTTGCTTTAAAAAAAAACGCACGGATATTCTATTTCGTTTATGAAAGTGTAGTAATTAAAATTTCTCCGCAGTATGTCAGCACTGGCTGTATAAACATTTTGTACGTAGTGTTCAAAGTATTCCTAGAGCATCCCCATTTCTTTCCTGCTAGTCTTTTTAGTCTAAACAAAAATATACACTGCATAGTAAACAGATTAAGTCAATATAAAAACATATTTTAGTTGAGCTATATAAAATTGTACATGTCATTTAAGTAGAATAATTCAATTCACAAGCATAAACAATTCATGAGTTGTGTAGAAGGTATGAGTATGTAGAAATTTGGTTAATTCTTTTCTGAACCTTTTCTCGTGGTTCTTCAAATCTTTAAGATAATTAGGCAGTGCATTGAAGACTGTTATACATGAATAGCGAACTCCTTTTTTAAAACAGCTTAAACTAACCAGGGTAAATGAAGATCTGATTTATGTCTTGTATTAAAATGATGAATGTCTTGATTAGTACTGAATTTATCTTGGTTCTTAATATACAGCATCATTAGAGAAAGAATGTATTCACAAGGTAAAGTCAAGATTTCTAAGTTTCGGAAAATATTTTTACATGATGTCCTTTTATGCACACCGGCCAATATTCTTAAAGCTTTCTTTTGTAAAACAAAAACGTGTTTAGCTTCATACGAGTTACCCCAGAATATTAATCCATATTTCATTACAGAGTGAAAATATGCAAAGTATGGCATTTTAAGTAAGGTTATATCACCAATAGTAGATAAGGATCTTAATGCATAACAGGCAGAGCTCAATTTACGAGTAATACAGCTCCCTTGAAATTATGTCTAAATTGTTTATAAATTTTGACACAACTTGAAACATGATAGCTCATGTAGTTTTTAAGATAGGGCCACAGTTTCTTCACTGTTTTATAGCTAAAACTATTCTTTAGTGCCTGACATATAGCTATTTTTTCTTTTCATTTACATTAATTAAATATTACCATATATGTAAGTTATACTAATATTTTATGTTGCATAAATCATGTAAAAATCCATAGATAATTATTAACAATATTAATGTTATTTTACTCATTGTCAGGCACCAGGGAACATTTCAAGCTTCAAAATGACACCAATATCTTCTTGGTATCACCATATTTGGCTGAGATATCATGTTTAAAAGAATTAAATATTCTAAAAGATATTTGCAGGAAATGAGCCACAAACTTTCAGAGCCTAGAAGACTCCATCATCATATGTCACCCCTTAAGCAACTTCATGTTGATCCAGTTTCAGCTTCTTTCTGCCTCTCAAATAGGCTACCTCCTCCTTGTTTTAACTTCAAGTGTTGAATGTTTTTTTTGGCATTTTTGTCCTTCTTTTCCATTGATACAACAAATCCTGCAGTGGTGTTTGTCCCAGGGCTTATGCCCATCTTCCTCAGAATTTTAATTTCTACTTTTGGACTCTTATTAAAATGACGTACAACATCACTGACACACAAATTTACAGTTTTATGACTAACAGTAAAAGATTATAAATTACTTCATTATGTAAAAAGGTGTTTTCAATCTAATGATCATGCCCTGATATCTGTGCATCTATTTTGGGACTAGAAAGGAGTTAATTTTACAAGCAATGCTGGTCGAGGGGATTGACAGCTACGAGGATCACTCCAAAAGTAATCCACAATATTTATTTAAAAATTACATTTTTATCCTACAGCTTTGCTATTTTCATAGAATGTAGATACATCCTTCAGAAACAATACGTCACTTTTCCACATAATCCCCGCACCTTTCACATGACCTCCATAAATTGTAAAGGTTTAGAATAAAAAATAAATTTTCAAAAATGTTGTGCATTGCTTTTGGAGTGATCTTCGTAGAAGTGACCGTGCCTGATGACGCAGAATTTTGGAAAATGGGACTTATCTGGAAAACCATAAGGCATAAATCGAAAATTATTATATCAAATTAAAGGGGAGAAAATTCTCTATTAAAATAGTTATATTTTGAAAATTCTAATTTTTCATCATTTTTTGCGTTTTGTGGGTGTACATATATCTTGAAAATAAGATGTATAGTCCCGTTGCTCTAATTTCCGGCAGCCAATCGCGTTGCAGGTCTGCTACATTTAAACGTGTGCGTCTTGTGATTCGCTGATGAAGACGATATTCATTTGTTAAGGCTCAATAAATACTTAATTTAATCTCCCGCCATTTTGGCTCTTTCGTTGGCGTTCGCAGAAAGCACACGAAAACGTTATTTGCCACTCAATTATTTGCTGAATTACAGTGTGTTTGATTTATTATCATAGGAGCTACGACATGATAATGTTTAACGGTGTGGCAAATAGATTCCTCGTATGGTAGCTCGGGAACGAAAGAACAAAAATGGCGAACGATACTACCTACCTATACTTTATAGAGCCTTCACTTCCTAAGACGTAAGCAAAGAGGAGGAGTCACGCCGGGAATAACACCGTCGCAACTATAAAACATAAGTGTTTTGTTTTATATATAAGCAATGCTCAAGCCATAAGACGGAATAAATAATTAATTATATTGATATATTTTATTAACTTTTGTCAGGTTTACTACACTGCCATCTAGTTGTTACATAAGGAGTCACGTCATAATTCCCATTTGAATTGCATTAGCGACTGTACTGCCATTTCGTGTTCGTTTACTGCGGACGGGTGGTGATCCAGGTGGTTGTTCTCTTCAAAGTGCAACCGATTTTAACATAGTGATGACCTATCTATTACATGTATGATCTAGGATTAAAGGTAAGGAATATTGGAGTTGCAGAATAACCTGCAATCCAAGACAACCATAATAATACTGATAGGTGATAAAGTGGGTGTGATTAAAGAGAGTATTCAGTCCAGAACATGACTTGATTTTCTATTAAAAAAAATCCCAAGGCTTTATACCACCTCCCTTGGCGGCCATCACTGCGCCGAATGAGGAGCAGGGAGATTGCTGATATGTGTATGGCAGAGAGGTCTACAAGCCCTAAATCTAATGCAAGGGACAACCCTGTGCGTCGATGCATATGGAATATTTAAAAAGAAGAATAGCCTATTTGTATTTGTATGCCATTTAGTACGACTTTGCTAATCAAAATTTTATGTCTTGTAACCCACATGTATTCTCCTATTAGTATATTAACTATATATTATATCTCAAGTGAATTAATCGTCGAATTTATCTCGAGCATTTTAGGTCTTATAAATTGTGTGTGTGTGTGTGTGTGTGTGTGTGTGTGTGTGTGTGTGTGTGTGAGTGTGTATATTCCCCTTACGTTATGTAACTGATTTTGATTATGTGTAATTTTCTACTTTATTTTTATATTACGTAACCGATCTTGACTATTTGTAATTTTCTACTATATTTTATGTAATTTCTAAGGTATCTTCTTTTGTGTTGTTTTGTAATCTAATTTTGTATTTCATGTATATTATTGAAACCTGGTTGAGTGGAAGAGAAGGCCTCATGGCCTTAACTCTGCCAGGCAAAATAAAACTACTACTATTACTACTACTACTACTACTACTACTACTACTACTACTACTACTACTACTACTACTACTACTACTATTCAGAGAAAACATTCTTTCAGAAAAGAGAACGCTGAGGCCGAGAGCACGGCCAATTTACAGTAGGAGACCCACAGGGTAGCAGTAAACCTAGATTCTCTGATACCTCCAAGTCCTTCACGTGGGATTAAACATTTTGTCCCCCCCCCCCAATTTAATTCGGAAAATATCAATGCTGGCCCATAAGCGGCTCGGACGAATGCGTGAACGAACATTACATGCTATTTCGTGCGTGTCAGTCGATGTAAGATGAAATTAGAGAAGAAAAAGCTAGTCACAAAATCAGCGCTTTACAATAGTGCAGTCGAGGTAACGAGACACGATTCTGTATTTCTCCGTGACCCATACTATCATGTCCGAAATGAGTGAAGGGGGAATACAACATCGCAGCCCGTTCCTCGATATCGCCATTATTTCCGAAGATTAGAGACTGAAACATTTTAGGTGGGCAAAAAATAAGGGAAGAAAAAAGTGCAACGGATTTGCTCGATTTTATTGGCGGTTATTAGTAAACATGCGGGGATGCTACAGTGAAGAGGGCGGGTGTCTGAGCCCCTTCGTTTTCCTTGTGTAGAGAAAAGTCTGTTTTGGAAAGTCAAAATGAGAATTTTTTTAAACTTTGCCGGCCTCTTCCGTCCATATGCCTGGGGGCAGAGGGTTGTCCTTTACACTACAGATAGAGTTCGAGGTGCTCTATTCGTCGCACATTTTAGCTTTGTTCTCACTACACGTGCAGCTGAGTTATGGCGGCGAGAATGTTGGTGGAATAGAGGTTTAAAGCCTTGGTAATTTTTTTTCTCGAAAATCTGGTTGTGTTCGCAGTTCCCATTTCGATGCTGCCGTGTCCGAAGTGATTCATGGAGGAATACAACACCGCTTTCCGTTCCTCGATATCGCCATTATTTCCGGAGATTAGAGACTGAAACATTTTAGGTAGGGAAAAAAATAGGCTAGAAGAAATTGCAACGGAATTGCTCCATTTTATTGGTGCTCATTAGTAAACATGCGGGAATGCTACAGTGATAAGGGAGGGTTTCTGAATCCCTTCATTTTTCTTGTGTAGAGCAAAATCAGTTTTGGAAAGTCAAAATGACCATTTCTTTTAACTTTGCCGGCCTCTGCCGTTCATTTGCTGGTGATAGAGACTTGTCCTTTACACTACAGATAGACTTCGAGGATCTCTATTCGTCACAATTAGCAGCTTTGTTCTCACTGAACATACGGCGAAATTATGGTGCCGAGAATGTTGGCGGAATACAAGGCTTGGTATTTTTTTTCTCGAAAATCAGCCTATGTTCGCGATTGCCATTTTGATGCTATCATGTCCGAAGAGACTCAAAGGGGAATACAACACCGCAGCCCGTTCCTCGATACCGCCATTATTTCCGGACATTAGAGACTGAAATGTCTTAGGTAGGCAAAAAAATGGGGTAGAAAAAATTGCAACGGAAATACTCGATTTTATTGGCGATTATTAATAAACATGCGGGGATGCTACTGTGGAAAGGAAGGGTCTCTGAGCCTCTTCATTCTCCTTGTGTAGAGAAAAGTCTGTTTTGGAAAGTGAAAATGACCAATTTTTTTAAGTTTGCCGGCCCCTACCGTCCATATGCCTGGGGGCAGAGGGTTGTCCTTTACAATACAGATAAAGTTCGAGGAGCTCTATTCGCCGCACTTATCAGCTTTGTTCTCACTACACATACGACGGAGTTTTGGCAGCGAGAATGTTGGCGTAATACAAGTCTAAAGCCTTGGTATTTTTTTTCTCGAAAATCAGATTGTGTTCGTGATTCCTATTCTGATGCTATCGTGTCCGAAGTAAATCAAGGGGGGATACAACACTGCCTCCCGTTTTTCGGTATCACCATTATTTATGGATATTAGAGACCGAAACATTTTAGGTGGGCAAAAAATAAGTGAAGAAAAAAGCGCAACGGATTTGCTCGATTATATTGGCGGTTATTAGCAGGCTTAGAGGCTTTAGACCCGATAGAAGAAAATAGTGCGATTTGAAGTTGGAAATCAGGACGGTAGTGGGTGGGGGCAGTGAGGGTAGCGACCTACCTGTCGTCCCATGTGCTTTATTTACTTAGTCATACTCGTAAGGCAGGGAGAGGAGGTACTGTTCTGACAATAAAAACAGTCCTGTATGTCTAGGTCAGTTTGTCAGAAGAGAGGACAGGAGATAGTAGTCTAGTTTTGATCTATGCATGTGGTTATCTATCTGATTAGTCGTAAGAATATAATTAACAGTAAGTATGCCAAACGTGAAAGACTCTAAGACGCATTTATTTGTGCAGGAATTCGGAAATGATTATTTTAAAGTTAATGGGGATCATGTTACATGTAAATTGTGTCATGTCAGACTAAGGGGAGACAAAAAACGATACCTTGAGACCCACTGTAACTCCCGAAAACACATTTCACCTATAAACATTTTGTCTCTTTAAGAGGGAATAAATTCCACCTGTGTCAGATTCACTTACAAATAAAGCATCCGAGTTATTCCTAGATCTATGTGAAATGATGATGGAGAGGGATGAAGTTACAGGAGAATGGAGAAAGTTACACAACGCAGAACTGCACGGATTGTATTCTTCAGCTGACATAATTAGGAACATTAAATCCAGACGTTTGAGATGGGCAGGACATGTAGCACGTATGGGCGAATCGAGAAATGCATATAGAGTGTTAGTTGGGAGGCCGGAGGGAAAAAGACCTTTGGAAAGGCCGTGACGTAGATGGGAAGACAATATTAAAATGGATTTGAGAGAGGTGGGATATGATGATAGAGAATGGATTAATCTTGCTCAGGATAGGGACCAATGGCGGGCTTATGTGAGGGCGGCAATGAACCTCCGGGTTCCTTAAAAGCCAGTAAGTAAGTATGGCACATGTGTTCTTATGAAAGAAGCCGAAAGGAAATGCATATTAATTTATTTTGAAAATTTCGCATTATAGGTTTTTATTTTTATCTACGTATAGATTTTTTTTTTGGTCCTACAGAATTTTTCGCCTGTAACATTCATTTTATTTTAATATTTGATAAATTAGTTGTCTTTCTTTGGAACGTCACTGTACAGCACCAGCAGACTGGACTGAACTTGGTTTCATGTACACATGTCTCTCCTTCTGCCGACTCCCATCCACCTCAAACACAGTGACAAAGCTGCCTATAGTATGGACTTAGTAAACTTATTCTATCGGGTCCAAAATCTCGATGTCTGATTATTAGTAAACATGCGGGGATGCTACAGTGAAAAGGGCAGGTCTATGAGCCTCTTCATTCTTCTTGTGTAGAGAAAAATCTGTTTTGGAAAGTCAAAATGACTCCTTTTTGAAAATTCGCCGACCTCTATCGTCCATATGCCTGGGGGCAGAGGGTTGTCCTTTACAATACAGATTGAGTTCGAGGAGCTCTATTCACCGCCCTTATCAGCTTTGTTCTCACTACACACACGGCGAAGTTATGGCGGTGAGAATGTTGGCGGAATACAAGTTTAAAGCCTTGGTATTTTTTTTCCCGAAAATCAGTTTGTGTTTGGGATACCCATTTTGATGCTATCGTGTCCGAAGTAAGTCAAGGGGGAATACAACACCGCATCCCGTTCCTCGATATCGCCATTAGTTCCGGACATTAGAGACTGAATCATTTTAGGTAGGCAAAAAATAAGGCTAGAAAAAAGTGCAATGGATTTGCTCGATTTTATAGGTGATTATTAGTATTCACGCGGGGATGCTACAGTGAAAAGTGCGGGTCTCTGAGCCTCTCCGTTCTCCTTGTATAGAGAAAAGTCAGTTTCGGAAAGTCAAAATGACCATTTTTTTTACGTTTACCGCTCTCTACCGTCCATATGTCTGGGGGCACAGAGTTGTCCTTTACACTACAGATAGAGTTCGAGGAGCTCTATTAGTCGGACATATCAGCTTTGGTCTCATTACACATACGGCGAAGTTATGGCGGCGAGAATGTTGACGGAATAGAGGTATTCTTTTCCTCGAAAATCGCTTTCTGTTCGCGATTACCATTTTGATGCTATCGTGTCCGAAGACACGCAAGGGGGAATACAACACCGCAGCCCGTTCCTCGATATCGCCATTATTTCCGGATATTAGAGACTGAAGCATTTTAGGTAGGCAAAAATTAAGTGTAGAAAAAAGTACAACGGATTTGCTCGATTTTATTGGCGGTTATTAGTAAACAAGCGGGGATGCTACAGTGAAAAGGGCAGATGTCTGAGTCCTTTCGTTCTCCTTGTGTAGAGAAAAGTTTGTTTTGGAAAGTCAAAGTGACCAATTTTTTAAACTTTGCCGGCCTCTACGCCCATATGCCTGGGGACAGAGAATTATACTTTACACTACAGATAGAGTTCGAGGAGCTCTATTCGCCGCACATTTCAGCTTTGTTCTCACTACACACGCAGCGGAGTTATAGCGACGACAATGTTAGCGGAATACTGTACAAGTGAAGAGTCCACTGCAAGAATGATGGATGTCATTTGGAATACATTTCGCAGGAGAAGCAATTGAAAGTTTGAAATGCTTAGCGCTAGTGATTTTCCGATCGTTACTGGACAATGACTATCAGTGTTAATGCCATATAACTCTCTACTTACATTCTATATGTCTTAAGCTATGCATTGACAGTCTTGGTTCATTTTCGACAATAAAGTGACATCCATCATTCTTGCAGTGGACTCTTCAAGTTAAAAAAAAAAAGCCTTGATACTTTTTTTTCGAAAATCAGTTTGTCTTCGCGATTCCAATTTTGATCCTATCATGCCCGATTAGACTCAAGGGGGAATACAACACCGCAGGCCGTTCCTCGATATCGCCATTATTTCCGGACATTAGAGACTGAAACATTTTATGTAGACAACAAAAATTATGCCAGAAATGAGTGCAACAGAATTGCTGCATTTTATTGGTGATTATTGGTAAACATGCGGGAATGCTACAGTGAAGAGGGAGGGTCTATGAGCCCCTAGCTACTAGTAGGCTAACCAGGAAAAAAGAAATCGAACTGATGTGTGCACGACAGAAAGGGCCCCGATTCCTAAATACAGTGCAAGAGACAATTCAGTACGCGGAAGCAATATGGACTGTAAAGCCCATCGATGTTAAAAAAAAGTAAATTTTTTTAATTGGTTACTTTACGACGCTTTATCAACTACTGAGGTTATCAAGCCTCTGAATGAGATGAAGGTGATAATGCCAGTAAAATGAGTCCAGGGTCCAGCGCCGAAAGTTACCCGACATTAAATTATTAAAACAGTTGTATTATTCTTATAGCAGTGTTAACTGAAAACAGCATTGTAATTTTTTTATCACGTGTATTTGTATTCAATAAGATGTTCATGTTCATTAAGACATTTTTGCAATCATTAATTTAAGTAATTTCTATTACTGTCACTGTTAATATTACTGATGATGTTCAATAAAAGAATATTAATTCCTTCATGAAATATGTTCATTCAACTGTTTTAACTATTTATTGTATTTTAATTACATTTTAGAAATTAAATTCATGATCATTACTGAATTGTGACCATATGGCATAATTGAATCGCCCCATGCAGAAAGGGCTTCAGTCCATTAGACCTGGTTTTGAGAAAACTAAGGAAAACAGTCTGTACTTTGTATTCCTTTCTGCATATAACTCTCAGCCTGACGCTTCAGTTTCTGTCTTTCCAAGCATTTGACTGAATTCCTTTCTGCACAGGCTGATGGAACCATCCATAAAGATATGATTTCCATCGATATCTCGTTTTTTCAAAATTTGTGACTGAAGCCCTTTCTGCATGGAGCGATTCATTATTATAAAAATCATATTATACATAATAAATGTTTAGTGATAGAGAGAGAGAGAGAGAGAGAGAGAGAGAGAGAGAGAGAAATAATTCGTCCGGCCTTAATTAAGGATGACCACGAGGATCCGGAAATTAATAGCAAACAAATATAATCAAGTTTTCTCTTAAAACTATTCCATTGTTAATGGTCATAAGCATTAGTAAAAAGACCGAAGATGAACATACAGTAATGTAATATTATATCGAATGTCGACACAATAATTACGCATTTCATTCCTTCTTCATTGCAAGAGCAGAGGGAACGATTTGCGTATTTGTCTTGTTTCTGTCCGGTCAGTTGATGGGGCTGGAAAGTCTCTATATCTCACGAACGGGAGTCAAATGTGGAAATTTTGATTGAGGTAGATTATAGTTTAATATTGTATTACAACAGCTTGTTTATGACTGGGATGTGAAGGGCAATTGAATACAAGTATTGAACACTAATTACAATAAACAAGTATAGAACCAGAACGTATTTCTCGCTCTGTAGTATACGAAAATTTGTTTATTTTTGTCTAAAACTGTACTTCTTACAATTAATAAACAAGATTTAGAAAAATGTTCAGACGTCATTTCTGCCTGCATTGTCATTGGCTGAATTAAACCCAACGCAAAACTGCCCTCTGCCGGTGGTGGTTGGATTACGTGCGCTCTGTTTAGATGAACGGCGATGCTAGGAGTGTGCGGTTCGATGCTGGTTTGTTGCGGTGAGTTACAATTCGAGATTTATTTCTCTGTAAGTTATGTACTTCAAGTTTATTTGCAAATCTATCGAATACATTGTGTTACGCCTGAAGTAAGAAATTGATTTAAAGTAGGGTAAAATTCCTATTTATAACTAGGCAGCTGTGATGAAACACGAGAGCATATTATATTGCATTTGAGACTTTAGATTAATTACGAATGAACTGCAAATTTACTTTCCGTGTATTTAAGTTGAGTGCTTTAATAGACTTAAATTTCGATATGGAATTACGTTAAATGTTTAAGAATCAAAAGTAACATGTAATATAGTTTCAGATGAAATCCGTTATGAACGCTAAATTGAATATTAATTTTCGTGTTGAAAATATGTTTGAAGATTAAGTAAAATGGCGTCTATAAATACTTAAATTTTCTGATACAACCATGCAACTGAACAATCTGGAATATTTATATATTATCGAATGCCGGAGAGAATTTTTCTCGGTTTCACTCTTCCATCATAATCGAGTTTACATTACAAGGACTGAAAATATTAACGTTTTTGTTCTAGGGCTGGGGGATTACATATCTATATTTCTTTAAGTAACATATTTGTCTTAATCTAGCTAATGATGTATCTTTTTTATGCAGGAAGTCTGTGGAAGAGAAGAAGAGTTCAACAGAGCACACAGGAATGTTGCAGTCGTTCCACGACACAAATATTAGGAAGTTTCGGTTTCTTCATTGGTAAGAGGTGAGCTTATTTTTTTATTAAGTCACAAACATTTCACAGAGTATGCCTTTTGCTGTAGACGACTGGCTGTAAAACCAGGAAAACTAAGGACTCCATTAATAGAGTTGCAATTAGGTTTTGAAAATGCTTACATATTTAAGATTTTGAGGTCCTAATGAATAAACCCTTTGTTTCAAAATGTTTAATTGATTCAATCAATTCAGACGGTAAAAGATGTAATTCGAATGGCATACTCTGGTTTGCTAAATCATGTTAATACATTGTATTTGTTCTCTCACTATCTCTTTCTATCATAAACGGGATTTTGGCGTTTCAACGTAAACCTCAAAGAATGATAGGGCAATGAAAGTGTTTGTCATGTTATTCAGAATGTTGCGCAATTTTATATATTTTTTTAATTCTCAATTTAATTTTTTTGAGCCGTGTTAAACTGCTGATAACTGAAACCGAATTTTCGGATAAGATACAGGGTGTTAGAGGTATATGTGCAAATATGTGGGTATTTGTTTAAGAAAAATGCATATAAAACAACGCCCTATTTACTTTTCCCCTTGCTCTAACCAGGGGCGAATGCTAGTCACGAAAGTTAGGCTTGCTCTTTTATTAATAGGGGAAGATGGGAGGATATAATAATTCATAATTAATAAAAATAATCAGACCCACATAAATAATTTATTTTATAATTATGAAATCATTATGAGTCATGGATCATATTCGCTTATCAGATGTAGAAGTTCGATATAATATAACAAACATGGCCAATAAAACAGTTTATTTAGTTTTTTCGACCCTCCCAACCAATGCACATTGTTGTATTGAGCTGCACTGAACGAGCGCACATATTCTCTATAATGTCTGTCTTCTCTTGAATAGTCCTTCAAGAAAATGGATTTAATAATGTTTCAATGACACACAATTCCGAACTCATTGCAATTCTTCAAATTAATGTTTAAGAATTAATAATACATGCAGCAGCTAACACATGCATTCCGCTCATACAATTACATTGCACTCGCAAATCACAGCACATTCCCGCTGTCAATACTGCTCTGTGTAACGTTAAATAGTCGTTGGTGTAGCTCTCGGACCAGAGCTTCAAACACATAACAGAAGCATGTGCGCCTAGGACGGGCCAAGGAGGAAGGCACTTGCGCGCGCATCATATTCTCGCTATTTCTACGTCTTTCCTGTAGCTCCAAGAAACGAGCAAGCGTTGCGATATTTGCGGTGTGCAACCTGCGGATGGTATTACGCCTATACAGTATTCCAAAACTCAAAATAAAGTTTAATGTACATAACGCCATTTTGAGAAATACACATTCTACGAAAATATTGGGTTTGCGCAGCAAGCATAGCATGCCCTGAGAAATCGCCCCTGGCTCTAACAGTTTTTCCACAAATGTCGCGTATTTCACGGTCTGATCGAACTGTAGAACGCCCATCAGTACAGCACTCTTTCGAGTAGGGTCTACATGTACTTCAGCATACTCGCTCTCAGTTAATGGTCATTAATCTTATAGTAAATTCACTTGATGTAATGGAAGGATTCACTGAAGGCTCTTCTCTCAAATGCAAGTTTTGGGAAAATTGATGTTGAAAATTCAAACCGTAATAATGGGATCTATGCACGCCTTTACATTTTGGGTACTCCCGACCTCTATGATCACAGTATTGAACTACCTACAACTTGGTGATCATAATGCATAAGAGATCAGAGAACACAACAAACCGTTTTACTAAAAAAGGGCACATTTTCTAATATGCCCTTCTTGCACACATCCCCTCAATTAATCCTGGCACTAATAGATATGGCGTCGTGGTCTAAGGCATCCTGCCTAGGACTCGCGTTACGGAATGCGCGCTGGTTCGAATCCTCATGGGGGAAGAAATTTTCTCATGAAATTTCGGCCAGTGTATGGGACCAGTGCATCGTGATGCACTTGGGGAGCTACGATAGGTAGCGAAATCCGGTTGCGAATACCAGCTTTAACGGCTGGGGGGATCATCGTGCTAACCACACGATACCTCCATTCTGGTTGGATGATCGTCCACCTCTGCTTCGGCATGTGGGCGTGAGGCCAGCAGCCGGCTGGTCGGTCTAGGCCCTTCACAGGCTGTAGTGCCACGGATTATTATTATTATTATTATTATTATTATTATTATTACTACTACTATTACTTCTAGATATATCTTAAAAGTTTGAGTGGATTACCCACGTCACAACAGAGGGTGACGAACAGAAATGGATTCTTCACAAAAAATTTCTTCAAATCGTATGAAGCAGTATTTGTTCTGACTTATTACTGTAGGAAGGAATGCAGAAACGATTTCAAGGAAACTAGTTTGCTTTTCGAGTAATGTAAGTTTCATCGTGGGAATATATAAATATGTTCAAGTGTGTTTTCTTTTAGTTCCGCCAATATTTTTTTTTTTTTTATTTAAATATAAAAATGTGGGGCGTATTATTTAGGACATATTTGCTTGCATATATTCAGTCAATATCCAAACCCTACTTGTTACGAGTGGCACACAAATTTTAAAACATTTGGCTTTATTGGAGAAATGCTATCTGTATTCATTACTGTCTAAACCTTCACAGAACAAGAAGAGGGACTCCAGCACCACGGACTTGGTGTAGGGGCTGGTAGATGCAGGCTTGCTGTACAAGGACACTAGTACAGTGGTGAGGACCAGGCCTTCACATTTGCTGGCCGTGGTGCAGTTCGCATCGCTGTGTCTGGAATGTTCTGCCTGACTGCCAGCGACTTCTGAAGCAGCTGACGTGACGGCACCTGGCAGCCATTTTGCGTACCCAGCACCACCTGACCTCTGGGCCCCTGTGGTGCAGCAAGCCTGGAGAGATTCCGGTCTTGGTGATCAGCGTGTAGATGGCGCTGTCCCTGGGTGACTGGACAACACAAGGATGCTGCTGGTGCAGCCCACACTCTCGTGGATGAACGGGTGAGACTCAGGGGTCTTCAAACATTTGTAGGGGTGAGAATGATACAGACCTATAAGCCATAAAGACCCAATTTTACAGGAGAGCGGATTGAAGGTTTACAGTCCAATGCGGTATCATAATTTCTTCGACCTATATTTGTTATTTTTTTAGTAAATTGTATCATATTTTACTCATAGATTCCCCATATGTGTAAGAAATGAACTCTCACAAAAATCTATTTTTGTTGAGTGTTGCTTTGGACTATTTCATTCTGACTCTTTTCATATATATTTTACTATCCACATTTCTTCTATAAAAGTGTTAATAACATCACAGACGTTTACTGGCATATTAGAAAACAAATGGATAAGTAGCCAATGTTCTGACAAGGGAAGGGTTTCGGCTCGAACAGGAATTTTTGGTTAAAAATTTGTACAGAGGCTTGCCTGACAATGATGATGAAGACCGTAAAAGCATTCATTTGTGTAACTCTCCGTTTGGTTGGTATTGATCAATACACTTCTTTAAAAATGTACATGAGGATTCTCTATAAAATGCACGAAACAGCATGGAGCAGAGCAATAAGCACAACACGCAGAAGCAACACCTGAACAATCTTCTGAACCACACTCCAGTGCTGAAAAATCAAATGCCACCTGAATTACATTTTTGAAGTCCGAGACTTGTTCAGGATTCACGTAACCAGCTGACTGCCAGGAATACTGAAGCATAGGGCAGTACACTGGAGCAGACAACTGGTTATGAACAACAGGGTGCATTTTCATTATAATCACTGGATTTCCCAAGTTAAGTTCTGGATTCCCAGCAAGAGTCCTTATGTAATCTGTTATCCTCCGAGCATATATTTTGTATTTTCTAAGGAAATAGATATTCAGAGTCTGGATATATTTAGTTTTTTTTTTAGGTGGAATGATCATACATTCTATGTCCTAGTCTTGGAATGATTCATTTATTAAGGTTGTGTCCTTGTGCGCATTCGATGAATCACACAACAGTGTACACTTTTGATTAGGTGCAATATTTTCAGACAGAACGTTCGACAGAAATATTCTTAAATGGGCTTTAGACATTTTACCACTTGCACTAGCTTCTAGGCTAGGCTAGGCTTACGGGTAAGGTGTCCCATCCCCTTAGTGATCTCCCCATCCCTCAACTTGTACAGTGCTCTAACAGACAAACCACACATTACACAAACGAATGCTTTTGGGAGCTTTACAGAGATGTAAGGATGAGCCTGTACACAAATTTTGGATACGAAATTCCTGTTCGAGCCGAAACCCTTCCCTTGTGAGTATTTGATTAACTAATCATTATTATTTAAAATGGACAAGCACTAATGTAGCAAAGGGTAGTGCCTTTGTTTCATTTAAGCTAAGCCATCAACTAGCTCGTCATTTGTTTTCTAAGTTATTCATTTATCTATTTTGAAGTGGAATATTTTATCAAAAGTAAAGTTCTCATATTTTATTCTCCAGTACTATATTCGTACATAAATTTTTTTTATCATAAACTTTGGCGGGGGGGGGGCAATTATTTCCATGCCCAATTAAATGTCACTGGCCACAATCACACTATAGGCTCCATTGTGACACAGTGGTAATAGGACTGGATCCATCGCACATTTTATGTCAGCATTCATTGAGAGAAATTCTTTCCAGAGGCTCGATTTTGAATGATTTTCAGAAATTTCAGAGGTGTTTGAGGCTAAACCATTGAGAGTTGGGTGGGTAGAACATTTTGTGCCATGGATAGAGATTGAGGACCCTTACGCCATGTTATTGTCTGCGCCCCTGAAGGATCATGCCAACGGGAGGTATTGCGGCACAAATGTTGGGGAGGGAAGACTAAACTCTTGCCTATTTTTGGACGGATTCTTGTTAAATACTTTGTAACAAGCACGTCGAGAGGAATTTAGAGGTACCAAGAAAGGCTTTCTGCGATGCCTGGTTTTCGTGATAATCTCAGTTTTTCTTAAGGAGACTTAATGTGTCACAATGCCCATTTTTTAGTGTTAGGTGAAATGCCAAATTAAAAAACGGAACTTGACCTACCTTACGCATAAAGACTCGTTTTCCTCGTATTTCTCTTGTTATGCCCCTATTCCCCTTGTTCTCCTTGTATTCTGCGTGCTTTGTCTCTGCCTTATTCGTTTTGTATCCCCTTGATCTCCTAGTTTTTCCCTCTTTCTGCGTTCCCATAGTTCTCACAGTCTTTCCTTATTCTCGTTGCATTTCACTTCTTCTTGCATTGTCACCAGTCTTTTTGTCTTCCAATCCTTATCCTTTAATTCCCCTTGATCTCCTTGTATTCCTCTTGAATGCATTCCCCTTGTAGTCCTTGTATACCCTTTGTTGTCTTTGCATTGCACTGTACTTCATGTGTTCACGAAGTTGTCCTTGTATTCCCGTTGTTCTCCTTGCATTTCCCTTATTCTCACTGCAGTACCCTTCTTCTACTTGTTCGCCCTGTATTCCCCATGTTATCTTTGTATTCCCCTTGTTCTGTTTTATTTCCCTTGCTTTCCTTACATTTGAACTCCTTGTATTCCTCTTGTTCTCCTTAGATTCCACTTATATTCCTTATATTCCCCTTGTTGTCATTGAATTCTCCTTCTTATACTTGCATTTGCCTTGTTCGCCCCGTATTCCCCTCATTCTCCTTGCATTCCCCTCATGCTCTTAGTATTCCCCTTGTTCTCATTGTATTCCCCTTGTTCTCCTTGTATTCCCCTTATTCTCACTGTATTCTCCTTGTATTCCCCTTGTTCTCCTTGTATTCCCCTTATTCTCACTGTATTCCCCTCATTCTCCTTGCATTCCCCTTGTTCTCCTTGTATTCCTTGTTCTCCTTGTATTCTCCTTATTCTCACTGTATTCCCCTTGTTCTCATTGTATTCCCCTTGTTCTCCTTGCATTCGCCTTGTTCTCCTTGTGTTCCCCTTGTTCTCCTTGTATTCCCCTTATTCTCACTGTATTCCCCTTGTTCTCCTTGTATTCCCCTTATTCTCACTGTATTCTCCTTGTTCTCCTTGTATTCCCCTTATTCTCACTGTATTCCCCTTGCTCTCCTTGTATTTCCCATGTTATCCTTGCATTCCCCTTGTTATCCATGTATTTCCCTTGTTCTCCTTGTATTCCCCTTGTTCGCCTTGTATTCCCCTTGTTCTCCTTGTATTCCCCTTGTTCTCCTTGTATTCCCCTTGTATTCCTCTTGTTCTCATTGTATTCTTCTTGTTCTCCTTGTATTCCCCTTATTCTCACTGTATTCCCCTTGCTCTCCTTGTATTTCCCATGTTATCCTTGTATTCCCCTTGTTCTCCTTGTATTCCCCTTGTTCTCACTGTATTCTCCTTGTATTCCCCTTGTATTCCCCTTGTTCTCCTTGTATTCCCCTTGTTCTCCTTGTTCTCACTATATTCTCCTTGTATTCCCCTTGTTCTCCTTGTATTCCCCTTGTTCCCCTTGTATTCCCCTTGTTCCCCTTGTATTCTCCTTGTTCTCCTTTCATTCCCCTTCTCATTGTTCTCCTTGTATTCTCCTTGTTGTCCTTGTACTCCCCTTGTTCTCACTGTATTCCCATTGTTATCACTGTACTTTCCTTGCTCTCCTTGTATTCCCCACGTTCTCTTTGTATTCTCCTTGTTCTCCTTGTATTCCCCTTCTTCTCACTGTATTCCCATTGTTATCACTGTATTTTCCTTGCTCTCCTTGTATTCCCCACGTTCTCCTTGTATTCCCCTTGTTCTCCTTGTATTCCCCTTCTTCTCACTGTATTCCCATTGTTATCACTGTATTTTCTTTGCTCTCCTTGTATTCCCCACGTTCTCCTTGTATTCCCCTTGTTCTCCTTGTATTCCCCTTCTTCTCACTGTATTCCCATTGTTATCACTGTATTTTCCTTGCTCTCCTTGTATTCCCCACGTTCTCCTTGTATTCCCCACGTTCTCCTTGTATTCCCCTTGTTCTCCTTGTATTCCCCTTGTTCTCCTTGTATTCCCCTTGTTCTCATTGCATTCCCCTTGCTCTTCTTGTATTCCACTTGTTCTCATTTTATTCACCTTACTCTCCTTGTATTCCCCTTGTTCTCCTTATATTCTGCTTGTTTTCGATGTATTCCCCTTGTTCTCCTTGTATTCCCCTTGTTCTCATTGCATTCCCCTTGCTCTTCTTGTATTCCACTTGTTCTCATTTTATTCACTTTACTCTCCTTGTATTCCCCTTGTTCTCCTTATATTCTGCTTGTTTTCGATATATTCCCCTTGTTCTCCTTGTTTTCTCCTCTGGGCTGAGTGGGTCAGGGCAGCAGACTCGTAGAGCAAGTTATGCTAAGTATGAGGCTTACTACAAGCATGCTGCCATTACATTCTGCTTGCTGTTCATCAACAACTTTTCTATATAAAGCCGTGTTATGTGCGGTGCTGTAATAGTGCATTGTTCTGACTCTGGTGTAATGGAAAATGTTTATTGTTGCAGCCAGCAGAAAATGATCGTGCCTAGGAGGAAAGGGATGTGAAGCTGGTGTCAACTGTACTGGATTTGGAATGGAGGTCTTCACAAATCACAGCAACACAGGCAAGTGTCTTTGTTGAAATATTAAGATTACGTGATACACATGACGTTATTTAAAAGTGAACTGCTTTAACTTTTCCATTACACAAAGGATAGAGAAAGGATTGTGAAGCTGCCAATGTCTGCTTGTAGATTTTAACAGAAACACACTTTGAAGCATCCCTGGTGCCACCTGCTGGTGTGCTGCAGTTTCTGCTAATCTGTTGTCTGGGTTTGATCCCCGGCGCTGGAGCGAATTTTTCTCCTCTAGTAACAATTGTTCCATAACAGATAATTCTGTCGGATCAAAAATTAATCTTTAAGTAAAAATAACTTTTTAAAACAACAGTTAATTAATATTTTTTGACGGAATATAGTAGGTATTACTGTAGCTTATAGTAGGTGTACCAGTTACAGTGTGACCAAGTGTTGAGCCATATCAGAGAAATACGTACTGAAGGAAATATCTTACATCATTGTTGACAATTTGAGTGCGTGTAAAATCAGATCTGCGAATGTATCAGAGATGAAATGCAGGAAGTGAGAAATTAGTAATGAGTAGCCTTCTATTAAATAATAAAAGCAGTGGGATGAAAACATAACATTAAATATGAAGGTTATGCGATCACCTCTGAATGCAGGAGAGTGGAAGTCGTTAGCCATATTTATGCGTGTATAGGTTCCAAATTTTCCAAAAAAAAAAAAAAAAAATAGGTTTGGCTGTGTTGGAGACATGGCTGTGGGTTTTATGTGAATATGTCTTAAATCGACAGATACAAATGAGATCTTTAATTTGCCAACAAAATTAAGGCCTGCTCCCATTTAGTGGAATTGAATAGAAAAGTCTGCTGCCGCTCACATCTAGTGGAATCGAACTGAACAGTACTTTTCTGTTTTGTCATACATAAGAGGATAATTCTGCACAAGATTTATTCATTTTTCTTTATTCATATTATATTATTACTTTTATGCTCGACCATGCCGAAATGTAGTAATTATACACCTGGTAGCAGTCCTTTAATGCATGTCATTAAAGTACACTTATTCATTAAAGTTCAGGTTTTTTATTAATCTCGGATATGCAATCGAAAGACAAGGGAAACGTCATGGAGACTGGAAATCCAATACTGTCGCAGAAGGTTATGTTCTGTTACTATAATAATTAGCGTTAATTGTAAATAATATTCAAATAAATTCAATTAGTCATCTCGTTTTTCAATTCTAAATCAATTTCCAGGTTATATCAAAATTAGTTCATGTTATTCTCTACATTACATCAAGGTCAATGACATTATTGTTCCTCGGAAAAAATCAATACTTTCGCGTCTGTGCACATTTCACAATTTACGAGCTATGAACAAGGTCACTTCCGATCTTCTGTCAGATACAAATAAAATGAATACTTCTGAATAATTTTAAGTTAGAAATATGGTCGAGCATAAAAAGTCGTATGAAACTTGCCTATAATGGTAATTAAGATGCTCGTATGAAAATTGACATACTCGCATCTTAATTACTATCATTATAGGCTCGTTGCATAATGTACTATTGTATACGTACTATTTCAGCAATAACTTTCAATAGTAAACAAATTAAGCTGCCAAGAATAGATGTGGTTCATTTGTTTTTTCACGAAGGCTTCATGAAAACTTACGATCATACCTGAAACAAGAAATCCTGTTCTGGCAGTGGAATAAATATTCTAGCTCATGAATTCTGTGGAATAAATATTCTAGCTCATGAATTCTGTTTTATTCGATGTGCCATGCTGCTTTCTGCTATCTTCCATTTAAATACATTGTGAAGATAAATTCTGTTCGATTCGATTCTGCTAAGTGGGAGCGGGCCTTGAGGGTACTAGCACATGGGAGATACATGCCTACTGCCCGGAAATTTTCACACGAGCCGAAAATGGCTGCCAGTCACTGTGGATCCCCACCAAGTTCATGCTCACATTGTAGTAGTATACCCGATTGAACGAGACCACATGTATTTTTATCATATTATTAGTCACCAAGTTGTGGTGTTGGAATTGATTGCCCTGCAAATATTACATTGTTCAGCATTTCTGTCCTGACATCCCAAATCTCTCTGATTTTAAAAATGTATTCATGTCAAAATTGAGGCTAAAATTGGCGTGGGGTTACTCTCAGAACTAGGTTTGCTTTTATGAGAAATAATTTATAATAGTATCATTTATGGAATAATAGTTAATACCTTGTTCTTATATTACTTGCATTGCTGATTGTTGTGGTTTATCTCTTGGGCTTCATTTGTGATCATGATGTTATAAATTGACGTCACTTCGAATCTTTCCTGCATGTCTGGAGATATTTTCTTTCCATGCTGAAACTGTCCACTCACACATTTGTGATAGCAGAGCTCTCTTTAGGTGTCCAGTCAGCGTTGTTTCTGTTGCATTGCACACCAGCTGTGTTACAATCATCAAATTCGCCTTGAAAGGGTGATTAATGGAAATATTGGGTGTTTGCAATATACTAGTCATTCCACCACAATATAAACACTTTCCTTGCCTAATGCTGTTCCTTAAATGAACTCTTAAATTGTGGAGCAACAGCATCGAATGTGGATGTAATATGTAGTGCACCTAGTCATTGAAATGAAACTGACGTCAGCCAGTCCATGAACAGATCTGTCATCCAATCATACTCTTGCACTCATACCATTATTTCTGGTGGCAACTTTTCTTTATTAGAGTTTTGTGCTTAAAAATAACACATGGTAAAAGTTTGTGTTATCAGCAGTGAAGGCTAACACAATAGAACACCTTTCTTTCTCTGTACCTGAACTGTATTTGCACCATAGTATACGTGTATATATAGTAAAGACACACTATGCAGACTTGTCAGTTAGCAGAAACCTGGTGATACTAGTGACTCCAAGTGACAGGGAACTAATAGTCTTACTTTTCCCCATATGATGTATGTAAACGAATATATTATACAGAATGGATGGTAACCTCTGCACCAAAATAAAACTGGTAATAGATCTTGACGAGAGATTTGGAACATCTGAAAAAGTTCCTGCACTTCTTACCTTCCCCTCTCCCTCTGCTGTACCATCGTGGGTGATGGCTGTACTCAGAGATGTGACAAAGTACTGTGTTGCAAGATTTATTTTAATGATTTTCATAATTATTCAATTTAAATTCATGGCTAAATGGTTTAATTTGTAAAAAAAAGATTAGACACATTAACAGTTCAGATAATTTTTACCTATCTGCTTGTATGGCAATCAGTCATTTCTCTTGGGCTGTTACAGCAATAGAGTGCTGCAAATATTAGACAAAAACTATTTTTTGTCCTGCTTAATGGTGTTCCTATCAAAGGAAAATTGTAATAAAAGTTTTATATTTAACATGTAGAATCACCTCTTAAATTTTGGTGCATCAGTTCCATTCAACCCTGTACATTTTCATGCACTAGGAGTGGTGACTCGGAAATAAATGTATATATACATTAAAAGTATTTTAGAGGAGGCTAATGCGAGGTTAGATTTTGGCATCAAAGTTAAGTTTCACTTCCAACCAGTTTGATTTTCTTCTCTCTTTGTACTGGTGTAAACTTTCATTTAAATGTGACAGTACAGTAGAACCTCTATTATCCATGGGAATGAATAAGGTAGGCTAAATGGTTAATCGAAAAAATCGGATAATCTGTGCCATAAGAGATTTTCGTAAATTTAGTGTCTAATGCTTACACTTTCGTAATTTCCTCTATGGTCTTGTATTCAACGTGCTAGATACAGATTCAAGTCTGGTTAACAATACGTTTTTAAGGGGCAAGGGAACTGCTTGTAATGGCTGTCAGTGGAAAGGAATAGTGGAGGTCTCATGTTGTAGATTTACATAGTTTATACACTTTAACCTCACTGATTCAATATGAAAAACTTATCAGATTACTAGGAAACAATTGGCATTCATACAGTCCTCTCTGTAGATTGAAGACTCAAAAAAGTTTCATATCCATTGTTCAAGAATTAAAACAGAAAATCAATATCCCGAATTTAAAAGAAAACTTACAAATTAAACCAAACCCTTTAACTCCATTAAATATAGAATATAATCAAAATTTAACAGAAGAAATATTAAAATCAGAAGTAAACACTGAAATACTGAAACAATTGTCTTTAGAGACAATTAATATTAGGTACCCTCCACAAAACTGGCTTCATTTATACACCGACGGATCCTTGATCTCCAGAGAACAAGGTGCAGGTGTTACGTGCTGTCTCTTCTCACTTTATAGATCTCTTGGATATGGAACAACAAGTTTTGATGGTGAAATCATTGCAATAAGTGAATGTCTCAGGAATCTTCTATGCCACATCAATAAATTTAGGAATGCAGTTATATTGTCAGACTCCAAAGCAGCTATTCTATCAATCGTCTCTAAACACACACCTTCATCTCAAACAGCAGAAATAACTAAAATGCTCTCTCAATTAATATCACTCAATAAAAGAATTGTATTCCAATGGATACCATCCCATTGTGGAATCCTGGGAAACGAGAATGCGGATGCTTTAGCAAAGAAGGGCAGCACTGCTACTTACAGACCTGTTACTAAATCTACATATTACTCTGTGAAGAGATTTATTAAATCTACATACTTAGATGTCAACAAACAAAATTTGATAACTCAATCCCAAGGGAAAAAATGGAACTCTCTGCATCAAAATCCACAGTTAATTCCCGATTTACCACGAAAATCGTCTGTAGCTGCATTTAGATTGGCAACAGGCCATGATTGTTTGGCCAAACACCTGCATAGAATTGGAATATATCAGTCCCCTAACTGCCCATTGTGCAACTCAAACCAAGAAATGGATTCGGAACACCTCAAAATCTGTGCTTCAGTGGCTGGTCATGATATCTTTGAAAAATATTGGAGTGCAAGAGGTCAAATGACTTTATTGTCAAATGCCTGGTATTAGAAAACAACACTTTATCCTTGATTTGTATTAAATTCACACAGTTGTGACTCCAATCTCGTATTCTGAGATGAGCCATAGTTTCTCGTTCCCCAAACCACTCAGTTATTTGCACTTTTCTGTACTTCGAATAACAGTTTCTTTTGATATCTGTGGAAAACATTTTATATAGCAGTTACACAGTACGACAACTCAAACATTAGACCATATTGTTTAAGGGTAATGTCTTGTAATAGCCCTCTAGAAAAAAAAAATAACGTGCTAATATAATGTACAGTACTTGAAATATTTTTGTAGCAAAAAAAAAAAGCGAGAGAAAGATAATCTGCCAATTGGATAATAGGGAGATGGATAATTGGGGTTCTACTGTCATCATCATCCTGTCAAGTATTAGTCCCAAAAGAACTGTTATGGCCTGAAAAAGCGATTTTCTTGCCATCTTTTCATAGGTCGACCAAGTGACTGTTCCCCATTTGGAAGATACTTCATTATTGCCTTAGGGATCCTGGATGAAACCATTCTTGAGACGTGTTCCTTCCAGTTTAACTGATATCAGAAGATATAGTCCAGTATTGATGACACATTAAGTTCTTGAAGCATATCTTCATTTTTCTTTTGATCCCATTTAGTGTAGCCAGCTGTTCGGCGCATGAATCTCATCTCGCAAGCTGTTAGTCTGCTTTCATCTTTTGTCCTTATAGTCCACACTTCACTCCCATAACATAAGACTGGTCGAGCTATTATTTGATAAAGATGAGTATGAGTTGATTTTTGTACTAATGAAGGTTTTAAAACTCTATTAATGATGCCCATTGATTTGTTGAATTTACAATTTTCTCTTATAAATCCAAATTTTCAACAAAAGTAAGTTTATATCCTAAATAATTAAACTCATTAATTCTTTCCAAGATTGTATTATTTCCATTCATTAGCCTTATTCATTTGTAAGTCGTCATCAAAATGATCTGTCTGGCTTTTCCTTCTATCAGGCTTGAAAGCAATAGAATGTCCCACCAACTAGTTGCTGGCAAGGAGGTGGTGGGTTCTACTGCATACAGTAGAACCTCTATTATCTGTGGTAATAAAGGGGCTGAATGGTTAATCGAAAAAATCGGATAATTCGTACCATAAAAGATTTTCGTACATTTAGTGAATAATGCTTACTCTTTCGTAATTTCCTCCATGGTCTTGTATTCAACATGCTAGGTAGTGGATCAGAGCTCACTCATTTAAGTCTGGTTGTTAAAAATGGGTTTTTAAGGGGCAAAGAAACTCCTTGTAATGGTTGTCTGTGGTAAGATAGGGATAGTGGAGGTCTCGTGTTGTAGATTTACATACTTTATACTTGATTTTTATTAAATTGCACACAGTTATTGTTTAGTCAACTGTCCGAAGACAGGTTTGAACCTCATAAGTAACACCAATAAGGCGTCACTCATGAAGCAACTAGGCCAAGAGATAATGGAGTAGGGTGGCCAGTTCCTTTCTCCTTCCAATGCATACATCGCCGATTAGCTACATATTACACACTGTTGTGACTCCAATTTCGTATTCTAATATGAGCCACAATTTCTCATTCCCCAAATCACTCAGTTATTTGCACTTTTATCCTTAGAATAACATGATTTATTTTGATATTCCAAGAAGACATTTTATATAGAAGTTATATAGTACGACAACTCGAACATTAGACTATAATGTGTAAAGGTAAAGTCTTGTAATAGCTTTCTCTAGAAAAAATTACAGGCTAATAATGTACAGTACTTCATATATTTCTCTGTCAAAAAAAAAAATTCCCGCGAGAGAAAGTCGGATAATCTGCCAATCTGTTAATAGAGAGATGGATAATCGGGGTTCTACTGTATGTTGCAAGGAGAATGTTTAGAAATAGGTGAATGACTGATTTTTAATTCATAAGAAATGGTGGTATGGAAGACAAAGACAATAATATACTGCAACTGGGTTGTACATAACCTTAATTATTTAAACAAGATGCATCTTTCAGTAGAAGATATTCCCTGTGGCAATTTACTACCCACCTCTTACATGTAAAATGAAACAGCAATTAGCTTATGACATTAGAGAATATAAACTCTGCAAAATGTAAATCATGATATAAAAGCTTTTGTATAAGTGAAATCAGGAATCATATTGCACATAAAATTTCGTATGTGCCCCTCTAGTTTCTTTGGAAGTTTATAGTAACTTAATTTGGGGCTGCTCCCCTTAGTGTTTGAACATTTCCCTGCAGAACACAATATGGTCCCTCTTCCACTCTCAGTTAAAATAGCCACATTTATTTTACAGATGCCAAATTTTAAATGCTACTCAAGCTATCTGCTATTATAGTTAGTCACCAACTGCTAGGTTTGCTGTGTGTATATGTGTGCATAACCAGTACACAGAAAAACTGCGTTTTAACCTACATCATTAACAGTTACATATCCTGGCATGTTGAATACACAGATGTCTCGTTAGCATTCCTGTCACCCAGGCTGTAGTCATTCTTCTTGTGTAGCATATCACATACTGGTATTGCTGGAATTCGAGTAGCTTCTTGTGGTCAATATTATTTTAATGTACCGAAGTACATATATTTCCATGCAGATATTCTGTGTCATATGATGAAGAGTAATGGAACGGAGAAAAATTCTCTCTGGTGCTGGGATTTGAACCTGGGTTTTCAGCTCTATGTGCTGATGCTTTATCCACTAAGCCACACTGGATACCACCCCAGTGTCGAACAGAATCTTCTCAGATTAAGTTCCAACTCATCGTATGATGATGCAGAATATCTGCATGGAAATATCATATGTACTTCGGTACATTAAAATAACATATATGATATGTGTAAATCACTTCGTGATTTAAGACTGTTTATTCTGTCGGATCCTGGCCAACTAGTCACTCATAACGAGTGCACCTCAGCACATGTGTGGACTTCAGTCCTATGTTCATAGACATCTATGATGTAGTGCAGAGGGTGGCCACTAGAGGGAACCCAAGAGTTGGAACTTAATCTGAGATGATTCTGTTTGATGCCGGGATGGTATCCGGTGTGGCTTAGTGGATAAAGCATCAGCATGTAGAGCTGAAAACCTGGGTTCAAATCCTGGTGCCGGAGAGAATTTTTCTCTGTTCCATTACTCTTTCATTGCATTCTTGTGATAGGTTTCTGGAAGATGTGGGATTGATGTATGCTGCCTTATTCCTATACTATAAGCCAGGTTATGAACCGACTAAACAGGAAGTAGTTGGCAGGGCGAGAGGAAAGTGCAGATTAGAGGGGTAGCCTGTGCAGCAATGACACGTTGAGTATGGTGGGGTGGAGAACAGAGCTTTTCATTGGACCTCACGTGAAAATGTCTGCTAATGAAAATCTGGCAACGGAATCACAGAGACAGTGTAGCCAAACTTCCCAGTTCATTTGCAGCACCGTGTGCATTACGAGTTGCATTTTGTACCAGTGGTCATTAGCTCGTGCTTTCTTAAAACAGTAATTTTAATTACTAATATTGTTGATAGTGTTATTGACAACTGTAGACAGTAGTTATTTTAAACATATCGGTGACAAATGCTGAACATGCTTTGAATCTTGTGCTACTATGTGGCAATAGAGCTCAGAAAGAGAGCAACAGAATGTTGCTTCCAGTTTAGTCGGTTCATAACCTGGCTTTTAGTATAGATCATGTTGCACCATAAAATGTCTAGCCCATTCATAACATTAAATACACTACTGGGTGTTCATTTCAAAGTGTGTCATGATGTCACTGTTGTGAGTCAGTGATTTGAAGTGAGTTTCAGCTTTTGTGTCAGAAGTTGCCTATTAATCAAGGTGTTCAATCTGAACTTGAGAACGTATACAGTATTACTTGAATGTCATAGCAACAGATGGTGGTCTGTATGGTCTGTGTGCTACCATAACCTCTTTTGAACTGTGTTTTGCGTGAGCAAGTTGTATGCAGGCTATTTGTTATCGGTTGTGTACCACAACATTCCACAACACAAATCAAATGCTCCTTGTCCATGTTAACGTCAACAAATACTGTACTTAAGTAATTGTCTTAACCCACTCCCCATATCTCGACAGTAAGAAAAAAACTCACCTCAGTATGTGTTTCCAAACAGTTCACATTCCTGCCACTACTGGCATTACTGTATGTATCGGTAAGTTCTCTTCAGAATGAATGCCGTACTTGCTGGGCAACTTCTCTTGCACATAGGTAATATGCCTCTGTGGAAGTGTAGGAAGATTGAATTCTCTAGGCTCATCGGCTAGCCATACGATGACATACAGTGAGCCATGACACTTTGAACTGAACACCCAGTATAAGTATTTCAATAGACACAAATCTGTTGGCTTCTGTTTTCCTAACACATTTAAGCAATTCCATTTCCACCTGAGTATTTTGCTTCCTTTAGCTGAAATGCTTTTCTCATTTTGTTGGTTTTTCAAGGGAAGTCTTCATTTATCTAATGAATGTTTTGTGATCAATATTTTACTTCATCCCTGCTGCTCTCTTGTACATATACACCTGTACTGTAAATTTTGCGATATAGCTTCCTTGTATCTGACAAAAGCTACAATTTGTTGTACTGAACTGAATGATACACAAAACTCAAGGAATGTGGGTGGAGCAAGTTTGGCATTGTGAATGGGACTGTCAGAACTAGAGTTGATGGCAATTTGGAAGGTGGTTGTCTGCTAGTGTTTGTGTCGAGAGAGACAGATAGAGAGAGCAAGGCTGTGTACAACATTGCCACATCGTACTTCATGAGCATGTGCAATACAAATAGTGCAGGAGAGAATTTAAATTATCAAAAGACAATAATGACCTTTGCTGTTGATTACTGTAAGCATGACACCAAACACCCTGTTTCTTTCACTAACAATATTCTTTGCATGGTTCTCAATCCCACACCACATGCTTCTGCAGTCGTTTCTTGCATGTTGGCAATGTTGCTGCTAGCATCAAGATGGCCGGCAGTGTTCTGCTTGTTAACATTTTTAAAATAATTATACACCTTAAACACTAATTTCTGCGCCTGCCTGTGCAATACTTGTCTTTTTACAGTCTCTTCTTCCATTTATTTACCTTACATACACACAGTAAATGTTAGTTTTACTTATTCAATGTATTGAAACACTCGCATGTGAACAAACGAACTCTGGAAGTACTTGTTATAGACTGATTCAGATTGGTTCTACTGTACAAGCTTGTGATGTCACAAGAAATGCTATGGTGCATATAGAAGCTAACTGTCTTCTGAAATGCAGTCTAGTCTACGTAACTTTCTCCAATGTTGTGTGGTATGGTTGTTAGGCAGCAAAACAATTCACAACATTGACACATGTACCAGAAAATTCTCCTAGAGTAACTTATATCTATTAAAAATTGTTCTCAAAATTGTATTGGTGCCTGTATGTGAGTGGGACTTATTCATGGGTAAATATGGTAATTTCAGTATACATAAATGTTGGTAGGCCTGTAATTTAACCACAAACTGACGAAAAAATCCTACAGCAGCAACCTGTCTGATATGGCTTGTCTCTTGGTTGTACAGTAATAAGTATGTCCTGAAAACAAAATTTAATTCCAGGAAGCAGAAGTGAAATTTATATTGTACACCATTTCATATGGAAAATGGTCACTTTCCTGTAGTGTAAATTTGTCTAAGTGTTCTGATTAATGCAAGATTCACATAGGGAAATATTAAGCATTGAGGATGAAGCTGTAGCAGTGATGTATTTTTGTTGAAAGAGAGATTGCCTCTGAATGTTTTATGGCTTAGAAATAGAGCTCTTTTTTCTCATTACAAAGACTGCTTTGAATCTCTCTATGTAAAATACGTGCATGGTTCCCCAGCTATTTCCAGGTGGAACTACTCTGAAAAGTGACCAATTTCTGTGTCAAAGAGTACAAAGATGCAGTAGCTATTAAATTCCACTTTCCCTAACCTTTTTATCCCCTAAAATTCGTCCTCCAGCCAAAATACAAGTCACCAATTCCCTACTGTTACTGATTGCTATTTTTGCACTGTCTCAAAGAAATGGATTAGATTTCTCATCAGTTTTTGTTCTCTTTATTTCCAGATTTGCTGCAGCCACTACTGCAAATGATTCTGCTTTCTTCAAGTGTTGGCATTTTCATCTGTCCACTTCACAGAAATTCAGCAGAAGTGTTGTGACTTTGTGAATGCAAATGAACAGTTTGTGTAAAGACAAGAATATGAAGTGAATTTTAAAGTGTTGAATTTGTGATGGTTTAAAACTTGTATCATACCTTGTGAATAATAAATTGTACGATTGTAAGGACTAGATTTATGTGTGGATTAGAATATGTATTCCCTAAACCCTCCCTCTAACAAATTTTTAATTTTCCCGCCAAAAAAGATAGAATATATACGCTTTATGGGCCTTTTATACTAGCTGCTGGCAGTGCTTGTGGAGAGCTAATGAATCCATTTATTTTCTGAATATATACGCTTTATGGGCCTTTTATACTAGCTGCTGGCAGTGCTTGTGGAGAGCTAATGAATCCATTTATTTTCTAAGTGCTGCTTATATAGGCTACAGTAGAGAACCCTGGTGGGCAAACTGTGCACTATAGATACTTCATGAATTTATTCTAAGTCCTGATGTTCAATGGATGCTTTTATTTCTGAACTTGTATACACTAGAGAACTCTGGTGTACAAGTTCAGAAATAAAAGCATCCATTGAACATCAGGACTTAGAATAAATTCATGAAGTATCTATAGTGTACAGTTTGTCCACCAGGGTTCTCTACTGTAGCCTATATAAGCAGCACTTAGAAAATAAATGGATTCATTTGTTCTCTACCTCTGCACAAGCACTGCCAGCAGCTATAAAAGGCCTATAAAGTGTATATATTCTATCTTTTTTGGCGGGAAAATTTTTCAAATGAAAAGGGATTCCCCTAGGAAAGGTGGCAGTTGTAAGAGGCACAAACATAAAATACATATACTATTCTGAACAATTTAATTAAGCAACAATTCATATTACAAAGATACAATTATATATAGTACAATCTCCATGTTACAAAGTCATACATGCACTATCATTTGTTGCTAAAATGTTCAGCTTTCAGGAGTTACACCATCTCATATTCCTGTAACAGAATTTCATATTAAAATCACTATTCCCTACAATAGAAAATAATCCTGCATTATAAAATTTAACATTTTGTTGACAAATTACATAGTTAATGAATGATAGCTACACACTAACAATAAATCATAGCAATTTCTCTGCACATATCTCACATGCAGATAATAAACCATTTCAGATATTTTGGTTCGCAGTTTTAGCAACATGTCTAATAAAGACCAAAGCAGACGCACACACAGTGGGCATTAGAAAGCATTCATTCAAAGAGGCCACCTACTAAAGATTGATTGAAAAATGTAAACCCATCAACCCCAAAGGCAACAGACAAGTAACCTGTCTTTTATGAAAAGAAATTGAATCTCAAAAATCAGCAGCAAGAACTACAACACGCACCCTGCATTTACAGTAAATGCTTTTATCCACAGAATTTTTGTATGCACCCCAAGACTGCTATTATCCTATGTCAATGACTTGATCATGCAGATAACTGCTCAGATCTGATTGACAAATACATCTATGCCGTGTGGATGGTACATGGCCATTCAATGTAACTGTGCTTAGGAATCACTACAATTTATTGTTACTTATGTAGCTCCCTTGTCTTGGTGCTTTGTGTCAATACTTCTCATGGCCATTGTCCTTGTGGTGCTTATCATTGTTGTGTTCTTGTCATGGTCCTTGAGATTATCATGTAGTCATGGTGTTTGTGTGATCATGATTCTTGCTGTGGTGTCTATCGTGAGGTTGTGATTAACATGTGCTTCTCCTTGCCATGGTGTTCTATCGTGTGGTTGTGATTATCATGTGCTCGTCCTTGCCATGGTGTCTATCGTGTGGTTGTGATTATCATGTGCTCATTGTTCCTGCCATGGTGTCTATCATGTGGTTGTAATTATCATGTGGTCATTGTCCTTGCCGTGGTGCCTATTGTGTGGTTGTGATTATCATGTGCTTGTCATCCTTGCCGTGGTGTCTATCGTTTTGTTGTGATTATCATGTGCTTGCCATCATCCTTGCCGTGGTGTCTATTGTGTGGTTGTGATTATCATGTGCTTGTCATCGTCCTTGCCGTGGTGATTATCACGTGCTTGTCATCCTTGCCGCGGTGTCTATCGTGTGGTTGTAATTATCATGTGGTCATCGTCATTGCCATGGTGTCTATCGTGTGGTTGTAATTATCATGTGGTCATCGTCCTTGCCGTGGTGTCTATCGTGTGGTTGTAATTATCATGTGGTCATCGTCCTTGCCGTGGTGTCTATCGTGTGGTTGTAATTATCATGTGGTCATCGTCCTTGCCGTGGTGTCTATCGTGTGGTTGTAATTATCATGTGGTCATCGTCCTTGCTGTGGTGTCTATCGTGCGTGTGGTTGTGATTATCACGTGCTTGTCATCATCCTTGCCGTTGTGTCTATCGTGTGGTTGTGATTATCATGTGCTTGTCATCGTCCTTGCCGTCGTGTCTATCGTGTGGTTGTAATTATCATGTGGTCATCGTCCTTGCTGTGGTGTCTATCGTGTGGTTGTGATTATCACGTGCTTGTCATCGTCCTTGCCGTGGTGATTATCATGTGCTTGTCATCCTTGCCGTGGTGTTTATCGTGTGGTTGTGATTATCATGTGCTTGCCATTGTCCTTGCCGTGGTGTCTATCGTGTGGTTGTGATTATCATGTGCTTGTCATCGTCCTTGCCGTGGTGTCTATCGTGTGGTTGTGATTATCATGTACTTGTCATCCTTGCCGTGGTGTCTATCGTGAGGTTGTAATTATCATGTGGTCATCGTCCTTGCCATGGTGTCCATCATGTGGTTGTAATTATCATGTGGTCATCGTCCTTGCCGTGGTGTCTATCGTGTGGTTGTAATTATCATGTGGTCATCGTCCTTGCCATGGTGTCTATCGTGTGGTTGTAATTATCATGTGGTCATCGTCCTTGCCGTGGTGTCTATCGTGTGGTTGTGATTATCATGTGCTTATCATCATCCTTGCCGTGGTGTCTATCATGTGGTTGTGATTATTATGTGCTTGTCATCGTCCTTGCCGTCGTGTCTATCGTGTGGTTGTGATTATCATTTGGTCATCATCCTTGCCGTGGTGTCTATCATGTGGTTGTGATTATCATGTGCTTGTCATCCTTGCCGTGGTGTCTATCGTGTGGTTGTAATTATCATGTGGTCATCTCAATGCCATGGTGTCTATCGTGTGGTTGTAATTATCATGTGGTCATCGTCCTTGCCATGGTGTCTATCGTGTGGTTGTAATTATCATGTGGTCATCGTCCTTGCCGTGGTGTCTATCGTGAGGTTGTAATTATCATGTGGTCATCGTCCTTGCCGTGGTGTCTATTGTGTGGTTGTAATTATCATGTGGTCATCGTCCTTGCCGTGGTGTCTATCGTGTGGTTGTAATTATCATGTGGTCATCGTCCTTGCCGTGGTGTCTATCGTGTGGTTGTGATTATCATGTACTTGTCATCGTCCTTGCCATGGTGTCTATCGTGTGGTTGTGATTATCATGTGCTTGTCATCGTCCTTGCCGTGGTGTCTATCGTGTGGTTGTGATTATCATTTGGTCATCATCCTTGCCGTGGTGTCTATCATGTGGTTGTGATTATCATGTGCTTGTCATCGTCCTTGCCGTGGTGTCTATCGTGTGGTTGTCATTATCATGTGCTTGTCATCGTCCTTGCCGTGGTGTCTATCGTGTGGTTGTGATTATCATGTGCTTGTCATTGTCCTTGCCGTTGTGTCTATCGTGTGGTTGTGATTATCATTTGGTCATCATCCTTGCTGTGGTGTCTATCATGTGGTTGTGATTATCATGTGCTTGTCATCGTCCTTGCCGTGGTGTCTATCGTGTGGTTGTGATTATCATGTGCTTGTCATCGTCCTTGCCATGGTGTCTATCGTGTGGTTGTGATTATCATGTGCTTGTCATCGTCCTTGCCATGGTGTCTATCGTGTGGTTGTGATTATCATGTGCTTGTCATCCTTGCCGTGGTGTCTATCGTGTGGTTGTAATTATCATGTGGTAATCGTCCTTGCCATGGTGTCTATCGTGTGGTTGTGATTATCATGTGGTCATCATCCTTGCCGTGGTGTCTATCATGTGGTTGTGATTATCATGTGCTTGTCATCGTCCTTGCCATGGTGTCTATCATGTGGTTGTGATTATCATGTGTGTGCTTGCCATCATGTGTGTTGTGATTATCATGTCCATCCATGCCATGTGTCTATCGTGTGGTTGAGATTATGTGCTTGTCATCATCCTTGCCGTGGTGTCTATCGTGTGGTTGTAATTATCATGTGGTCATCGTCCTTGCCGTGGTGTCTATCGTGAGGTTGTAATTACCATGTGGTCATCGTCCTTGCCGTGGTGTCTATTGTGTGGTTGTAATTATCATGTGGTCATCGTCCTTGCCATGGTGTCTATCGTGTGGTTGTAATTATCATGTGGTCATCGTCCTTGCCGTGGTGTCTATCGTGTGGTTGTGATTATCATGTGCTTGTCATCGTCCTTGCCATGGTGTCTATCGTGTGGTTGTGATTATCATGTGCTTGTCATCATCCTTGCCGTGGTGTCTATCGTGTGGTTGTGATTATCATTTGGTCATCATCCCTTCATGTGGTTGTGATTATCATTATGGTTGTCATCGTCCTTGCCGTGGTGTCTATCGTGTGGTTGTCATTATCATGTGCTTGTCATCGTCCTTGCCGTGGTGTCTATCGTGTGGTTGTGATTATCATTTGGTCATCATCCTTGCCGTGGTGTCTATCACATGGGTTGTGATTATCATGTGCTTGTCATCATCCTTGCCGTGGTGTCTATCATGTGGTTGTGATTATCATGTGCTTGTCATCGTCCTTGCCGTGGTGTCTATCGTGTGGTTGTGATTATCATGTGCTTGTCATCGTCCTTGCCGTGGTGTCTATCGTGTGGTTGTGATTATCATTTGGTCATCATCCTTGCCGTGGTGTCTATCATGTGGTTGTGATTATCATGTCCTTGTCATCGTCCTTGCCGTGTGTGGTTGTGATTATCATGTGTCGTCCTGTGGTGTCTATCATGTGGTTGTGATTATCATGTGGTCATCGTCCTTGCCGTGGTGTCTATCGTGTGGTTGTGATTATCATTTGGTCATCATCCTTGCCGTGGTGTCTATCGTGTGGTTGTGATTATCATGTGCTTGCCGTGGTCATTGTTGTGATTATCATGTGTCATCGTTGCCGTGGTGATTATCATCATGCTCATCATCCTTGCCGTGGTGTCTATCGTGTGGTTGTGAATTATCATGTGGTCATCGTCCTTGCCATGGTGTCTATTGTGTGTTTGTGATTATCATGTGGTCATCATCCTTGCCGTGGTGTCTATCATGTGGTTGTGATTATCATGTGCTTGTCATCGTCCTTGCCATGGTGTCTATCGTGTGGTTGTGATTATCATGTGCTTGTCATCGTCCTTGCCATGGTGTCTATCGTGTGGTTGTGATTATCATGTGCTTGTCATCCTTGCCGTGGTGACTATCGTGTGGTTGTAATTATCATGTGGTCATCGTCCTTGCCATGGTGTCTATCGTGTGGTTGTAATTATCATGTGGTAATCGTCCTTGCCATGGTGTCTATCGTGTGGTTGTGATTATCATGTGGTCATCATCCTTGCCGTGGTGTCTATCATGTGGTTGTGATTATCATGTGCTTGTCATCGTCCTTGCCATGGTGTCTATCATGTGGTTGTGATTATCATGTGCTTGTCATCGTCCGTGCCATGGTGTCTATCGTGTGGTTGAGATTATCATGTGCTTGTCATCATCCTTGCCGTGGTGTCTATCGTGTGGTTGTAATTATCATGTGGTCATCGTCCTTGCCGTGGTGTCTATCGTGAGGTTGTAATTACCATGTGGTCATCGTCCTTGCCGTGGTGTCTATTGTGTGGTTGTAATTATCATGTGGTCATCGTCCTTGCCATGGTGTCTATCGTGTGGTTGTAATTATCATGTGGTCATCGTCCTTGCCGTGGTGTCTATCGTGTGGTTGTGATTATCATGTGCTTGTCATCGTCCTTGCCATGGTGTCTATCGTGTGGTTGTGATTATCATGTGCTTGTCATCGTCCTTGCCGTGGTGTCTATCGTGTGGTTGTGATTATCATTTGGTCATCATCCTTGCCGTGGTGTCTATCATGTGGTTGTGATTATCATGTGCTTGTCATCGTCCTTGCCGTGGTGTCTATCGTGTGGTTGTCATTATCATGTGCTTGTCATCGTCCTTGCCGTGGTGTCTATCGTGTGGTTGTGATTATCATTTGGTCATCATCCTTGCCGTGGTGTCTATCACGTGGTTGTGATTATCATGTGCTTGTCATCGTCCTTGCCGTGGTGTCTATTGTGTGGTTGTGATTATCATGTGCTTGTCATCGTCCTTGCCGTGGTGTCTATCGTGTGGTTGTGATTATCATGTGCTTGTCATCGTCCTTGCCGTGGTGTCTATCGTGTGGTTGTGATTATCATTTGGTCATCATCGTTGCCGTGGTGTCTATCATGTGGTTGTGATTATCATGTCCTTGTCATCGTCCTTGCCGTGGTGTCTATCGTGTGGTTGTGATTATCATGTGCTTGTCATCGTCCTTGCCGTGGTGTCTATCGTGTGGTTGTGATTATCATTTGGTCATCATCCTTGCCGTGGTGTCTATCGTGTGGTTGTGATTATCATGTGCTAGTCATTGTCCTTGCCGTGGTGATTATCATGTGCTTGTCATCCTTGCCGTGGTGTCTATCGTGTGGTTGTAATTATCATGTGGTCATCGTCCTTGCCATGGTGTCTATCGTGTGGTTGTGATTATCATGTGGTCATCATCCTTGCCGTGGTGTCTATCATGTGGTTGTGATTATCATGTGCTTGTCATCATCCTTGCCATGGTGTCTATCGTGTGGTTGTGATTATCATGTGCTTGTCATCGTCCTTGCCATGGTGTCTATCGTGTGGTTGTGATTATCATGTGCTTGTCATCCTTGCCGTGGTGTCTATCGTGTGGTTGTAATTATCATGTGGTCATCGTCCTTGCCATGGTGTCTATCGTGTGGTTGTAATTATCATGTGGTAATCGTCCTTGCCAAGGTGTCTATCGTGTGGTTGTGATTATCATGTGGTCATCATCCTTTCCGTGGTGTCTATCATGTGGTTGTGATTATCATGTGCTTGTCATCGTCCTTGCCATGGTGTCTTATCATGTGGTTGTGATTATCATGTGCTTGTCATCGTCCTTGCCATGGTGTCTATCGTGTGGTTGAGATTATCATGTGCTTGTCATCATCCTTGCCGTGGTGTCTATCATGTGGTTGTGATTATCATGTGCTTGTCATCGTCCTTGCTGTGGTGTCTATTGTGTGGTTGTGATTATCATGTGCTTGTCATCCTTGCCATGGTGTCTATCGTGTGGTTGTAATTATCATGTGGTCATCGTCCTTGCCATGGTGTCTATCGTGTGGTTGTAATTATCATATGGTCATCGTCCTTGCCATGGTGTCTATCGTGTGGTTGTAATTATCATGTTGTCATCGTCCTTGCCGTGGTGTCTATCGTGTGGTTGTGATTATCATGTGGTCATCGTCCTTGCCATGGTGTCTATCGTGTGGTTGTGATTATCGTGTAGTCGTCATCCATGCCATTGTCTCTTGTGTAGTTGTTGTCCTTGCTATGGTGTCTCCTTGCCGTGATGTCTAATGTGTGGTCATGTATCTTTGCCATGTTGTTTGTGGTTGTGCTCATGATCACTGTAGTACTTATCGTGTTGTGGTCCTTGTCATGACTCTTATCTTGTTGCTTGTCATTGTCGCTGTAGTAGTTCATGCCATTGTATTTACTGTCTTTCTTGTGGTCCCTGTCTTTGTCACGATTATCATCATCTCGTCATTTCAGAGTAACATTCACAGATTCGATAACTTCATGAACAAACATGGCCAGCCTCATCAACCTCTGTAATATTAACTATTAAATCTCTTGGTCATTTATTTAATCGTCCCATTTTTGACCTGTTATTAGGTGTAACGAGTTGCTAACGAATTTTAGTATCGCATCAAGATAACATTTTCCAGCACAATTGCGCAATCAAAAATGGTGAAAAGGTGAACAATATAAAAGAATTCAGCCCAGAACAAATTACGTTAATTTATTTGAAAACACACGTATTATAGAGACCACTGGAAAATGTCTCAGCAAAGATGATGGGAGAAGTCTAAATAAAACACTAAAATTGAACTTTTTCGAAGTGTATTATGATTATATTAGTTGTTTACTGAAATGTCCGAAGAAAGATCTGAACCTCACAAGTGATACCAAGAAGGCACCACTTATGAGGCAACTTTGGCAGGAAACAATGGGATAGGGTGGTCAGTTCCTTTCCCCCTCCATTGCATACATCACCAACTAGCTACTAGTCACACTTCAGATGCATGCAAACAATTGTCCTTCCTCCGACACATATCAAGTGAGATGTACTGTCTGATAATAGCTGTACATATCTCAGCCAGAACCTCAATCAGAGGATAGATATTAGTTTCATTTTTAGAATATCTATTTGAATTTTGTAATTTTTTTACATAACATGTTTAAACCACACAATTAGCATTCAAATAAGGACTTGTAGAAGAAAAGTTCACAAAACGTGATTTGCAATGAAATTAAGTATAAAAAATGGAAACAGATAGAAATCTCTTAGAGAAGAAAATAAAAATATAGGAAAGGTGGCCCTAGATTGCAATCTTAAACGAGAAACAGAAATAGAGGAGATCAAAAATTACTTGAAATAGTGTGAGAAAGAAAGCTAAATAACAAGGCAAAAGCTGGGCTAAATCAAAGCTTTGACAGAGAACAACAGAATTCAATGGTGAGCTTTCATAGAAGTCCTATGTTTCCCAAAGGAGTCACTGGAACTACTACTCCATTAGTAAATTGAAAAAGTTTGTGAAGTATTATGGCATTTATTAAGTATTTCCTCAAACCAAACTCATAGTATAGAGGGCTACTATATTTCTTTAGTTAAAATGTGCCTTAAGACAAAAATCTAGATTTTGCCTACTTGTAAATTGCAATCAACATTACTTCTTTAAATAATAAGATGAAATAAATCAAGCAATAAAGTATTAAATAAGTTGAAACGGATTCTTGGAATCTCCAAATGATCTTTTAGATTAGGGCCTGAATTCTTATATAATTACATATTGCTTTCCTTTACTTTTACACTACTGAAAATGACAAATGTCAGCAATTTGTGGTTCTGATATGGTTCCAGTTCACTTTTAATTTTATATATTCTTAGTAATGTTACATATTTTACATATTATGTAAAGAATGTAACATTTTTGTACATATCTAGGCAATTATTGAATCTTTAATTTTTTTTATTAAATTCGTTTTATTTTTCGAAGTATTGAATTTTCTTCCACATATACTTGGAGATAAATCTTAATGTTCCTGCCCCGTAACTTCACCTGGAGGGCAGCCTTTTGTTCTCACTATAGTACATGATGCTGGTAAAGAGGGAGGGCCTGGAACTGACGTCAATATGTTCTGTTCACAAGTATAGAAAATACTTCAACTTCTAAAGCTGGCTTAAGAAAGTAGTTCTTTAAAAAATATTTTTTCTAGGAAATCTTTTGGCACAAGAAAAAGCATAGGTTGTAGCAGAGACAAGTTGTATTTGCAAGCTATACACTGGGGTGGAAATGGCAAATCGACTTTTCAGGTTGCATCCAACTGACAAGTTAAATTATGACGACATTTTTGTGAATTTAATGCATTAATAACTTAAATAGTGATTTTACATTACATATTTTATTAATATTACATATTTCTCTGATATTTTTGACATTACATAAAAATGCAGAACCTATTTATGATTTCTTAGGTCCTACCAGCCAAATTGGATGTTATTAGATCCTATCACACTCAATTTATTCACCGAAACGTGAATCATAAATGAAAATTGAAATTTAGAGATGCCAATATTGTAACAGAATACTTTCGAACTCATATATAGGGTACCATTAACTCCCATCCAATGTAGTAACTGCTTATAGCAGGCATTTACAGCAACTGCAAGCTGAATAAATCATGAAGTACCCAGCTACCACTGCTGTTTGCAGATCAAAATTTTTTTGTAACTTATCTAAGTGATTGTATAGCTCGCGCAAGAAACGATTACCGAAAACCAATGGTGGCGTTGCTGTCTATTTTGACGTGTGTATGTAGGCACACCGAGGGGGGAGAGGTGAGGGCCGATGGAAGTACTGTCTCTTCCAAGAAGGTGAACAAATGAAGACATCACTGTGGAAATAACGTAGCAAGAGAAAAATTCGAAGCTAATTAAATGCGCAACATATGTTTACGATAACTGCCCATTGTGCAACTCAAACCAAGAAATGGATTTGGAACACCTCAAAATCTGTGCTTCAGTGGCTGGTCATGATAATATCTTTGAAAAATATTGGAGTGCAAGAGGTCAAATGACTTTATTGTCAAACGCCTGGCATTAGAAAACAACAACATATGTTTACGAATGAAATAATAATACTGTATGATACAAGACATGCATTTACATGTAGTGGAAGAAACTAAAGTCGTAATGTAACTATCAGAACGCAAACTGATTCTATCGATGTCATTTCTCTTCTGACTGTACTCTTGAATATCATTCAAGTTATCTCGTGACCTTTCCTCTCGCCCGCTCTTCCTTATTGCAGTGTTTGATTCGCATTCCTTCCGTCGGTAATCAGTGCCTGTGAAACCTATACACATATTGAAATTGAACTTACTGGAGCAAATATTAGTGACATATACCGTAACTGACAAGGACAATTTTCAATATGTAATGCGCATCTATTAATGTGACACCCTAGAATCTTACAATGCACAATAACAATCATAACTTAACAATCCTTCAGAATCCTGTGGTGGCTGCTGAGTGGTCCAAACCACCAGTATATCATACTAACGGTCTGGATTCGAGTCTCTGTTAGGCCTGTGTTCTTTCATTGAAGAGTCAGTAGTGATATTTGTGGCAGACAGAATAGCAGTTGTGGTTTTTCTGAGAATTCTGCAGTTTCTTAATATTAGGCTTCAATCTCTGTTCCATTATCATTTCATAGCATTCTCCACTCACCAGCTGGCTACGCAGGGAACGGGCGGATCTAGGGACAATAAGGGTGGCCTTCTGAAACCAGATTGCAGCTAATCCTAGTGCAGTCAGCTGCTGTAAGTTGGAAATGTGCCTAAAGATCTAAAAGATCGGAGTGCCGGGTCATTGTGAACCCTTGCAAGCATATCAGTAACGTTAACAGTCCATTAGTAAACAAAGTAGTGACACACATTGGAAAAACGCAAAATACGAGGTGTGATTGGAAAGTTTTAATACAGGAGCCGCCACTGCTCAATAGGAGATGATAGGTTTGCCCACACAGGTGAAAGAGAAAGCTTGTTTTGACCTTGAAACATCTTGGAAAAGTCATTGCGATATCTTTCTTCAGTAGAGAGTGGCAGCCTGGTGAGTGAAGACACGTTTTCAGTTCTAGACAGATTTATTGATTTCGAAAATGGATGAAAAAACGAGTTTATGTCAAATTTTGTTTTAAAACCGGGAAATCAGCTTCAGAGACTTACGGACACTTAAAAACAGCTTTTGGCACTAAATGTCTGAGTCGGTCATATACTTTTATCTGGTTCTACAGATTCAAAGATGGCCACGAATCGGTCGAAGATGACCTCCAGTACGACCAACGAAAAACATTGCGAAAGTTCACGACTTAGTGCACTCTGACTGTCGACTTAAAATTAGGGAAATGGCTGAGGAACTGAATTTAAGTTTCTACACGGTTCTATCAATTTTAACTTAAGATTTGAACATGCGTCAAGTGTCCGCGAAATTATCCCGAAATAATTGTCAGACAAGCAGAAACAACATCAAGTGTTCCAAGAACTGATTAATCAGGCAGAAAATGACCCAGATTTGTTAAATAGAGTAATTATAGGTGACGAATCATGGATTTATGAATATGACCCAGGAACAAAGGCACCATCATCGCAGTGGAAGAGTACAGGTTTGCCACAATTCGCAATAAAGTTGGTCGAATGTGAAAACAATATTGCTGTTTTTTTTTTTTCGATTCTATGAGTATCGTGCATCACGAAATGCCCCTAGGAGGCAGGCAAACAAACAGAAATACTATATGTTGTGATTCCTTCATTTATGTTTCTTGCGAGTCTGCCTCAACTCTCATTTATTTTCTAGTTCGAGAGAAGATGGTCATCCCCCACCCTCCCTGCTTTCCACCTCGCCGTCCTTGTTTGAGAACAGCCACAGGAAGAAGGAACATGCTACTCGCAATGACCTGCTACTTTTTCCCCCGTCGATATTGTATCACCCTGCCAATGCACACCCCCGCTCTTAGTTCTGTTCAAACCTGCACAGGGACACTGTCAAGGAAGGTTTCTCCCACTCGACAGCCCGGTGTGATGTCACTAGTCACGTGACAGGGAGGAGTCACCCTAATAAAAGAGCGTGCAGAAGCCAGGATCTTCAGTTGTATTTCACTGAAAGTGCTCACATCTCTTTCCCGAAGTTAGCTCTGCTCCCTACCTTTCACCCCTTGTAACAGTCCCAATTTCAATTCTCCAAGTTCACTTCGGCTTGCTTGACTGATGTCCCTCCTTCGAATCCCTCTGCTGTCGAAAATTCGCGAAGTCCATGTCATCGATCCCTTGACAGAAGAGTTACCTGTTTCCCTGCCCTTGGTGTCGAAAAGTCATTAATAAATTCTAAGTTAATATCTGTTAAGGCATCTATATATCAGATGTTGATGAAATTGGCCATTATTGTATACAATGAAATAACTCCACAGAATGGAGAACCTAACTATTGGATCCAATTTATATAATCTGCATATTCAATCTAATCTGAACATTTATCTCAGTTGTCTATTCTGTTTAACCCTCCTACATATCCATATCGATCAATGTACATGTCTTTTTCAATGTAGTGTGCATTCTAACATATTACATTATAATTTGTTCCAACCTCATGACATCCCCGTTGAAATCCTTCACTTCTTCGTAGCAGTCTTGCTCATCCATCTCAGGAATAGCTGTGATCCTCTCCTGCCCAGCAGAGAAGCGATCTGGAAAAGTAGGAAAGAATGTCAACTCAATGTTAGGTGAAACGTAATTATCTATTTCAGAACCCCTGTTTCTATTTCCCCAATATTTGTAGTACAAAGTATTGTGATTCTGGAGAAGTTTCTGAATTGATTAAAGTTGCAACACTTGTTACCAAACTGACAATATCTAACAGATGTTTCATTATGTTCTTTCATTAATAACTGAAAAACTAAGGATTTTCGGATATATGTTTATATAAACTTTTTTCCTTGTTTTGGTGGGAGGAACATGTCCCCAAGGTTTGTCAAAGTATTTCTGAAACACCCTGTATAAATTAGCTAAATAGTTGCAAACTGTGTGAAATGAGTAAAGTACGTGTGAATAATGGTGAAAAGACACATTTAGGTATGGCTGTTTTCTAGATCACCTCTTCCCCAAAATCATCATCACTACCAGTGTTGTAAATTCTACAATATAGCTGTACACAATTTTGTGGTTAAATTGAGAATTTTCTGGCTAGGAAGAAATAGCATTAATAGTATTCGTGGACATAGAGTATGTATTCGAAACACTTATTTGTTAATTATAGAATCTCTAAGTAGTTGGTATTTGGAAGGGACTATGTTAGTGGATGAAATCCATGCTATGCTAAAGGCAAATTGAAATCATCTCCTCTGAGAAATAGAGGATATCCACAGGAAGGAGTATTATCTCTCTTGTTATGGAGCCTTGTGTTGCATAGTCTATTTGAAGACAAGAAAGAAAAGGGACACTATCTACAAGGTTATGTAGATGACACTTAAAATAGAAAAATTCCCACACATTTACAGATATCATGAATGATGGACTGAAGGATATATTAAGATGTTGTTGTTCAAATGCCTAGACATTTGGCAAAGAAGCCATTAGTATTCTTGCACTCCAGTATTCTTCACGCATATAGAATCTTCTTTTTCGTTTTATGCAAAATTTAATGGTTTTTTAAAGACACCTTGATTTTATGTTAAGTTGTTATTACAACAATTTTGTTCATAACCTGCCAAAATGTTTGGAAGGCCACAACTACAGTTGGATAGCCGGTCTAGATCTAGTCAGGAGGGCAATACACTGTCCACTGGTCATATCTCACTTTTACCATCTGACATTAAGTAAAACCCATTTTAACAAATCTCTAGGGGAGTAATTATTTTATTTTAAATGCAGATTTTCATTCAACATAAGAAAGTTCAGACAACAGAAATTTAAAGACCCTTTGGCCATTTCACTATACAAGGGGAGTAAAATGTATGAAACAATATACGTAACTTTCCAATTTTTAATTTTATGAAGAAATGACAGCATGGTACAGCTCGATTCAGCGTTATTGGCCCTTGTCCTTGGTTATTTGGCTAGTGAGAGAGATGTGTGTTGTGTCATAAGAAAGAAATTTAATCACAAACGCACATTGGAGGGGAAGAGGATAAATGAATATACCTTGTGCATAGCTGAGGGACACTCATGTGTCATTATGACATTGTTTAGTCAACAGATATAATGATTAGTGACGGGACGTGTGGAAAATATTGCGTTTTAAGACAGAGTGTATCACGACATGATAAGAAGGAAGCATTAGGTGTATGACAGTTCTGCCTGATCCATGTGACCCAGTCCGCCAGTAGTGATGAGTAACTTGGTCTTAGTCTATTTACTTTTTGCAAGGGCCAAAAGTCCCAGAATCAAGCTGTACAAAAATTGTTGTTTTCTAATGCCAGGCATTTGACAATAAAGTAATTTGACCTCTTGCACTCCAATATTTTTCAAAGATATTATCATGGTCAGCCACTGAAGCACAGATTTTCAGGTGTTCCGAATCCATTTCTTGGGTTGAGTTGCACAATGGGCAGTTAGGGGACTGATGCAGAGAGTTCCATTTTTTCCCTTGAGATTATGTTATCAAATTTTGTTTGTTGAAGTCTAAGTAGACTTAATAAATTACAAAAATTAAAGAGTGTTGAAAAAGGAATGTTTTCAACAATTTTTCGAAAACTATGTTCTTTATTTATAAGGGAGTGCCAAAAAGTTACACAATTAAATCAGTCATTTCTAAAAGGGTTTTATTCCGAAATTATAATGTTCAGCAATCAGACCTCCATAAAAAATTACCTTATTCCAGGAATAGGGCCTTCTCAAAAGTGCCGTGAATACTGTGTACAGCTTAATAAAGGCATAGCATAATGCTCTTTCTTAAAAGAAAAGGTATATTCAAGCGAGACGAATACAATAACGTTCTTAGCTGATTTTAGTTAGAAATGGAATAAAGCACATTTACAAATCACTGATTCAATTCCAATAACGAACTTGAATGACTGTATTACATGCACTCCACAATAATTACGAGTAAATGTCAATGGCATGCAAGATGCCAAGAAAACTATATGATATTTTATGTGCGTGCCAGGACAGAGAGTAATTGCGGGCAATGAAGAAGCAGACTAGTTACAACTAGTGATGAGGGGTCATTCATGGAGCCTGAGTCTGTCTTGAGAATTTTTAAAATAATTTCAGACAGGCTATTCTGGACCATGCCACTCAGAAACATAGAGGATTGGAAAGCTCTTCCAAAACTCAAAATGCTAAAAGCTCTTCATGAAAGGCTTATGTAAGGTCACAAGAAGAAAACTATTAAAACTTAATAGGAACCAACTTAGTGCAATGACCAAAATTCTGAGAGGACACAGTCATCTCAACAATATCAGTTAATCCCTGATCTAGAAGATGTTCTGCAAAAGAGAAATCAGCTTTGCACATCCTTAGTGAGTTTGAAGCTTTGGCGAACCTATGGTATAAGATCGTAGTATTCTTTTCCTAAATGTCAGGATTATCACAGCATTCCTGTCTTGAAGATACTGAAGCTCTTAAGCTGCATCTACACAATTCATTTTCCATGCGCATACATATGTAATCTGGGGAGAATATTGAAAGAATCAAGTTGAAAATGCATGTTCAATTAAGGTGCATGCAGATTTTGTGTCTACATGATGTGTTGTGTTGAATGTCATCTTCACTACGTGTGTATGTATGTATGTGTGTGTGTGTGTGTATATATATATATATATATATATATATATATATATATATATATATATTATTAAATATAAAATATCAATCCAATACTTAGACCTATCTGATTCTCAAAATTGTGGATGAACACCCCAAAGGCACTCATATTTGCGATAATCTTCAATAAAGCCAATCGTACTTGCTGCAATTTTCAGCTTAAAAGGTCCTCAGTCATAAAAAAAAAAACAATTTTCAGTTTACTCATAGCCACCTAGAACAATTAGCTGCTCGCTACATGCTACTCTGTAGAACGAAATAACGCACAAGATACCCACCAGCAATGAGTAGCTTTTAATTACTGCATGCACTCTCATGTTTGGTGGAAAAAGGCATGCACAATTGAATGTGTTTCATTCACTCTTGCATGCACGTAGATGCACCTTTAGAGCAATCAGGACTTCTTAAAGAATTAATTTACAGAAAGGGTAAGAACAATAGGTAAACAGTCACAGTTCAAAGGTCGATTCAATTGCCTATCCTCTTTTATACTCAATACTCAAAAGGACTGTTTGATAAGTTTTGAATAAAACTAGTCATCTTGGTCTCCATTCCGAGGCTAATTTTGAGATTTCGTAACAAGCTGTTTTTTTATGGTGATGGGTTATTAGCCCTTCGCCCAACCTCCAAGCTGGAGGACCACCCCTCATCAACTGTCCGCAACTACTTATTCGATATGGTTGTGAAACTTGGACTCTGACTTTGAAAGAGGAACATAGGTTAAGGGTGTTTGAGAGGACGGTGCTTAGGAAAATATTTGGGGCTAAGAGTGATGAAGTTACAGGGGAATGGAGAAAGTTACACAACACAGAACTGCACGCATTGTAGTCTTCACCTGACATAATTAGGAACATTAAATCCAGATGTATGAGATGGGCAGGGCATGTAGCACGTATGGGCGAATCCAGAAATGTATATAGTGTTAGTTTGGAGGCCGGAGGGAAAAAGATCTTAGGGGAGGCCGAGATGTAGATGGGAAGATAATATTAAAACGAATTTGAGGGAGGTGGGATATGATGATAGAGACTGGATTAATCTTGCACAGGATAGGGACTGATGGCGGGCTTATGTGAGGGCAGCAATGAACCTCCAGGTTCCTTAAAAGCCATTTGTAAGTAAGTAATCTTGGTCTCCATACCTATCAACTCATGCACGTTTGCTGTTGTAGGTTGTGTTGCAAACTCCAGAGTTGCTTCTGAGTGTCACTCAGCTATGCAGATGGATGTCAGCATCAATAATCGCCTTCTCATCTTCTGTGCCTGTCATGCCAGAGAATTCAACACACGCAGTAACAGTATCTGAATATCTGAAACAAAACAGAAGACAACACTGCTAAGTTTCTGTACAAGCTACACAATACAGGAAGAGTCGAACATAAGAACCCAGCACAGCAATTCTGTCCAATACACCGGCCGAAATTTCATCAGAAAATTTCTTCCTCCATGAGAACTTGAACCAGTGCTCATTCCATAATCCAAGTCCTATAATTTTTTCACTGTAAGAAAAATCCTAATATAAACAATAGCACGTGACTGAAGTGAGGCTTCATTGGCCGCTGTTTGGCACCATAGATTCTCAGTACATGTTCCCGCCTACTGTTGTACATTCTGTTTCATGTTAAACATTTCCCGTTACTCGACATGTAGGCCTAACCTCACTACTATGCATTCGTTTGCTCTGGAAACATTTACTTTATAATTACTACTGGGTGTTCAATTCAAAGTGTGTCATGGCTCGCTGCATGCCGTCATGTGGCTAGCCGATGAGCCTAGAGAATTCAATCTTCCTACACTTCCGCAGAGGTGTATAACCTATGAGGCAGAGAAGTTGCCTAGCAAGTACGGCGTTCATTCTGAAGAGTATGTACCGATACGTACGGTAATACCGGTAGTGGGAGGAATGTGAACTGTTTGGAAATACGTACTGTCAGGATATGGGGAGAGGGTTAAGATGATTACTTACGTATTTGTTGACATAACTTCGACGGTCAACATGGACACAGAGTATTTGATTTGTGTTGTGGAATGTTACCGTACGCAACCAATGATAACAAATATCCTGCGTACAACTTGCCGGCACAAAACACAGTTCGAAAGAGATTATGGTAGCACACAGACCGTACAGACCGCCATTTGTTGCTACGACGTTCAAGTTATACTGTACATGTTCTCAAGTTCAGATTGAAGAACGCCTTAAATAATAGGCAACTTCTCTAACATATAAGCTGAAACTCACTTCAAATCGGTGACCCAACAACAGTGACGTCATGACACACTTTGAAATGAACACCCAGTATAATTAAAACTCACTTAACTTATTGTAATATACATTTAAGACTATTTGTTTTTCTCCGCTTTTGAGAAGGTTTCCACGCTTAAGATTAATAACCACACACACCGAGGATGCAGAAGCCATACTTCAGTACCACGTGCTTACATAAACAACTACGAGCTCTAGTGACGCCAGCTTGTTACAAGAACAGACTACCTCGGTATTACTGTTGGTATTCATCCGCGTTCATAGTAAATAACAAAATATAAAAGTAGCTTTTCTTTTACATAGCGTTTTACATATGAGTGAAGTTAAATGTTTCATCGTATTTAACAACTAGAATTCAATTTTTTATTTTCAAATAATACAAGATTGTGGTTTCCAAATACGAACTATACTGGGTGTTCAGTTCAAAATGTGTCTTGGCTCGCTGTATGCCGTCATGTGGCTAGCCGATGAGCCTAGAGAATTCAATCTTCCTACACTTCCGCAGAGGTGTATAACCTAAGAGGCAGAGAAGTTGGCTAGCAAATACGGCGTTCATTCTGAAGAGTACGTACCGATACGTACGGTAACACCAGTAGTGGCAGGAATGTGAACTGTTTGGAAATACGTACTGTCGGGATATGGGGAGAGGGTTAAGACGATTACTTACGTATTTGTTGACATTAACTTCGACGGTCAACATGGACACAGAGCATTTGATTTGTGTTGTGGAATGTTACCGTACGCAACCGATGATAACAAATACCCTGCGTACAACTTGCCGGAGCAAAACACAGTTCGAAAGAGGTTATGGTAGCACACAGACCGTACAGACCGCCATCTGTTGCTACGACGTTCAAGTTATACCGTACACATTCTCTAGTTCAGATTGAAGAATGCCTTAAATAATAGGCAACTTCTCTAACATATAAGCTGAAACTCGCTTCAAATCGGTGACCCAACAACAATGACGTCATGACACACTTTGAAATGAACACCCAGTATTTTCCTGCGTCATGTGAGTGTTTCGACTGGGAGACAATCACGGGTATGACAGCAAGGTGCTTGTGTTTACATTAGGATTTTTCTTACAGTGAAAACAGTATAAGCAGAATACTTTAGACCACGATGCATGTGTCTTATATAAAAAAAATACTAAAATTTACATCATGTTTTGTGACCTATTTTTTTATTTTATTTTCAAAGATACGTGCATTATTATAACCTAATTTTTTCATAAATGGATGTGAAATCAGTGTGCAAAATTTCAGCATTCTATCTCTAATGATTGTGGAGTTACGAAATAATATGTGTGGAAAAACTGCAACTTTTGGGAAATTTAATTTAAAGTTAAAAGTGAATGTCTTAGCTGACCTGTATTGTTTTAGAGCGTGTACATTTAAATAAATCAACTAGGCTGTAACACTGGATTCAGAAAACAGTCTAATTTTTTATACAATTTTTTTTTTTCCAAAAAATATTCCCGTACATATACCTTTAAAAATAAACGACAGTAGTATCAAGGAAATTATGTGATAAGTTCTGAAAGAGAGTAACCAACTTGGTCTCTGTACTTACCACTTCACACATACTGTCTGGCCGCCCCGAGTCCAGCTGGTTCAGAGTTGCCTCACATTTCCTGCCTGACTGCCACTCAACTATGCAGGCTGTTGTAAGCATGAAGAATGTTGTATCTTTTCATATCTGGCACAGTGGCGTATTCTGGAATGCCGACATGGGCTATCACTGACAGGAAAACCTAGAAAGGCATAAATATATACTGTAATTGTTATAAATTTGATTAAACAAGTCATCTATAAAACAACCAATATAATATTTAACTATTTGTACATTTTAGAAGGAAAGGAAATGGCCGCTCTACCCTATTACTTCCTGGCCTAACTACTTCATAAGTATCAATTGTGAGGTTCAGACCTGTCTTCGGATAGTTTACTGAAGAACAGCACATTTTAATTTATCTGTTTTATGGATACATGAACTCCAACAGTCATTCCTTTTGAGCAATTTTTTAGAGAACTCCTTGAGAGTATACAACACTAAGTTCATTTTTCAAATACACAAGGTCAAAATATAAAATTTAAGGTTCTTTAAGTTCAGAAAATACATCAATAGGAAAGTTTGCATCATAACTGTCAAAATTCTAACAATTTAACAACACCACAAACTTCAAGTGTTTGAGAGCCAAAATGGTATCCAAACTTAAAAAAATATCGTCGAATACATGACATGAATATCTTCATCATTAGCCTGCAGTTTCTCCTTTTAGACCTTGGCTCTTCTCCCTCTTTCAGATCATCAGTGATTACATTAAAATACTTTTTGTAGGGATTCTTATTTTTTTTCCTTCTGTTCTCTTTGCAGTTAATGATTCGGAGTAGGCATTCCACTCTTTATGATTACAACTTCGTATTTGTACTTAAGCTAGAAAAGGGATTATCCAGTAACTGTTTCACTTTGATTCAGACACAATGTTTATCTAAGAATCTAACTCCACACACTATTAAACAAAAATATTAGAAATACATTGCCCAACTGCCAATATAATAAAGGAAACAGCACACACTTCAATGCCTGCAACAACATGCTTTACTTCCTCAAACCACAGTAACACGTGATCTGTGACTTCTGCTTGGTTACAATCTGTAGGCTATAAAGTAATGGATTTCGTAAATATTATATTTATAGGCAGAATCTTTGTTATGGAATAATTCATTGTGCACTTATGCTGAATATTTGAAAAATGTATTTCCAGGGCCGGGTATTTATGGAAATCGAAAATCACGACATAATAGATATACAATAGATTTTTGCTAAGCTTTACGAATTAAGTGATTCTGATTAATAATATGCGGATAAAACAATCGCGACAAATCGCGAAATAGAGTTCTAACAGCAAAATATGAACACATTCGCGAATTATTACTATTGCGTTGTTTTATAGCGAATTTCATATTCTGAGGTTTTTTTCGGATATTTTTTCACATGAATTTGTTATATATCCAAGTAGGCTATATTACATGGTATTCCAGGTGTTCTAATTACGTTAGTGAACTCAAAAGACGGAGAATTCAACATTTCACTAATAATTTGAAAGTGTTAATTTGAGAGCTGCAAGTTTTTTTTCATTTTTAATGTATGTGTATTAATATAGTCTCAATCCAACAAACATTGTCTACTGGCCATATTGCACCTTTACCAGAATCCAACGAACCTTTAATGTTAATTATTTGGAAAGTAATATTCATACCGAGTTAATACTCCAATTCCAAAATAATTGTATTTTCCAAAATTTCCATTAATCTCCCACAAGAGTACAAATCAATATCTCCAACAATTTCCACCGACACCAATATTAAAAAACACAAATGATAAAATTAATCTCCATAAATACCTGCTCCTGTATATTTCACATTCCTCTGCAGTTTCACCAGCCACAATCTTTCTGTACATCCGGAGCGACTCAGAGTTCGGGGACAGTTGGGTTGAGGCAGTGATTCAAGAAACCACATCCAAGGAGGTACTATTCCCTGCTTTCTCCACCACTGCCACACGAATCATCCTTGTTGAGAGTGCCACAGTACAACCATCCGAAGCCTTCTTCTTGAAATTGAACATAATCTGCAATTTGTATTGAGTGCGAAATTTCTGAAGTAAATACAGATGAAAAAGTATATAAAGTTATAAATTATAAAAAATTTTGGTTTTCCCTTACTTTTTATTTGGACGTCGACTTCAGTCGTAGTCTTGATAGCCCACAACATACGCCACTGGTCTGGCAGATCCTTTAGAATTGTCCCCGAATACCTGAAACAAAACAGATAACAATGCTGATATATTTTCTTAGTATGGTTATCAGTATCGGTGGTAATATCATGGAATAGTGCAGGAGTTCTTAACCTTTTTAGCCCAAGACCCAAAGTTAACTTAGGCAATAAACTTGTACAACCCATGGGCCTATTTTGAAATTAAACAGTGCTACTATAATAAAAACAAGTAAATAAGTGTAGCAATTATTTATTAATTTTATTTTTAGTAGGTTATTTTACGATGCTTTATCAACATCTTAGGTTATTTAGCGTCTGAATGAGATGAAGGTGATAATGCCGGTGAAATGAGTCCGGGGTCCAACACCGAAAGTTACTCAGCATTTGCTCATATTGGGTTGAGGGAAAACCCTGGAAAAACCCTCAACCAGGTAACTTGCTCCGACCGGGAATCGAACCTGGGCCACCTGGTTTCGCGGCTAGACGCGTTAACCATTACTCCACAGGTGTGGACATTATTTATTAATACAGAGTTGTAATATTTCATAATAAGCAACAATTATATAGTACATTATGCAGCGAGCATATAATGGTAGCAATTAAGACGCGAGTATGTTTGTTTATGAAACGAGCGCAAGCTCGACCATATTTCTAACTTGAAATTATTCATAAGTATTCATGTTATGGTTACGTAAGTGAGGAGCGGAACTGACCTGAATTGTGAGATGTGCGCAGACGCGAAAGTATTGATTTTTTCCGAGGCACGAATGTGATTGACCTTGACATAATCTAGAGAATAACATGAAGATTAGTCTTGATATAACCTGGAAATTGATTTAGAATTGAAAAACGAGATGACAAATTGAATTTATTTGAATATTATTTACAATTAAAGCTAATTATTACAGTAACAGAACATAATCTTCTGCGACAGTATTGGATTTCCAGCCTCCATGACTTTTTGCTAATTGTCTTTCGATTGCATATCCGAGAATAATCGATACTAGCGGTTTCATAATGGTACAATGGTGATTTCTCATTGGCTGAACAACTGAATTATAATGAATAGGTGTACTTTAATGAGGTGCATTAAAGGGCTACTACCAGGTGTATAATTACTACATTTCAGCATGGTCGAGCATAAAAATATAATCATAATTCCAATAGTCAAATAGTGGGAAGGCACGAGTATTAACATATTACCATTTCTTTAATTTTGTTTTTATGGGAAGCTATGGTGAGCCATCCCAGAAGCCATGGCGATCCTTGTTTGGGTCGCCACTGATAGGTTAAGAGCCCCTGTAATAGTGCAATAATTATGTGGTGGCCAAGAGAAACAGCTAATGAGTTGCTTGGTTATACCACTAATACAGTGAGATCAGTTATAGTTGAAGATGTGAATTTGTGGTGATTATTTTACCACTATTTTGGTGATTATTTTATCAGGACTTCAGTGAACATTTCATGGAAATACGAATGTTTGGGTTAATCATCATCATCATCATCCAAAACTAGTGTAAGGCCCAAGGTTTGTTACGGTCTGAGTCATTCTCGGTCCACCTCTTTTTTTTTTTTTTTTTTTGGACTGCCCAAAAAGTCTCTTCCCCTGGGGACGGAATTGAAACATAGCTTTTTTTATTTCGATTTTGAAGTATAAAATTACATTTTTCTTACGCATTTATCAGAACAATTGTTACAAACCACGCCACTCTTGTAAATTCATCAAGACTGTACAGTAGGATGCATAATTAAACTGTAAAGAATCAAGTTCCTGAAGTCGTATGCTCTGTAACAATTTTTGTGATAAGTGCATAAGAATGGTGTAACTTTTAGTTAAAAATTGAAAAACGAAATCTGTACAAACCAATTAACAACAAATTTTTAGCTTCAGAACACTAGCCAATTGAAGAAAAATTTTGTGATACTGAAGAAAAAAAAAATCCATTCCCTGAATTTCAAGAAAATACACGGTATCAGCACATTCCAATATCAAAAACGTAGTTTTAGGATGCTGTATGTGTATATATACCTGCATGCGTGAGTACAGAAAATTCTGCAACACTATTGGACAGACTGTGTTCGTATTCAATATAAGTCAATTATCCAAGAAACATGAACTTGAAATGTACTGTTCTTCCCCTCCCCTCAACAAAGTGTACAGTGTCTGAAATCACACATAAAGGAATGTAGTTCCAATGAAATGTGACAATTATTTTCGTGATTTTTTGTGCTATGCAGAATAAACTGACAAAACTGAGTGATACTGCTAACAGGTGTTATTACATACAGGTTTATTTATTTCCATTTTCATTGCAATTTTAGTCACAACAGTACATATGATAGTGTTACGTATGGAATATAGAGACAGTTTTGAGTAGTTCACAGTCAATGTAAGACTGCTGGATTTAACAAGACCTTATAAAACATAATACACCATAATATGCCAGTATTCGAAAATACAGCTTTCGACCTACTTCTCTTGTGAAACAATAGTTTAAAAAGCATTTGCAGATTACAACTTAATAATGAAAAATAGTTGCATTTTTCTAAGTTAGTGTGGAAATCTCTTACAGGGTATGTTAGTTTCTAAGGCTTTTGATATGCCCTGGATATACTAGTGAAGTGAAAAGTTCTTCCTCTTTATTTCGCGTGTTAAATAATCACTTTTAGGTTATCTACGCCGATATTATTTTCAATTTTTACCCATTTTCTAATTCTATTTACAAGTCAACTGACGTCCTATATTATATAATAATCCGTGGCGCTACAGCCCGTGAAGGTCCTAGACTGACCAGCCGGCTGCTGGCCTCATTCCCACATGCCGAAGCAGAGGTGGACGATCATCCAACCAGAATGGAGGTATCGTGTGGTTAGCATGATGATCCCCACAGCCGTTATAGCTGGTATTCGCAACTGGATTTCGCTACCTATTGTAGCTCCCCAAGTGCATCACGATGCTGGGTGGGCACCGGTCCCATACACTGGCCGAAATTTCATGAGAAAATTTCTTCCCCCATGAGGACTCGAACCAGCGTGCATTCTGTAACGCGAGTCCTAGGCGGGATGCCTTAGACCAAGATGCCTCGGCGCGGGACGACGTCCTATATTAATTCGTCACATTTCAATTCCACTCTACCTTCCCTCCGAAAATTAGACCATTTTTCAACTTTTTCCATTACAAAACCCTCAATGTCACGTGCTACTGAATACTCAAAATATTAGACCAAAAAATAAAAATATTTCCAGCAGATTTATAGAAATAATATTCTATGTTGCGTCAACTTGACTTTAATTACGAATAAATATCAGCAGAATGCACAATATCAAGGAAACTATGTGATCAGTTTTGAAACGCAGCAGCCATCTCGGTCTCCATACATACCAGTTCACGCAGGTTTGCTGGCTGGGGCTGTGGTCCAGAGTGCCGCTCGACTATGCAGGTTGCCGTGGGCATCAAGAATCGCAGTCTTATCTTCTCACCAAGAGATTAACACCTGCTCCAGAATTGTCCCTGAATATCTGAAACAATATAGATGACAATAATGATAATATGCTTGGTAATTTCATAGAAGACGGGCACTTGGTTGAATGTAGTATTACCAACCTTTTTTATTTCAGAGTTAAATGTCAGTGATCTTTTAGTAACATTTATGTTAGTTCTAGGTTTTATTATGCTAGGTGCCGCTGTGATTTTCTTTTAATCTGAGTGTTTATAGTTGTCATTTGTTCTAGAATTTTCAATAATTTTGAATCGATAATGACGTCACTTGTTCTTGGTTGTTTGACGTGAGTGGCGTTATATTGTGACTGATGGCTAAAGCTATTGAAAGTTTGTCATTTTATGATATTTGTGATAAATGTGTGAACTTAGACCAAAGTATTAAATTTTGTGTTGATTTTGGTTTAGTTCTTTCGCTGGTGGATAAGAATTGTGTTGAATGTTGAGGAGAAAACTGCTTTTGTGTGGTTTAAAGGAATTATTTAATGAATTTTCTGTATAAGTTAAGGTGTAATAAGTGTTCAAAGAGAATTTCATTTTGTGTAAATACATGGATTATTTATGCGAAGTTGACTGTACGACAAAGTGTTGGTTTAGTTCTTTGTTGCCTGCATAGTTTGTTTAGATTGCCTCAAAGCCTGTGTCCTATACTGGAAGTAAAGTGGTTATCGTTGAAGTCGTCAATGAGAATTGCATTTTATTTGTTAAGGTGTTTTTTTTTTTCGTGATTTTTGGGGGTAAAGTGCGGACGAAAACTGCCAGAAAAGTAGTGCCAATTATGAAGTTCGAATGCCATCAAACGCCAAAAAATTAAATATAGGCCTATTTTAATTTTTTTGTAGGGCTTATATGAATATGTATTTGATTTTCCATCTTTGATTTTGTGATGTTTGGTGACATTTGAACTTCATAGTTGGCAGAATGTTTTTGGTAGTTTTCGTCAACCATTTTGGATTTTGCCCATGTTCTAGGAAATTACCTTATGCTTTTTATAAAGGATAAAAGGTATCCCCGTAACATGCCACGAAGGCACATGGGGGGCATGGAGGTAGAGCCCCATGCTTTCCATGACCACGGCACTAGAATGAGGTGGTGTGGTCGGCACTACGCTCTGGCTGCCTTTTACCCCCGGGAAAGACCCAGTACTCAATTTTATAGGAGGCTGAGTGAACCTCGGGGCCGTTCTGAAAGTTTGGCAACGAGAAAAATCCTGTCGCCACCTGGGATCGAACCCCGGACCTTCCAGTCCGTAGCCAGCTGCTCTACCAACTGAGCTACCCGGCCGCCATGCTTTTTATATGTGGTTTAAATTTTCTGTAAAATTTGAAACAGCAATATATGAAAGTGACACTATGTTAAATAATGTTCCAATCCAGTATCACAGGCAGATGCATCACATCTGCACGAATGTACGTGGCGCGTCCAGAAAGTTTCCTTGGGAACATTTACAGGAACAAAACACAATTTCATGGAAAGATTTATTGGAACAGATACAACTGTTGCGCTATTTTTCAGTATATTCCTCATCGGAATTGAGACATTTGCCATACCGTGGGATCAACAGAGAGGTGAAGATAGCTGTCACACACTGATTCCGATCCTAGGTGGCAGATGTTTACGACACAGGGATACAGACCATCTCCCGAGTAATTCGTCCTGGACCTCTCGCATATTTCTTTATATTGGTTTATTCTGCAATGCTTCAACTGCGATGGTTACCTAGCGTCTGGGTAAATTGAAGGTAATAATGCTAGTGAAACGAGTCCAGGGTCCAGCGTTGAATGTTACCCAGCATTTACTCTTAATGAGTTGAAAGAAAAACCCTGGAAAAAACCTCAACCAGGTAACTTGTTCCTACCAAGATTTGAACCTGGACCTGCTAGACATGTAAGATGAGTTAACCGTTACTCCACAGCAATAGACTCTCGCATGTTATGTTGGTATAGTAAGTAAAGGGGGGGGGGTACAACAGTTTATTATAATATACATTGAAGGTTGAATCCATATGTAAACAAATTATATCAAACGATTTTTATGCGGAAAGTATTTGTGGCTGCAAAGTAAAACCACGTGATCATCAATACATCTCACAGAAGCCAGTGAAGCAAAAGTAAATTGCCTCTACTTCAGTGTAGCTTTTTTGCAGAATTAACTTGTTCAAAGCTAAATATGACGAAGTTGTAACTTAAATAGTATACAAAATGTCAATGGGAATAATGAAAGAGTGCTTATTAATGTAAATTTCTTGCAATCTCGGTAAATGGACTGTACCGGTACCAAGCATAGGCCAGGCCTTCCCGCAGAGGTCCAGGGCACACCATACATTATCAAATATATACGTAAATTTAATTAATTTTTTGGAAACGCTTTCTTATGATCGACATACTGTCAGTGCTTTACTTTCTAACGGAAAATCTGTGTCCTGGACCTCTAGTGCGGGAAGATGGCGGCTTGGCAGGATGCTTACATTACTCATGTGGGTATTCCGAACAGGATAATGCTTCGGAAGTTGACGCTATGTCATTTTTAGCAAGAAAATCAGGTTTCTCTCTAGTCTTCTCCACCTAATCCTCACCCTTAGTGGAAAATGCCCCACTATCAATAATCTAAAAGATGGGTGCCGCGGACGGTTTCTGTCGCGAACTCACTAGTACGGACATCCAACGCCTTGTTTAGAGCTTATACAGCTGAATCAGTTTTCTTTTAGATTTCCCCTACAAATGTGCTAACTTCGATTCAGAAATACTTGGTAAACAGTACCCTCGAATACAACCAACCCAGATGTCAAAATTATGACAGCTCGTTGTTCGAATAATCATTTCCTGCTGAATGTACTTCAATCTGGAAGCTATAATACATGTTGATTTTCTACCAAAATTAAGTTACTTAGAAATCCTTTACTTAATAATTTGGAAAATATTATAAACTCTTAGCACAGGAAGAAAATTACAGAGAAAAGATACAAACCCAACCGACTCCAACCGAAGCAACGCCATAAAGAAATAGTATTGCCAATACGCTCATGTAATATGTCTGTAGTACTATGTGATGCAAGGAAAAATTTCCCTCCCTCAGTGACGTCATCAGCGTTAGCGACCACGACGCTACCAAAGACCTCTTACTAAAAGCACCTTATGATTCACGCAGAGCCCAGCGAATCAGAGCCATCTTCAGTTACACGCCGGAGCATGAGTAGGTTTGGCGGGAGATTCTTAAGTGATATTGATGTAATTGTGCTTCCTCATTGCTTTCGTTGTACGTAACTTGTATTTCTTCAATATTATGGATACTTTATGCAAAAAGGTAAGATCAAGACTCAGAGTAGTGATGTAAATTATTACGGATTCGAAAATAGTGTTTTATTGCAATCAATTAGCTATACTTCAGAATACGGCGTAAGTAGGAGACTTACATATTATAAAGGCTGCCACTTAAAATAATTGCAAAAAACATGTTTTTATTGATAATACAAAGATAAATAAATAAAAAAGATATTCCTTGCACCGAATATAACAAAATCAATAATGCAATAAAGGCGTAAGTTCCTACGCAGTATTCTTAAGTTCCAATCAATTAACAAACTTGTGACTGGTAAATTGACAATGTTTTGCCGCTTTATGTTGTTTCACCTCTAACGTGAAAGGTCTAGGATATCATATACATTTTAATTTCATGTGATTATCTGTCGTGCTTTTCTATAAATATTTCAGATGCCCAGGAAGCCAGTTTTAGTTTGAACTTGGCCAGTCACCATAACAATACTGTTATCCTAAATTATTTGTTATAAACTTTTTAAAATATGATTTGAAATAAATATAACTACAGAAAACAAACGGTCAATGTTACTTATGTCCCGCCCACTATAGAGACATAGGTCAATTTTACACATATTTAGTATAACTTGTTGTTTCTTTGAGAGGTTAGGTTTGGTTAGTTTAGGTTTTTGTTATAGCCTACCTTGCATATACGATTATAGCTCAACATTGGCAGTGATAAAAGTGAAATATTCGTTCAGTGGGCGTTGGATACTCTACATTCACCAATGTAGTTTATACAATATTTAATATTTAGACGAATGTCAATCATTTGTCATCATTAACCGTAAAAATTGCCAAAGACTGCAACCATTTTATTTTCATTTATTGTCTTGTTTTTATCGCCAACACGCACATAGTTTATAATACGTCAACAATGAACGTTTGGTACGACCGCGAACATAATTCCATCGACACACACTTATATTGTAACATTAATTTACATTGAAAATCGGCATTAGCACAAACACATGTTCTGTATCGTAGGCCTCTGCTTGACAGTTAATTAGTGTTGCCGACGTATGGCTCCGGCTTGTAACTGAAGAAGGCTCTGGCAAGGCATACCAAAAGAATCGGCGATGTATGCAATTAAGGGGAAAACGAACTGGCCACTCTGCCCCATGATCTCCTGGCCTATACCTGTTTTTTTTTTTTAAGATGGGACATGACAGTAGCGTTGCGATCGGAAAAACAACTGAATGTCACATAGCGTGGTAAGCCTATTGCTATGGTAACAACGGTTGAGTTGCCAAAGTTACAGTTCCCACGTGGCGAGTGCTTAATAGCTCTCTTGGCGACATTTATTGTGCAAACAATGTTATCACAGTCTAAATATACAGTCGCGAAGCTCAATACTTAGGGCATATGCATCCATAGGTATTTGCTAACCACTAGGATCGCTACTATCGCCTCATTACAGACAATGTGAAATAGTACCGTCACAGTCTATTGTTCCTAGTACCCTCAACAACTCAAGCTTCGTGACTGTATATACTAGACTGTATAGACTGTGATGTTACCATTGATACGTTTCCTCTTTGATTCTCTGTCGATTTTTGCTTTGTTTTTTTATCTTCGCGTCAGTTGTCAATGTCGTCAGCCATTTAACGTCAATGGCTAGCTTCCATCAGCTGACACCGTGGTAGTCCATATCGGCAACTTAGCGCTGTAGTTCTAAGCTCGGCCGCTTAAGTGTTATATCTCATCTTAAAAAAAAAAAAAAAAAAAACAGGTATAGTTCCCTCATAAGTGGTGCCATGTTAAATATCACTTGTGGGGTTCAGACTTGTCTTGAGACAGTTGACTGAACAACAAGATATAATAAATTGAAAAAAAAAATGTATCGCAAAGTAAAGCACAGCTATAACTTACAGATTGATTTTGTTTTACGATAAAGATAATAAATTAAAACATATCGCAAAATAAAATGCATGTAGGGCTATACAGATCAATTTTACTTGATGATACAGGTAGGCCTACTCAGTGACATACACAGAATTTTGTCAAGGGGAGGTTATTATTAAAATTGCTTACAATTTAAATTAGGCCTGTCGATATGTTATCAAATTATGGTTTATTTAACGATGCTCCCAACTGCAGAGGTTATATCAGCGTCGCCGGTGTGCCGGAATTTTGTCCCGCAGGAGTTCTTCTACATGTCAGTAAATCTACTGACATGCGTCTATCGCATTTAAATACACTTAAATGCCATCGACCTCGGCCGGGATCGAACCTTCAACCTCGAAGACAGAAGGCCAGCGCTATACCGACTACGCTACCCAGGCGGACTCGAGATTTTAAATTATTATTATTATTATTATTATTATTATTATTATTATTATTATTATTATTACTATGCCTTTTCTAGTAGAACATATTTATGGATATTCTTATAAAATTTTTGAAACGTAATTTTTTCACAGTCATTCAATTTTTAATAAATTTTACCTTGTGTTTAATTTGGTACAATAAAATATGTTTGTGTCATTATTACACTTACACAATAATCTTATATAAGTTATACACGACTTTCATTTCAAAACTTTCCAGTCTAAATAACTCATTATTTAAATTGAATTCAATTTAAACAAAAAACGAATCGATTTAAATACTGAGGGGAAGTCTGAAACCAAGCTTAATTGCATTTTAGATGTCATTCCCCATCCCCAGCCACCTCACTTTGAATTTCAAATGACACATATTATATTTTTATTACTGATTATTTTGAGGTTTCGCAATAAGCTGTTTTTACGGCGCTTGATTGTCAGCTCTTCGCCCAACCCCCAAGCTTGAGGACCACTCCTCATCGGCTATCCGCGACTGCTTATTCAATATATTCGCACCTGAAAATTATTAAATTTCTTCGATTGTTGCCGTCTTTTGTTTTTTTTTTTTTTCAGTGCCTTAAACTTACAGATGAAATACTTTGATAGATTTATTTTCATTCGGCACCAATAGTACTTTTGTACCGCTGTTCATTAAAAAAATATAATCCTCTGAAATTACACCATGACTTTTGGGACACACTGTAATATAGGTTAATAATAATAATATGTAGGACTAAGTAATTTGTAATATATTGTAATGCACATTATGGTCGCAAGTGTTTGTGCAATAAATTCTATTCTATTCTATTCTATTCTATTCTATTCTATTCTATTCTATTCTAATGTTTTAATTATGGAAGAAGAATCTTGAAAGAAATAAGTAAAAAGGTAAAGGTATCCGTATCCCCTTCACATGCCATGAAGGCAATTGGGGAGTATGGATGTAGAGCCCCACGCTTTCTTGACCTCGGTACTAGAATGAGGTGGTGTGGTCGGCACCACGCTCTGACCGTCTTTTTCCCCCGGAAAAGACCCGGTACTCAATTTATAAAAGATTGAGTGAACCTTGGGACCGTTCTAGAAGTTTGACAACGAGAAAATCTCGTTATCACCCGCGATCGAACCCCAGACCTTCTAGTCCGTAGCCAGCTGCTCTACCAAGTGACCTACCCGGGCGTCTGAAAGGAGTAGGTACAAGATTAAAATAATATTTATATTTTTATATCCGAAGATAATTTTTGGAAATGTTATACATGTGGAAAAAAAAGACAAACTATATATAAATGAAAATTTTAAAATATCTGTTTTACATCACTGCTAATTTCAATTTTTTTTTTGTAATAGCTGAATTGTTTCTTCAAGTCCGTCCCTTTCGTATGAGCATAGATCCACAGCCTGCTTATACTTTTTCCGTTCTTCTGAGCATTTTCTCAATGCTGCCACAGTGTCATCATGAGCTCTAAGATTTCTCATACCACGTTGCAATATTGCTATTATCATTGTAAGTTCATCCCTGTCTCGTATACATTTATCCAGAGTCTGCTTTATTCGTTTATTTTCTTCTGAGCGTTTCTTCAATAATAATGCACCCAGATCTGTTCTCAAATCACCTTCCGATACAGCTGTTGTGTTTTCAAGTTCGTCTTGTTGTTTGCCATCCTGTAAGTAAAAAATTGAAAGAAAATATTAGGGCTACGTTACAGCAGTAGCAGGGAATTTCTTTAAAAAGCTTTAGGCCTACTGATGCCAAAGACGTTTCAGAAAGAAAGCATTAAAATTGAAGGACGGTAGGACATTGTTACAACGTGAGATTGAACAAGCAATGGACAAAATACAGTAGAACCCCGATTATCCGTTACTCTATTAACCGATCAGCGGATTATCCGCTTGCTGCGCAAGCCCAATATTTTCGTAGAAGTGTATTTCTCGAAATGGGATTACGTACATCAAAATTTCTTTTGATTTTTATAATAATATCTAGGCATAATACCATCCGCAGGTTGCACACCGCAAGATCGCAACGCTTGCTCGTATCTCGGAGCTACAGGAAAGACGTAGAAACAGCGAGAATATGATGCGCGCGCAAGTGCCTTCCTCCTAGAACGTCCCAGTCGCACATGCTTCTGTTATATGCTGTATGAAGCTCTGGTCCGAGAGCTACACCAAACAACTATTTAACGTTACACAGATAGCAGCAGTGTTGCCAATTCAGCGGTTTTCCCGCTAGATCTAGCGTTTTTCGGCGTTAGTTTAGCGGGTAAAATTTATGAAACTTGTATTGCAGATCTAGGGATTTAGCGGGTATTTTTAGCACTCAGCGGCAAAATAATATAATTTGACATTGACAGTATAGCAATTTAGCGGTTTCTGTAAGGCTTCACAGCGGATGTTTAAGAATCGAGTTGGCAACACTGATTGGCAGCAGTTTTTACCAGTGAATGTGCTGTGATTTGCGAGTGTAATGTAATTTTATGAGCGGAATGCATATGTTAGCTGCTACATGTACCGGTACTATTAGTTCTTAAACGTTAATTTGAAGTGTTGCAATGAGTTCGGAAATGTGTGTTATTGAAACTTTATTATCGAATCCATTTTCCCGGAGGACTATTCAAGAGAAGACCGACATTATAAAGAACGGCAGACCACAAAAAACTCCCAGATTTAAAAAGACAGCATAAGGAGAAAAATAGAGAATATGTGCGCTCGTTCAGTACATCTCAATACAACAATACGCATTGGTTGGCAGGGTCGAAAAAACTGAATAAACTGTTTTGTCGGCCGTGTTTGTTATTTTCTACAGGTAACGGTGTATGATGTAAAAGTGGCTTTGACAATTTAAATACTTTAACATTGTCTATTACAAACACGAAAAGTCTGCAAACCAGATGAATTATATCCTCCCATCTTCCCCCATCAATAAAAGAGCAAGCCTAACTTTCGTGACCAGCATTCGCCCCTGATTATAACCCTTTATCCTTACATATTTGCAAGTGTACTGCCAGCAATAGGAACAGTTACCGGTAGACCTACTTGAAGGTGTTTTTCCCAAATTGTAAAATAATCACTACCTGCTTTCAAAGAAAATTTAGAGCAAACCCGTGCAGCATTCAGTCCTTGTTCTACTGTTCGAGCGTCTGGGCGCGAAACCAGGTGGCCCGGGTTCGAATCCCGGTCGGGGCAAGTTACCTGGTTGAGGTTTTTTCCGGGGTTTTCCCTCAACCCAATATGAGCAAATGCTGGGTAATTTTCGGTGCTGGACCCCGGACTCATTTCACCGGCATTATCACCTTCATTTCATTCAGACGCTAAATAACCTAGATGTTGATACAGTTTCGTAAAATAACCCAATAAAATAAAAAAAAATCTACTGTTAGAGTGCTCGTACTTTAGAGAAATCGCGGTTCCTCTCGCATCAGAATACGAGATTGGCATTACAAAGGTGCGCGATTTAATTAAAGACAAGAATGTTAAAATGTTATGTTTTATTTAACGACGCTCGCAACTGCAGAGGTTATATCAGCGTCACCGGATGTGCCGGAATTTTGTCCCGCAGGAGTTCTTTTACTTGCCAGTAAATCCTGGACCGGGATCGAACCCGCAACCTTGGGCATAGAAGACCAGCGCTATACCAACTCGCCGACCAAGTCGACCTAAAAGACAAGACTGAAGCATATAAAATCTGTAAATCTACAACAAGAAACCTCTAAGACTACTATTCCTATCTTTCCACAAAGAATCAACGCAGGGATTTTACTTGGCCCTTATAAAACCATTGTTGACAACCGGACTTAATTATTACCGGTAAACTTCCGATTCACTATCTAGCATGTTAAACGCAAGACTACGGTGGAAATTATGAAACTGTTATGTACTTAAATTACGAAAGTATTTTATGATACGGATTATCCGATTTTTTCGATTAACCGTCCAGTCCACCCCCTTGATTACCACGGATAATAGAGGTTCAACTGTAGAGTTAGGAAATAAGTTGAAACAAAGAGGTGAAGTATAGTTAGACGGAATAATAAATTAAGACAAAAATTACATCAACTGATATTAAGTGAGAAAAAACGTATCCTTCTTATTGTGTTCGAAACCTTAATATGTTATATGGTCCAGTTTAAAAATTGTACAGGGACATCATTTTATTTTTACTGACATTTTTAATATTAACCTGACTATACCTTTGGATTAACGATTGAGAACAGTTTGCTACCCCCTCCCGTGACTGGTGTTCGATGATACTGGCGTAAAATACAAACAAATCACTTTACTAGGTATAGGAGGGAAGAAAAGTAGTTCATCCATTTACGTAAACTAGGAAATATGGCGATTTTGAGTTTGATAATTTTCATTGGGTTTTTATTTAATCAAAATACAGTACAGTATTAACAATAAGTGTTTTTACTCACGAACCGAGCTATCCATTCGGACGTATTCATTATGCAGTGATATAATACTGTTTACAGCGCAACATCTTACAATAGAGAGAATGAAGTTAAATTGAAAAATAATAATAATATGGATATTTAAACGCATTTTTGAAAATGGTGGCTGTTCATTTCGATACAGGCTCGAGTTCATTTGTGCATATTATCGCACTATTATTCTCGTATCTAATTCCAATTACCAGTTTGTTTTTTTTTTTAATTTTATTGGGTTATTTTACGACGCTGTATCAACATCTAGGTTATTTAGCGTCTGAATGAAATGAAGGTGATAATGCCGGTGAAATGAGTCCGGGGTCCAGCACCGAAAGTTACCCAGCATTTTCTCGTATTGGGTTGAGGAAAAACCCCGGAAAAAAACCTCAACCAGACAACTTGCCCCGACCGGGATTCGAACCCGGGCCACCTACCAGTTTCGTCCTTCGTACTAGTAACTCATGTTGAAATAATTCTGCACCTACTCTATAAAAGAGTACCTTACGTACTGTAAACTGAATCTTCACTTCTGCCCGATCCGAAAAGACAAAATTACTCAGACGTGCTATCTACTGTCCGTCCAAGTGGTTTTGTCGCAGGGTCGTAGAAAGGGGGAAATCACGTGACAGTTAATTTCTTAACGATACCCTTTTATGTAAGTTATTTTAAACAGTTGTATAATATTGCATAGACGTTCAATTTTATTCTTAACAGAAATTAATGTTTTCAGAAAAGAGCTAAGACAGAGCAGCTATTAGCCGTTACAGAGGGGCGAGCAGAAGCGGGTGGGGGAAACCTAGCTACGACATAGGCAAACGGACAGCAGTAACTGTGCGAAAATATGATTCAATATTGAAAGCCCTTTCGTCACTAAAAACGCGAACATATTTCTGGAACGTACTATACTCACTAACTCAGTACTGCTTGACTGCATGTACGCGACCTTGGTTCTGTGTGGAGAACGGTTGGAAGTTTACTAGTAGAGGGGGTGGGAGTGAAGTACATTAAAAAACTCAGGCAAAATAAAAATTGAAGTAAAAATAAAATGATGTCCCTGTATAATCTTAATATGATATTTGAAAATTGAAGGATTCAGAACCATAGTGGGCCAAACGCCATTTACTAAAACCGTAAAAAACAAGGGTTAAAATGAAGTTATTACCATAATTCAATGGAAACATATAGCAAGTAATATAAAGTATACACATTAAAACTGAAAGATATGTCAATCTTCATTAAACTATGATATTCACTTAACTTTAACCCTTGCTTTCTCCGTTTTTAATAAATGGCGTTTGGCCCACTATGGCTCTGAACCCTTCAATTCTCCCCTTTATTTGAGGGGAGAGACGGGTGAAATTTCGACCACTTTATGGTCAAATATCACCTTTTCGTTTTACTGCAAATAATAGACCTCCAGAATCTAATCTAAGTGCCACCAAAATTCTAGGACCCTACGACACTTAAAGCTGCGCTCTTTAAATGCGATTCTTCGTCGTCTAATTTGAAAGCAAATTTTTGACAATTCCATTTTTGACTTGAGGCTTTCCCGGCGTTTGATATAGAATAACTCTTCTCGGGTTCTCAGCCAGGTGAGTTGGAGATTAGCTTCCAAGCTTTCGACGGCTAGCTCTGCCATCTTCTTCCTCAGCCAGGTGAGTTGGAGATTAGCTTCCAAGCTTTCGACGGCTAGCTCTGCCATCTTCTTCAGGGATGAAGAAGATGGCAGAGCTAGCCGTCGAAAGCTTGGAAGCTAATCTCCAACTCACCTGGCTGAGAAGCCGAGAAGAGTTATTCCAATTCCATTTTTAGTAGGCCTACATTTCTGCACATTCGAAACCTAAAGGGTTCCACAACTGTAAATAAATCAAGCTTACTTTTTTTTCTGCATGCTTTATAAAATATGATTAATTAAGTAGAATATCGTCCACTGCTGTAGAGTAACGGTTAGCATGTCTGACCGTGAAACGAGCGGATCCAGTTTCAAATCCAGGTTGGAACAAGTTAACTGGTTGAGGTTTTTCCAGGGGTTTTCCCTCAACCCATTAAGAGCAAATGCTGGATAACTTTCGGTGCTGGACCCTGGAAGCATTTCGCTCGCATTATCGTCTTCACTTCACTCAGACGTTAGATAAGCATCGCAGTTGATAAACCGTCGTAAAATAAACCAATTAAAAATTAAATAGAATATCACATCGAAATATGAAACGAAGTTGGCAAAGGAAAATACAACTTTCAAACTAGAAAATCACCATAATCTACTAGCATATCTAGTAATGGGGGGGAAAATGGTTAGGTTTCGCCCTTAGGGTATTAAATAAGCTGATGCGGACTATACACAAAGTGAAGACGGGGGGCGTCAGTCGCAGTAAGCTACTGTAGACAGCAAAGCAGTGGCGATTCTTCCATGAAGGATATGAGGATGATCCTATAGTTTAATTTTCTGCCTCTGAGGATAGAAAACATTTTAATTAGATCTACAAATTTTGATTTTTAATGTGTTCCAACATAATACTTTCCTTTAAGCTTCCATTTTCTGTCGTGAGTTGTCGCCTCTGCACAGCTTAGGAATAATTTCCGAGGAACCATCCAAATATCTTACAGCAAACGGTTTTATCTAGCAGTGAAGTTAATGGACAGGGGTGAGTGCGGAGGGGGGTATGGCTTGATTTTAACCGCGTTTGAGAATATGACCGCGTATCCTAATACTACGACTCTTCTTTCTGGGTGATAGAGACCCTGTCAGAGACTACAATAAGAATTTTCAAGTATCCTTATAGCCTTCTTAAATGTAGTTGATTGGTCATTTTAAAAGAATAGAATAAACGAAATAATAAATAATTTAAAAGGATATAAAAAGTAAAATGAATAAAAAATAAAAAATTACATAAAAATCAATAAATAAGCTATAATAAATTAAAGAATTAACAGGATTATCAAATGACAGGACAACAGAAAGAATATCTGAAGTTGTATTTAATCACTTAGAAGAATTTAACTATAGCAAGAAAATAATTGCGCAAACGTACGAAGAAGCATCGGTTAATATCGGGCAGTACAATGGCTTAGGAGTCACCTTCGCAACTAAAAAGGGGAGGAGAATCGAACTTCACTACTAATTTTTATTTTATTGGTTATTTTACGACGCTGTATCAACATCTAGGTTATCTAGCGTCTGAATGATATGAAGGTGATAATGCCGGTGAAATGAGTCCGGGGTCCAGCACCGAAAGTTACCCAGCATTTGCTCATATTGGGTTGAGGGAAAACCCCGGGAAAAACCTCAACCAGGTAACTTGCCCCGACCGGGATTCGAACCCGGGCCACCTGGTTCCACATCCAGACGCATTGACGTTACTCCACAGGTGTGGACTTCACTACTAATAAATTGCCAGTTCCAGAATGGTGAGTCAAAGACTAACATAGGTCTTCTTGTATTGATTTTGCATGCTGTATTATTATTATTACTATTATTATTATTATTATTATTATTATTATTATTATTTATTTATTTATTATATCCTATATAGAAAAAATATCACGAATCGCTACTGGAGCAGAGGCGGTTTGTGATCGTCACTACCTTCCTTGTTTATAACAAAGAAATAACAAGAAAAAGAAGGAATGAATATCTTTTAAGGATTATATTATTTTCATCTGCATTTTTTTTAAATTTTTATTGCATTATTTCCATTCGGTAAGATGTCATAATTAGTGGTTGCCTCATCAGTAGCCGCTGCCAATTGTGCACGAAGGCTGACATCTGTTAAGAGTGTCCGTTTTGATTTTAATACGTTTAATTTTGAAAAAAAAAATTGTTCACAAATAGGCCTATACGTAGAACCAAACATAGCTGCGATTATGGCAGCAAATTATCTAAGACGTGGATATTTAGAGGAGTCAATATTTCTTAAATACATCTAAATAAACAATTCTTACGCTTGCTTTTCACAAAGAGTCATTTTGGAGATCACCATCCTCAAATTATAAGTCTGGTCGTACCTTCAGAATGGGTGTGTTAGAAGGATTTGCGAAATAATTTTGAATTGTATTCTCATAGTTGTGAAACAAAAGGTATGAATTCTTTAAGATTGTTTGAACCAAAATGCAACACTACTACAGTATTTAATCATAATAGTAATTTAGCCCCAAGAATATATAACAAATTTATATTTAAAAATCTTAATCTTGTCAATTCTAATAGTTCTAGTACTAAATTCAAAACGTTATGTATGGATTTTATAAAAATTGAAAAGTTGTAAATTTAAATTTATATATTCTTATTGTGTAGTAAACATAAGACAAATTGTATTATCTACTTCTTAATTTCAATTCAGAAATCCTTCCCTGAGTACGAGTTCTACTCTTTCAGGGGCGAGCTAAATTTTTCTGTTTATGATATATTTTATGTTACAAGTATTAACAAAATAAATAAATGAATAAATAGATAGATAGACAGACAGACAGACAGACAGACAGACAGACAGATAGATAGATAGATAGATAGATAGATAGATAGATAGATAGATAGATAGATAGATAGATAGATAGATAGATAGATAAATAATAAATAAATAAATAAATAGGCCTACATAAATAAATAAATAAATAAATAAATAAATAAATTTAATAAATAAATAAATAAATAAATAAATAAATAAAAAAATAAAAAAATAGAGAGAAAACATTTTCCATTTGTTTAAAATCGCAAAACCTTCTATTTCTAAATTCTGGAAGTAATGTTTACAGGATGTCGCAGTATCGATCTATTCTTGAATCAGAAACATTTGAAAGTGACTCCAGACAAGAAAAGTGATGAAACTCATTTTCTCTCAATTGCACTTTCCAAACATTTATCATCATGGAAAAAGATTTCACCGCGTCATAAATGTCAACTATGTTCTGCTCACGTCCTTGAAGTCGGCAGTTTAGTTTGTTCAGCTGTTATGAACGCCAAATCACTGTTCAGATAGTACTGGGTAACAGAATGAGCCATTGCTGACAGTACAGACAACGCTAGAGGAAGGGGATCAGCGCGGAGAGGGGTGTTATCACGTGGAACTTACCGGTACGTCAGATTTCAGGCGCTGTTTCACGAAACACAGTTTTTCGATGCCTGCTGTAGATATTATCGTTGTTTCATTATTGTTCGTAAAAACATAGTTGTTAAAATGTTTGTAATAATTCTAAATTGTAGAGACACTCATTGTATCCATTTCGAGTATTGCGACGTTTTATTCAGTTCTGCGTCGTGTAACTTCCTCCATTCTCCTGTAACTTCATCCCTCTTAGCCCCAAATATTTTCCTAAGAACCTTATTCTCAAAGTGAGAGTCCAAGTTTCACAACCATACAGAACAACCGATAATATAACTGTTTTATAAATTCTAACTTCAAGATTTTTTGACAGCAGACTGGATGATAAAAGTTTCTCAACCGAATAATAACACGCATTTCCCATATTTATTCTGCGTTTAATTTCCTCCCGGTGTCATTTATATTTGTTATTGTTGTTCCAAGATATTTGAATTTTTCCACCTCTTCGAAGGATAAATCTCCAATTTTTAGATTTCCATTTCGTACAAAGTTCTGGTCACGAGACATAATCACATACTTTGTCTTTTCGGGATTTATTTCCAAACCTATCGCTTTACTTGCTTCAAGTAAAGTTTCCGTGTTTTCCCTAATCGTTTGTGGATTTTCTCCTAACATATTCACGTCATCCGCATAGACAAGAAGCTGATGTAACCCGTTCAATTCCAAACCCTCTGTTTTATCCTGAACTTTTCTAATGACATATTCTAGACTTCTAGAGTGAAGTTAAAATTATTATTATTATTATCATTATTATTATTATTTATTTTTTTTTTTCCCCAATTCACTGCGGGCTAAGGCAGTGAGATCCGCTATCACCTTTACTTTTAACTTCGCTCTAGAATATGCTATTAGGAAAGTTCAGGATAACACAGAGGGTTTAGAATTGAACTGGTTACATCAGCTTCTTGTTTATGCGGCTGACGTGAATATGTTAGGAGAAAATCCACAAACGAATAGGGAAAACGCGGAAATTCTACTTGAAGCAAGTAAAGAGATAGGGTTGGAAGTAAATCCCGAAAAGATTAAGTATATGATTATGTCTCGTGATCAGAATATTGAACGAAATGGAACTATAAAAGTTGCACATTTATCCTTCGAAGAGGCGGAAAAATTCAGATATCTTGGAGCAACAGTAACAAATATAAATGACACTCGGGAGGAAATTAAACGCAGAATAAATATGGGAAATGCCTGTTATTATTCGGTTGAGAAGCTTTTGTCATCTAGTCTGCTGTCAAAAAATCTGAAAGTTAGAATTTATAAAACAGTTATATTACCGGTTGTTCTGTATGATTGTGAAACTTGGACTCTCACTTTGAGAGAGGAACAGAGATTAAGGGTTTTTGAGAATAAGGTTCTTAGGAAAATATTTGGGGCTAAGAGGGATGAAGTTACAGGAGAATGGAGAAAGTTACACGACGCAGAGCTGGACGCATTGTATCCTTCACCTGACATAATTAAGAACATTAAATCCAGACGTTTGAGATGGGCAGGGCATGTAGCACGTATGGGCGAATCCAGAAATGCATATAGATTGTTAGTTGGGAGGCCAGAGGGGAAAAGACCTTTGGGGAGGCCGAGACGTAGATGGGAGGATAATATTAAAATGGATTTGAGGGAGGTGGGGTATGATGATAGGGACTGGATTAATCTTGCTCAGGCGGGCTTATGTGTGGGCGGCAATGAACCTCCGGGTTCCTTAAAAGCAAGTAAGTAAGTAAGTAAGTAAGTAAGTAAGTAAGTAAGTAAGTAAGTAAGTAAGTAAGTAAGTAAGTAAGTAAGTAAGTAAGTAAGTAAGTACGTAAGTAAGTAAGTAAGTATGTAAGTAAGTATTATTATTATTATCATTATTATCATTTTATTGTTGTTATTATTATCATTATTATTATTATTATTATTATTATTATTATTATTATTAAGTACGCCTTGTTGTCAGCATCTCGGAGCACAATACCACATCACACATTGGACAGTTTTTGGGCTCATGTTCGGTGCCCGTGACACGACCCTTCGAGAAACTTTAAATCAACTTAAATAATTTAAAATTTCTGATGCAACGATTGATGCCATAGGATCTCATGTGTTAAAATCATTCTTAGCTATAATTAGTAATCATTTATGCCCAACAAACTTTTATTGTAAATGATTTCCTATGTTTTGGTATCATTTATCTTAATGTTTTTTTTTCATTTCAAATTGTCACACAATTGTTTTTAATGATTATTCTTTATGAATTGATTAGTAGGCCGATCTATTCGAACCCTTATTTAGGGCGGCTTTTGTTAATACAAGTTATCTTCTAACTTTTAAAAAATGTTTAATACACCTATCGCACAAGTTAGGAATCCCTGAAATGAAGGATGGTAACAGTGACAACTACAAAACAAATGACACAAAAATACAAGCTCAACTGGGCTACGTAGACCTATAGCCTATAGGCCTTTTCTCTCTCTCTCTCTCTCTCTCTCTTGTACGGAAGAGAGATTCGAAAGCTTACACTGCAGCTTCAGGCTTAACTTATTGTGCTATCTGTGAATGATTGGGTAGCCGAACGGCCGCGCTCATGTACAAGTACAGCACGCCACACTGTGAACTTAACCTGGGCTATGGTATGGACGACGACGACGGTGATGATGATGATGATGATGATGATATGTGAATAATTTATGGCAAATTGAGTCCGAGGTCCAACGTAATTTTGCTTCAATTGGTTGAGGGAAAACTCCGGAAAACCCCCAACCAGGTAATTTGTCTCAACTAGGATTTGAACCCCAGCCCCGCTCGTTCCACAACCAGATGTGCTAACCGTTGATGATGATGATGATGATGATGATGATGATGATGATGATGATGATGATGATGATATGAGAATAAATTATGGCGAAATGAGTCCGAGGTCCAACGACGAAAGTTACCCTGAAATTTTGCTTCAATTGGTTGAGGGAAAACTCCGGAAAACCCCCAACCAGGTAATTTGCCTCAACCAGGATTTGAACCCCAGCCCCGCTCGTTCCACAACCAGACGTGCTAACCGTTGATGATGATGATGATGATGATGATGATGATGATGATATGAGAATAAATTATGGCGAAATGAGTCCGAGGTCCAACGACGAAAGTTACCCTGAAATTTTGCTTCAATTGGTTGAGGGAAAACTCCGAAAAACCCCCAACCAGGTAATTTGTCTCAACCAGGATTTGAACCCCAAGTCCGCTCGTTCCACAATCAGACGTGCTAACCGCTACTCGACAGCAGTGGAAAGCCTATAGGCCTACTAGATTATCAAAAGTTAGATAATCCAAAGAAAATCAGACCACAGAATACCAAGAACTTGGAAGAGGAACTCAAGATGCCGAAACAAATCGAAGAGCTTAAATATAAAAATTAGAATTTAGTAAATACCATTGCGTTGGAATTACTGTGTGAATAATACTAAGTTTCACCTGTATCTTTGGAACAAGAACTTGACTCGGACTTCTCAGTAAGTTGTAAGATCCAGGGGCTCGCATGAGTTGAGATGCAGGCTTCGATAACCCCTGCGTCAACCAGGCTGCTACAGTTTGTTTCTGATACATCATAATCCTGTTAAAGAAGAGTTAAAAGGGTATCATTCTGCAGAATACTTGAGTGTTTGAATGTTTATAAAAAAAGTATCTTAAAATGTATCGATGCATTTGAAAAATATAGTAGGTAAATTGTCCAAAGTTACTTACTTACAAATGGCTTTTAAGGAACCCGAAGGTTCATTGCCGCCCTCACATAAGCCCGCCATCGGTCACTATCCTGTGCAAGATTAATCCAGTCTCTATCATCATATCCCACCTCCCTCAAATCCATTTTAATATTATCCTCCCATCTACGTCTCGGCCTCCCTAGAGGTCTTTTTCCCTCCGGCCTCCCAACTAACACTCTATATGCATTTCTGGATTCGCCCATACGTGCTACATGCCCTGCCCATCTCAAACGTCTGGATTTAATATTCCTAATTATGTCAGGTGAAGAATACAATGCGTGCAGTTCTGCGTTGTGTAACTTTCTCCATTCTCATGTAACTTCATCCCGCTTAGCCCCAAATATTTTCCTAAGTACCTTATTCTCAAACACCCTTAACCTATGTTCCTCTCTCAGAGTGAGAGTCCAAGTTTCACAACCATACAGAACAACCGGTAATATAACTGTTTTATAAATTCTAACTTTCAGATTTTTGGACAGCAGACTGGATGATAAGAGCTTCTCAACCGAATAATAACACGCATTTCCCATATTTATTCTGCGTTTAATTTTCTCCCGAGTGTCATTTATATTTGTTACTGTTGCTCCAAGATATTTGAATTTTCCCACCTCTTCGAAGGATAAGTCTCCAATTTTTATAGTTACATTTCGTACAATATTCTGGTCACGAGACATAATCATATACATTGTCTTTTCGGGATTTACTTCTAAACCGATCGCTTTACTTGCTTCAAGTAAAATTTCCGTGTTTTCCCTAATCGTTTGTGTATTTTCTCCTAACACATTCACGTCATCCGCATAGACAAGAAGCTGATGTAACCCGTTCAATTCCAAACCCTGCCTGTTATCGTGAACTTTGCTAATGGCATATTCTAAAGCGAAGTTAAAAAGTAAAGGTGATAGTGCATCTCCCTGCTTTAGCCCGCAGTGAATTGGAAAAGCATCAGATAGAAACTGACCTATACGGACTCTGCTGTATGTTTCACTGAGACACATTTTAATTAATCGAACTAGTTTCTTGGGAATACCAAATTCAATAAGAATATCATATAATACTTCCCTCTTAACCGAGTCATATGCCTTTTTGAAGTCTATGAATAACTGATGTACTGTACCCTTATACTCCCATTTTTTCTCCATTATCTGTCGAATACAAAAAATCTGATCAATAGTCGATCTATTACGCCGAAAACCGCACTGATGATCCCCAATAATTTCATCTACGTACGGAGTTAATCTTCTCAAAAGGATATTGGACAAAATTTTGTACGACGTCAACAAAAGCGATATTCCTCGAAAGTTACCACAGTTGGTTTTGTCCCCCTTTTTAAAAATAGGTACAATTAATACACTTTTTTTAAAAGTCATGTTGAGTTCAGATAAGTTTGTGAAATAATATCATATAAATTAGTTTTTTATTTTTTAGTCAATCACTTATCATGTTATAATGGCAGAAATGGATTCTGTTACATCAAGATACAATGTTAATATACGTCACGAATATTTTCGACTTATTTTCAAGTCATCTTCAGGTGATAGTTTTCTAACAAACAAACATTTGAACGGGTGAAAATATTATTTAATAGTACATTATGAAACGAGCCTATAATGATAGCAATTAAGACGCAAGTATGTTTGTTTATGAAACGAGCGCAAGCGAGTTCCATAATTTTCATACGAACGCCTTAATTACCATTATAGGCAAGTTTCATACGACTTTTATGCTCGACCATATTTCTAACTTGAAATTATTCAGAAATATCCATTTCATTTGTATCTGACAGAAGATCGGAAGTGACCTTGTTCATAGCTTGAAATTGTGAGATGTGCGCAGACGCGAAAGTATTGATTTTTTCCGAGGAACAATAATGTGATTGACCTTGATGTAATGCAGAGAATGTATAACCTGGAAATTGATTTAGAATTAAAAAACGAGATGACAAATTGAATTTATTTGAATATTATTTACAATTAACGCTAATTATTATAGTAACAGAACATAACCTTCTGCGACAGTATTGGATTTCCAGCCTCCTTGACGATTCCCTCATCTTTCGATTGCATATCCGAGAATAATCGAAAACCTGAACTTTAACGAATAGGTGTACTTTAATGACATGCATTAAAGGACTGCTACCAGGTGTATAATTACTACATTTCGGCATGGTCAAGCATAAACAAATTTATAAAACACTAGTAAATAGTCTGACCATGCATACTTTACATAAGACTATGTACGCCATTCAACCATTTTATGTAAAGTATGCATGGTCAAGCTATTTACTTGTGTTTTATAAATGTGTTTATGCTCGACCATGCCGAAATGTAGTAATTATACACCTGGTAGCAGACCTTTAATGCATGTCATTAGAGTACACCTACTCATTAAAGGTCAGGTCTTTCAGCCAATGACGACTCAGGTTACAACTGATCAGCCAATGACAGGTCAGCTTTCTACCGTTTTAAAACCGCAAGTATCGATTATTCTCGGATATGCAATCGAAAGAGAATTAGCGTAAAGTCACGAAGGCTGGAAATCCAATACTGTCGCAGAAGGTTATGTTCTGTTACTATAATAATTAGCGTTAATTGTAAATAATATTCAAATAAATTCAATTTGTCATCTCGTTTTTCAATGTCTAATTTAATTTCAATGTTATCTCTGTAGGTTCTTATGGCCTAGCAAGGTCAATGTGGACATCTGTTCCTCGGAAAAAATCAATAATTTCGCGTCTGCGCACATCTCACAACATACGGGACATTGCTAAAAATTAATAATATCAAGTTAGAAATATGGTCGAGCATAAAAAGTCGTATGAAACTTGCCTATAATGGTAATTAAGAAGCTCGTATGAAAATTATGAAACTCGCTTGCGCTCGTTTCATAAATATCCATACTCACTTCTTAATTACCTTCATTATAGGCTCGTTGCATAATGTACTATTAAATGATATTTTCACCTAGTTCAAATGTATGTTTGTTAGAAAACTATCACCTGAAGATGACTTGAAAATAAGTCGAAAATATTCGTGACGTATATTAACATTGTATCTTGATGTGACAGAATCCATTTCTGCCATCATAACATGATAAGTGATTGACTGAAAAATAAAAAACTAATTTATATGATATTAATACACTTTGCTAAGTGTCAAGTTTCATGAAAGCAAAGCATTCTAGAATAATATAATCTAGGTCTACCAGATCAGATCAATGTTATATAATAACTT